>CM051274.1:43034965-43417465 GCA_027921565.1 Artemia sinica
ACCATCAATCCCTGTCGCTGAGTCTTCGATTAAGTGATAATTTTCTTCTATTTTGTTTTTTAATAATTGCTCAGAAGTAGCCACATCTATAATCGTGTACATGGAAACAATATCAAAACTACTAACTATTGCGTTTTCTGAAATATTTGTGTTATTAAGTTTTTTAACTAAACCTGCTGAATTACTAATGTAGGAATTTTGTGAATACAGTAAAGGTTTGAAAGCTGTGCAAAGCCATTTGCCAGTATTGGAAGCGGGGGCTTTAGTACATGCTACGATAGGTCTTAAGGGAATACCTTGTTTATGCAGTTTTGGTAAGCCGTAAAATTTTGGACAGAAACTACCACGGGGGTAAAATTTGTTGTATAATTGTGGGGTGATTTTACCATTCTGTTTTAGCTGCTTTAATTCATTTATAATATTATTAGTAAATTGATCAGTAGGATCACGAGTGATCGTTTTATATGTAATTGTGTCCTTTAAATGTGAAAAGATTTTGTTGTCATAGTCTGTCGTATCCATGACAACAAGTGAATTGCTTTTGTCTGCTTTGGTTATTATAATAGATAGGTCTTTGCGGAGGTTAGATAATATTTTTATGTCGTGCAAATTTTTTTATGTGAAAGTGGTAGGAGACTTAGCCTTTTTTTTTTGGCTATTATAAAGGGTATTTATGAGACAAGACCTAACTTTATCAGGGTTAGAAACAGATGCGGTGGGTAGCATTTATGCAAAGTGGACTCTAAAGAGGAAACTATATCCGCCACGGGAATCTGTTTCGGCAGAAAAGAGAATTTTGGACCTTTTTCCAGTGTTTCGATTTCCTGGGTTTCAAATGTTCTAGAAGAGACGTTAACAACAGCGGTTCTAGGTGTTAATCTTGGAGAATAAATACGGTTTCTCATCGAAGATTCCTCTCTCAATTTTTCCAATTTTGTATAAAGTCGTTCCTTTGACAAGCGAAAATCATGGCGAAACAAATTCCTTTCTAATCTAACAACTTGAGAAAAATCAACAGTGGACAGGTTTTCAAACAAAAAATTTTCGAGAGTTTTCTTAAAGACTTTGGAATAAATTTTCGAGAGATTTTCTTAAAGACTCTGGAGAAAGAAAGATTAGAGAGGAACAGGAAAGACACATATCATAAGATCAACTAAGAGAAAAGAATGAATAGGACCAAAAATTTTTTGGTTGTCTGCAGGATTCCAAAATTTTTGTTGATTAATAATATTTGCATGTTTTTACCTAAACTAATAAAATAAAAAAAATAAAAAATATCATAAATCAACTGCTCCCCATAAGCTAGACGTAAATATTGACGAATAATTCTAGACAGATAGAGATGCCCACAGGAGTACGGTTAAACTGGGCAATTTTTTTATCCCCCTTCTTCTAGGAAGATAGAGAAATATTAAATATTTTTATCATAATGATAAATATGATACTTTTCTTTAAAAAACTACATTTTGTATTATTCGCACCTATCCCTTTCGTGAAAATATTGCAGGCTTACCAACTTCTCGAAAAATTTTATGGGTGCCCTTGGCGATTCGGTGAAAATAATTTATAGAATTCCTTGAAGACGAAAAAGTACAATAATACTTTATTTTGAAGCCTATAAGCTGCGCTAAAAAGATAATACAAAACGAAGAAATATCAATTACGGTTTGACAGGGGAAATTTCTTCAAAATTCAGTATACGAACAGAATTTTTTTTTTTTTTTTATTTCTATATAAGTAATATCAAGAAAATAACTTTTGAAAAGTGAAATAAATTAAATTGCCGCATAAAAAGCTTCTTATTTTTTTTACGTGATAAATAAAAATAAAACTAGTTAACTTGATAAAATGTGATAAATAAAACTAGTTCACAATTACAACAAACAAACGCCATCTAATGTAAAATCGAATATTCAAAACAAATTGCATTTAGTGATTCAATTCTGTCAGCTGATTTCCATGTGAATTTGTTATTGTTTATTTGTGACAAAGAAACAGGAATTTGAGGTTTTTTGGAACAACAGTCAAAAAGATGGTATTTTAGTAGATTAGTTGTTATAATTCTATCTCGGGCCTAATAAAATATATAAGTGCTCGCAATAATCTAAAGAATAATCACAATCATCTAGGCTAATATGTCTATTGATCACAAATTGACTTTGACCCCCTTGAGAATGAAAGCTCCGTTTTGCCTTAGAGCTTTCTGTGTAGGGGGTGAGCTAGGTCATGTAGTAAACAAGGGTTTGATTTCTCAGGAATCCAGAGATCCTCAGAACACAAATTTTGATTAAGTTTTGGATTTAATTTGTTAGTTTGCCTAAGATTCAATCCCAGGCTATTCTTTGGCAGAAATCAGATTATCATACTTAGAAAAAAAGAGATATTCAGTTTAACTTCTACAATAACCACTGACATTGCAATTTTATCTCATCTCTCCCCTCTAATAGGGCCAGATATATAATGGAGCCCTGAACTTGGCCTAAATACACAATTTTGCTAAGTTTAGGGAATGGCCTAAGGCTATTAATTTTGCTAGTTGACTGTTGTTTCATAATATCAAGTAGGCTAAAGTCAATATGAAAAAAATAGCCAATTTTGCATAAGCTGTAGCCTAGGGCTGTAAAATTTAGTCAATTTGCAGGTGGCACTATAATTTAGCTAGGATGAACATGAAAATGTCATTTGATGCCTTTTTTTTATGCTCTTTCATAATACAATAATTGCTTCTGTTGCAAATTGCATCTTGAGCCCTTAAAGGGACCCAAAGATATTTTATATGAATTATAAAAAAGCATAAAAAAAAACATCAAATGAAATTTTCACTTTCATCCTAGCTAAATTATATGGCCCAATGCAAAATTATTTTGAACTTTAAACCCCCCACCACGCCACCCCCTAATGTGCAAATATATGCCCTGAGTTGGAATATACCCTGAATTATTGACAGCAAAGTTTCAAGTTGCAAAATTCAGCACTATTTTTGTTGATAGCCTAGCATTTGAAAAATTTAAAATGGTAGGAAATGGTTTGAATTGAGTTGCCTAATAAATGAGGTTTGAATTGTTATAAATAAGTATTTGTGGAAAGTATTACTCTTGAACAACTTATTTGTAAACTAGTGATATGTTTTTAACCACTTTTCAATAACTTAACTAGTGTTGATAACTTCTTTGTGTAGTTACAAAAATAAAATACCTTTGGGGCCCCTTCAAGGGCTCAAGAAGCAATTATTGTATTGTGAAAGAGGATAAAAAAAGGCATCAAATGACATTTTCACTTTCACCCTAGCTAAATTATAGTGTCACCTGCAAATTTACCTAAAATTTCTAGCTTAGCTACTTTTTGCTATCTTGGACTGGGGTTAGGTTACAAAAATGAAACTTTCATGGATGGGTGTACAGACTAAAGTATATCCTGGGAAGTTATTATTTAAGTACCTACCTCCACTTCTTCCTCTAGAAGGCAGTGACCTTAAATGACTCTAGAAATCTTTGTTTTATAAAAGTGAAACCTTGCAAAATAGATCTTCTGCTTAAATGAAGTACAACAAAACTGTTTTCAGCTTCACAACTTTGCTTAATCCCAATTTATGAGCTTTCAAATATCTACAAACACATTTCCTAAATTTAGAAAAAAAGAAACCATTGATATGACTTAAAAGTCTATTCAAATAACAGTAATTGCATTTTCAGAACTAAAACCAGATAAAAAGAAAGTGATAAATGAAATGAAGATAAAATGTTATTTTGTCAAAATTTCAATTGGTCAAGTAGACAAATTTCTAAGACTTAGAAATCAGAAGAGTGTTAACATAGAAGCTTAGCCATACTTTTCCAGAGTAAGTTTTCCTAACCTAACCCCTTTCCAAGATAGCAAAAAGTAGCTAGGCTAGAATTTTGCTGCAAATTATAAGCAGACCTTTATGAAGCCAATCCAATGCCCTAGGCTGGTAAAGTTATACATTCTCATATAATTTTAACTAGGAATAAGGTGTATATATCACTTGATACCTCTCTTTATGTTCTTTCAAATAAAATAATCACTTCTTGGGCAAATTTTTTTTTCAATCCTTAAAGGGGCTCAAAACAGCACATACAATGATAACTAAAAGTTTAAGCATGCATTTCTAAGAAAACTGTCTGGTGAGAAAAAATTGCCAGTTTTAGCTGATTCAGGAATGACAATTATTCTTAATAGTAGGCTAATATGTTCTTTTGAAGAAAAAAAAAACTGCAAGAATTTTTAAAAAGAGCCTGAAAACCCCTCAAAAATGGTATCAGAAAAACAAAAAGTGCACCATTAGAATCACACTTGATGCACATTGTTGAGCTGAAGTTAACAGCCCTTATCTTGAACAATTAGGAAAACCACATTTTGGATTGGCTGCACTCATGTCAGTGCAGCTTTAGGCCCCATAATCTGGAGTGGGGGTAAGGTAGGCTATCTTATATTAAGTATAAAATATAACACAATGGAAACTTAATTTCAGAGCAACTAGAGAGGGGGTAGCTGCTCCAATCCCCTGCCCAGGCCTAGAAACACCACTGACCAATGTCTTCTGTTTTTTTTTTGTTTTTTTTTATTATTATTATTATTACTAATGAGACATGGAGAGTTTTTTTTTTTAAGTGATCTTTTTTTAACTAATTAGACAAGATCATAGGCTTGGTGATAAGTTTCCTTATGGGACCCCATTAAGGGCACAAAAAAGAATTTGGCCAAGAATCATGTATTCTTCAAAGTGACCAAAAATTTGGCAAAAAAAGAGTAATGTCAGCAGCCCTTCATTTTATTTATATTTTGTTGCTTCTAAACTAAAGATGAGGTGATACCTATGACTTTTTCAAACAACCAATCAGATACTAAGTTAAAGGTGTTCAAAAAGATAAATGAATTTTGAATTAAAGCAAGCCAAATAATCATATTTGGGGTGGTGCTTATGGGACCTCATTAAGGGCCCAAAAAAGAATTTGCCAAGAAATGGTTGTTATATTAGGAAAGAGTATACAAAGAGCATCAAGTGGTGTATTCACTTTCTTCTTGGCTAAATTACATGAAAAAATATGAATTTGCCTCTAGGTCTACTAGGGCCATTGGACTACTCTAAAGACAATGCTGTTCAATTTTCTATTAAGTGCTTTTTCCATATATACTTATACTTACACTTATACTTACACATATACTTACTGTTGTTGCGACTGTGTATTAGTCCTTCTCACTCCCCTCTAAAATGCTTATACATAGCCCAGCCTTAGGCTACAATCAAAGGTTAGCTGATCTTGTTGGTTTGTATCATTTTTTGCCATTATTTATCATCAATAGGTTGTTCATGATGAAAGAAAAACTAAAATCAGCAAGGTTTTTTACATGGCTTAGGCTAGAGCTACATCTAGACACTAGGAGGGGAACATAGGCATACAGTCGCAATGGTAAGCTAGCCCCAGGAGGGGCTTTTTTGAATATAAAAATGGCCTAAGAATTCCCTCCTGTTGCAGAACTAGGACTTTACTGAAAACATAAAACCCACATTAGAAACCAAAAGGATTTGTTTGATACTGTAAAAAGGGTATTTTAAAGGTGGTACAGGAAAATATTTTAAGCCAGTTTATTTGTACCACTTTTTTAGAAATATATTGTAGAGTCTGTAAACAATGATTTTTGTTCATTTTAAGTTTCAGTTCTACTCTTGATTTCCATAAAAAAACCTTTTTTTAAATTATGTTTTTGATTGTTAATAAAAAAAAATAGCAACCTGAGAGAAATATGAAAACAGTACAAAACTTAGTTCTGTTCATAAGGTTGAGGCTATTCAATGTTTTTCATTGTTATATTATATCTAAAGTTGTTACAATAATATGTCATTTATCACAGTTGTATGTGGTTGTTTATGTTTGTTGTATGATGTTACATATGGAAAAATACTAGGATTTTTTTTCTTTCCAACTGTTAACTAGCTAGGCTCTAGAAACAATTTAGAAAGAAAATACAGTCTCAAAAGAAAGAGTTCAGTAAGTCAAATATTAGCTGTCATGTATTTTTTTTATTAATGTTAATGCTTAGAAGCTGTTCGTCCTGCTAAGCTGCATTATCAGCTGAACATGACAGAAGCTGTTCATCCTGCTTAGCTGTATTATCAGCTGAACAGCATAGAAGCTGTTCACCCTTCTTAGCTGTGTTGTCAGTTTTTAGATACCAGTATTGCACATAAATCCAATAGTCTTGTCCAACAACTTTTTGATTTGTAAGAGAAATAAGTAAAAAAAAATAATATAGAATAACAAAATGGTTGAGCATTTCTATCTAGCCTGGGGCTATATTTAAACATTAGGGGGTGGCTGGGTGGCTCTTTATTTTTGTTAAATATTTCAGCTATGCTGAATCAAAATAACTTACCTCAAAATTTTGATCAGATGTCATTGGGGGAAAGTGTTTTGTAGCTTAAAAAAGCACTAGAACTTGTAATTTAGCTTTGAATAACGAGTCTTAATATCCTAGGACTAACGGTTCAACATCACTACTTCTGACAAAAACAAAACAAGTAAACAAGCATCCATGCTCCCCCCCCCCCTCTCTTAAAAAAAAATTTATATTTTTATAGATAAGAGCCTCAAACCTATACAGTATGATTCTCTGATACACTGAGTCTGATTGTATGCCTTTAATTAAAATTTGCTTGACTTTTTGGGAGGCTTTCCCCCTCTTTTTGAAAATCAAGCAAATTTTCTAGGGCTTAGAGAGTTTTGATGGGTAGCATTAAGCTTAAAGAATTTTATATATTTGGAATCAGCAAAAAAAATTCTTTTGGTGTATAAGTTATTTTTTTAGAGTTTGGACTACTTATGGTCCAAGTTACTCATTCTGAGCTCATTAACGTGAACTGTTTTTTGGAGAGCTTGTTCCAATAACATAGCGTCATGAACAGAGTCAAAAATCTTAAAATTATTTAATTTTAAAAGGGAGGGATGATAAACACTTTTCTATTGGTTTGGGAAAATCAGTGTTTGGTAAAAATAATGTTTTGCCAACAATTCTCAGAAATCCATTGATCAGGCAGGAAATATATATAAAAAAAAATACAAACTTGGGAAAAAAATTCAGTATAGCCTAGTAGACCAGCCTGTCCCTGAAATGTCTGGAAGAAACCAAGAAAGGAATTTAAGTCTTAGCCCCCTCTCTACAACTGTATAGGTGAAGGCTAGTACTAGGGGAAAAGAAGGGCATATCTCTGTTCTTGGTGTAAAATCCCAATTGCATTTTTTTAATTTTGATTTTAGTCATGTCATTTTTGATGGGCTTTAGGCTGTTTTCTAAATTTTTGAAACTTTTTTTTTTTCATCTTTAAAACTAATGTTCTATTGAATCTTTAAAACTAATGTTCTATTGAACCCTTGTAATAGTTATTACTTTCAGATTAACATCAATTGTTCCTTCTTTATTCCAGGATATTACCTTGAAACACATTATCTAAATTTGGTTAGTATTGAATGTGCTTTGCTCTTTACTAGGTTGCTGTTGTTGCTGCAACTGTAAATCTCTAGTGAAAGGTTCCAGTAATGGTGATTCTCCTTGCTTCTCATTTTTTTTTTTGGGGGGGGGGCTTTAGACATCCAGTTAAGAGTTTTATACTTTTGCAATTTCAATAATTCACTGTGTACTTTTTGCTTTGAGCTGGCATCATTTTCGAAAGGTTTGAGGCAATTTATGGGAATTCTAAAAAGTTTGTTTTAATAATTACAAATTATACGGAATCTAAATGGTAGTTATTTTTTCTGAATTTGCATCAACTGGAAAATGCTTCTCACTAGATAGTTTCTTGGGAAAACACCCTTTTTAAACTTTTGATTTCTATGGACTGTGGTTTGATCTTCACTAGGCTGCTGCTGAAAACTTGCAGGTTAAAAACATGTGCCAAAATGAAAATAAAAATCATCAAGATTGTTTAAAAATTGCTAGCCATATCTTTTCTTTTACTATTTAGTTCTCCTGAAATTTTCAGCTGAAACCTCAACCTTTCTGAGTTCTGAGTTCTTTATTTAACAATAAAAAATCATAAACGAAAAACTACTTCAACACAATCTTCCCCTTAAGGCTCCATGGCCAGGAAAGAACAGGGGAGAAGAAAATACCAACACAAAAAAATATATAAAAAAATCCAGTTGCCCACTTTAATAATCCCCAAAATGACAAGCTAGGCAGGGGTAGCACATGATTTCACCAACTCAAATAAATATCCAATTCAATCCAGAGACATCAACTCCAAGGGAAACCGGAAAAAAAACTTAATTACTATCTAGAAATTCTCTAATATTATTTTTGAACATACCAAACAAGTGGCAGCTTTGTGCAGACGCAGGGAGCGTGTTCCTGTTGCAAGTTGTCAGAGGGTTGGAGTATTAAGAATCTGTAAATTGCTGGAAGTGTGGAGATGATAAGTCAATTGATCAGAAACAAAAGATATATTATTACATAGAGCAGCAGGAAGATGGCTGTGCAACTGTAAAAAAAAAAATGTTTTTTTGCATATTATGATCATCTGTGTGTTTTTTTTTTTTTTTTTTTTTTTTTTTTTTTTTTTTTTTTTTTTTTTTTTTTTTTTTTTTTTTTTTTAGTGCAAAGTAGGATAGTGTCAGGAAAAAAGATTCATTGGAAAGAAATTAGTTTTGGCATGAGTGCTGCATATTTTCATTTTCTTAAAAATTAGAAATGTATTTTCTCTTGTAATGTTTAGTGATAGCAAATGGTTGTCATTTCACCCTATATTTTGAATTTTTTAGATAATATATATATATATTGACTATACCCTTGGGGAGATAAGCTTGAAAAACAAGGCCTAGACAATGACAAAATAACAGTACAGTACAAAGATTAAAACTAAGACAATAACACTAAAGTAATGTGAAAACAACAGCTAGCCCAGCAACTAAACAGGACATGCTATATTCTGCCCTTTTTTTGCAGATCCTGCGTATTCAGACTTCAGAAGGAACAAAACGTATTGAAATTGACTCAAATGCTTCAACCAAGAAGCTTTATGAAATGGTAAGTTTATTAGTTTGCAAGGATATGTTTTTCAGCCTTCAGGATTTAAATGTTTTGTTAGTGCAGCCTGACTATACAACATATTGAAAAAATTATTTAATCTCACCTAATATATGGATATTCAGGCTTTCAATGGTTTTTCAAGATGGTTTCTTCTCCTCAATAGACCCATGGCTTCTGGTTTTCAACAGGTGTGTCCAAGGCCAACTCAGCTATGCCTGCTCCTCTTTCCCCCTTGTATTTAAAGTTTTGCCGTTTTAGCCCTCCAATGAAGTTTTAATTTCCTGAAGTTCTAATTTCTTTATGACCTCTTACAACCCTGTTTTCAGGGCAACCTACTTTTCGCCCAATATCACCTTCATTTATTCCTAATCTAAGCTTGCTTTTCTGAAAAACAAGTTTTCAGCAACCCAGGGCACATCATCATTGTGTTTGTTTGTTTTTATTCAAATTTTCACTTGAAACACTGTCTCAAATCCTGATGTTCTTGTGCCGTGATGAGATTTGCTGCCAAATTACTGCTATTTAGGTTTTACACAAGGGCAATAAAATTCCTATTAGAGTCAAGTCCTTATTTTTGTGTTTGGTTTTGGTTTCAAAAAATATACCCAAGAAATTATGGCCACATGCATAACTGAGTTCAACTTAAAAAGCTATCAAGGCAGGTGGTATTATTTTTCACTAACAATACATAATTGCTAAGGCACATCCAAGAATAACTGGAAAGCATGCGGATTTATGTAGAATTGTGGATGCGGTGTACATACCTCTTACTGAAATTATAAACCAACACTTATATTTGGAAGCTTTAAGGGATTTGTAGGAGGTTGCACAGAGAAAAGCCAGCAATTAGATGAGTAGTTTCTCTATAACAACAAAGCCTCTGCAGACAGAAAGCCTTGCCTGTGAACTACTATTTGGGCTTCTGGGGTTAGATTATTGCTCTCCACCCTCCTTATAAAAAAAATCTAAAAGGGGTGTAATTTGAGGATATTGAGACTGGTGATATTGATGTTAATGATATTTCACATACCTGACGCCACCACTGGGAATTTAACAGAATCTCAAGATCCAGTTGCAAAAAAATCTTAACAAAACATAGACACAAAATAGCAAACAATAATTACATATATACTTGATATATATTCTTTGAGGGTAATGTTAGTATATATTGTTTTCCTGAAATATCAAGTTTAATAGCCTACTTAACTTTGAAGATATTTTTAGGAAAAACCAGTGAGATTTTGAGTCACAATTATGCACATCACAAATATGCACAATTGTGCACATAAGTGACAGCACCAATTAACATTATGTATGTAAATCACATACATACATAAATTATCTACGTAAATCTCAATAATGTAGATCTCAATAGATCTCCACCATTTAGTGGACCTCAACCACGAAGATCTCAACCATGATTGAGACAAATGCTTTTGTCACTTATTGTTCAAATACTGCTTAAATCTACATACTTACACACAGTGAAACCACATCATTCAGCCAAATGTTGTGATTTTGTATCCCTACTTTGATAGTTCACAAAGTCATGCCACATTTTCGTTTTGTTAGTTTGAATATTTCTCTTTGTGGTAAATATTTTTATAGTATATTTGTTTTTCTGGCTTTTATATTAATTTTATGTTTGGCTCTAATATGTAAATAATTCAATTAATCTGAAATCATTTATAAGATTCCTACTGCCCAGTATAGTTGTCACTTTTATGAATTCTAGTGATGTTTTTTTTTCTGAATTTTTTTTCTGTTTTTTCTTCAGTTAGACTTTTGTCAATACCTAGTGAAAGTTTTGTATCCCTACATGTGCTTTTTAGGTTCGAAAGTAAAAGGAAAGCTATGTTTTAAATTGTCAATTTTGTTGGTATTACCCAAAATGAATTTTCAAATGAAAACAAGCTTCACATTTCTAGTAATTTTTTCTGTAGTCTAGCGATTTTTTGCTTTAATGGTAGTCTTTGTGATAATTTCAGTAACCTTGATAATTTTATTTCATCAAAGGAAGACTAAAAAGCTCTTCAAATTATTTATTTAACTGGTTTAATCAACTATTAAATCAGCAAAAAGTTTAGAAGTATTATTCGTCTTGGTAAATTTAGTATGTAATGACGCTTGTTCAACGTTTGATTTAATAATAGGATTAATAAAATTGCTTGAAGCTAAGGAACCATTTCAAGTCTCTTTTGGTAGGGGGGGGAGGGTCTTATATTCTTTGTGGGGAGATCTACATTGAAGAAAGTTCTGTTTGCTACCCAATTTTCAGGAAAATATCCTGTTTTCATGTATCTTTATGTATGTTTAAACCTTGCAACGAAGGTGGAGGGTCGACTTAATGCATCCATGGTAATGCAAATTTGTTTTCTGAAATCCCTGCCCCACTTTCTTAATCCTACCCCTCCTGGAATTTCCTTCTCCTCCTTTGAATTGTCTGACATTACAATTTCTTCTAATTTAAAGTAGAAAATCCATGTTAAAAATATCATCCATAAAGGTAATGTATCTATCTTGCTCCATAAGCTGCTAAATAAATTTGGCATCTGGAAAGCTCTTTAAGTATTTACACTTCCTTTGTCCGCCCTCATCTCGAATATAGTTTTCCAGTATGGCACCCTGGCATTTCCAGGGAAGAGTCAGACAAAGATGAATCTATTCAAATAAAAGGCCTTCGAATAATTTTCAAATAAGGTAAGACCCATAATCTCTACTTCCAAAGAAAGCTAGGTGTAAAACGTTTTTGAATGCAGGAGAGATATGTTTGTACCTCCGTTTTTTTTTAATATTCAACGACAAACCCGCGAGAGATTCGAATTTGGTCCTTCGGGCTTGTGATAGCAATTTTTTTTTTTTAACTAAGCATCTTTTCTTAAATAGTCAAATTGTCTATATTGAAATTTTAGCAGGTTCTGCTGCTAGTTATTGAAGGAACGATACTTTTTTCCTGGAAGGAAAGATCTTTCTCCTGAGACTACGTTGAACACGGGGTATGCTCCAGTAATATTTTGTATCTTTGATACCTCCCCACCTGAACTGAAGTAGCTACTTGTACCAATGCTCTTGTCAAATATAATTATGGCTGGGTAAGCAGTGCACAGTGGCGTCGTTTGGGGTTGGGTAGTCACTCTCCCCCAATAATCTGGATAAAAAAAAATATTATATAGCCCATGTCCCTTGACTCTCCGGATGTAGACCCCCCCCTCACACAAAAATGCTGAAACTACGCCCCTGGCAGTGCATACATAATAAACATATACTTTCTGAGTAGAGAGGATCATATGGACCATAACTGTCTTTTTTGAAAAAAAAAATCATCTATGTCTTAATCTAGAGTTTGGAATTTGACATTTCAAAATAAAAAGTATTACGTTTTGGAAAAAACTAACTCCATGAATCATTACAAAATAACCAACAATAGCTGATAGAAATTTCAGGAGTGGTAGGATTAAGAAAGTGGGGCAGGGATTTAAGAAAACAAATTGGCATTATCATGGATCTACAGGGGTTCGCTCTCATCTCCAAGTTCGAGGCATCATTTGCATTGTCATTGAGGATGTTTGTAGGGTCTTTTAAATTTTTAAAGCAAGTTTCAACAACTTTAAGGTCATCATATAATTTCTATTGGTCAGGAAGTTCCTTAACAAGGCTGTTACTCATGATTGAGAAAATCATACAGCATCAATTTGAGGATCACACAATAGTTTACTTTAAATTGTTTCTCTATTCCATTCTGTTTTTTGTATAGGGAGTAAGTAAAATTTGGAATATTTATCTTTCTTCATCTTTTTTTTTTAAGGTGGATCTTTTGGATTACATCTTTTTGCTAAATCTACTTGAGGAAGAACAGTTCAGCCTTCCCACCGGCTGTCTTTTCTTTCTTAGGAAGTCTTATATTTATATCAACTGTGTTATACTTAAAGGTCCCAAGTAACAAATTTACAACTTTAATATGCTCACTTATGTTGTTTTGACCTTTTCTCTATCAATTTCAAATTCGAATCCACCCTCGTAGGAATGGAGACCCGCCTATTCCATGCCCCCTTACCCCTAAAATCTTGACACTCTTTTGATTCCTCTCTTATTTTTTTATGTAATTTGCCTGTTTGTATAAATTTACCTTTGTCCCGAAAAAAAATTTGTCCCCCCTCTGAAATAAATTCACATTTATATGTTTGTCCAGAGAAGGACTTTGAGTAGTACCATCCCCAATACTCACCTGCCTTGATCTCTTGTGAATTTGTACTCCTCTTATCTGTCAGACAGTTTGTGTATATTGCTTTTTATGTATATAGTTTATATAGTTTATATGTTTGTTTTATGATATTGCTTAATTGTTTATGCCATGACACTGTTATTTTTCTTTTTTTATGCTGCTAAACTATTTTGATATATTTTTTTAAATCTTTTTATTTTTTTATACTTTATATTTTTTATATATATATTTTTTAAACACATATTTTTTTAGGTTTATGATTCTTTTGGATTGAAGAGTTTCAGTTTTATGATTTGTAAAGATAGAAGATCCCCCGAATCATCAGAAATTAAGTCAACCCCCTCTCAAGAAATAAAGAGCTACAATTTAAAAAAATGGTGAATTATTATTTATAGTCCCAGTGAATAATGTAACTCTTTTTGAGTCTGTGTCCAATGGTGAAACTATGGATGTATCTGCACCTAAACCGGTGCAGCCCTCTGTTCAAAATATTTCTAAGTTTGAGTGTTGGGATTGCTCTACCACCTGTGAAAAAGAATGTTTTAGAAGATGAAGTTGATAGGATATTGGAACATGAGACAGGAAGAATTGAAAGGGACGAGATGCATTGTAAGTGTTTTTTTTTTTTTTTTTTCCGTTAGGGTAAGATACCCAGTAGTTGGCCAGCAAATCCGCTCTTTAACAGCTAAATAATTTGAAATCTCTATAATACCACATCACAATTTCAAATATGCTGATAGACAACAGTGGAGCCTAATCTTGGCCACGTGTTTGAAGCTTGAGTCTAATCTTAGAATATGCTGTCTAATCTTTGACACAGGATCTTAAAGTTTGAACAACATATCCTAATAAAAGACACATTCAACCTTGGGTGAGCTTAATCTAAGACAAGTGCTGTGAAACAGAATCCTTACCTTAGACTTTTGATCCTCCTGTGCCTCCAAAGGTGCTTAGGGCATCCAAGAAGATTCGTCAGTCATCTCTCGTTGCTCCAGCTGCCTAGACATCTCCCCATTTGAATTGCGGCCATGAAATTTGTGAGGTCAGCCTGGTTACTGTGTCGAAGGGTTTTTTTGGGGCGTCCTCCTCTTCTAGTATTACATGACTGCCACTGAAGGACGACTTTCGGTAGTCGATTTTCGGGCATGCAGGTCACTTGACTGAGGTATCTCTATTTCCTGTATTTGATCACTTCAGTTATCAGTGGCTGAGACGTCTTCTGTTGTACAGTAGCATTTTTTAGTTTTTGGGACCAGCGGATATTTAGATACACCTTAAACACGTGTTTTCGAACGCAAGAAGTTTTTTTTCAAGTTGTTGATCTATGTGCCAAGTTCCAGAACCATAGCAAAGTGTTGAGGGGACGTTCCCATTGAACAGACTCAACTTGAGTTGGTGAGAATACGTCTGGCTGCGCCAAATTGGAGACAGTTTCCTGAAGGATGCATTAGTCTGGTTGATTCTTAGCTTGGCTTCTTGCTGACAATATCTTGTTCTATATGGTACTTCCAAAGTAACTCAAGCCCATGACTTGCTCTATTGTCTGGTGTGAAACAGAATTATTATATATATATATATATATATATATATATATATATATATATATATATATATATATATATATATATATATATATATATATATATATATATATATATATATATACATATATATATATATATATATATATATATATATATATATATATATATATATATATATATATATATATATATATTATATATATATATATATATATATATATATATATATATATATATATATATATATATATATATATATATATATATATATATATATATATATATAAATGGGATTTGAACCCCCCTTGAAATGTAACAAAATGCATATAAACAGATTTTTCATGCGCTAATAAAAATTGTACACCCCCCTCCCCTCAGACAAAAATCCTGGATATGCCCTTCTTATTGCTATCTAGACAGCTACTAAATAAATTTGTTCGATTTTACGTTTTGGTTTCTTTTGTGTTTTATGGATTCACTGTTCCTTATCTTTTGTTGTTGATTCTAAATAAACTATTGATAACGTATTTAAATGGGAGGGGCTTAAGATAAGATAGGATTTATTAAACGAAATGAATTTATTGCAAGTCAGTGGCAACAATTCTTGAAAATGTGATGTGGGGGGGGGGCAGAATGTATTTTTCAAAGTCTATGGGGGTCAATTTTGTTTTGTTAACCTCTTTTGATGAAAATATCAACAAAGAGTATTTTCCAGTGAGAACACCACAAAAAGGCATTTTTATAAATCCTCCTGGGGATGCTTGGGGATAACCCTCCTGGGAATAAGGCAAATGCCCCCCTTGCCACTCGATTGGTACCACTGTCACAAGTCCTAATTGGCCAAATTTGCAATTTTAAGTCTCAGAAAACACTATAAGAACAAATAAAAAGGAGAGAAGTTTCAAGTTTAAATTTCATGGTTATTGCCAGGACAGGCCGAGGACGATTAAAGCCTTTTAAGTGCGAGTTTTTTTAATTGTGACTAGCCCACATGTTTTAACCCAAAACGAACAGAAATTAAAATAGATAGCAGAGTCAAACTCAAAATGAGCAGAAATTAATATGAGTAGGGTTCAAAACCCTCTATGATTTCTAAAAGCCAGAATATAATTTTTGCTTTACTGAAAAAATTCTTTTAAATGTTTTCACTTTAATAACTTTAAGAAATCATAAATTAATTAAGATTTTAAGGAATAAATATGTATATTAAACTGACAATGCACATATTTTTCAGTAAATTTGTCTGAATTTTTTTCAGTAAAGTACAAATTATATTCTGGCTTTTAGAAATCATAGGGGTTTTTGAACCCTATTCGTATTAATTTATGCTCGTTTTGAGTTTGACTCTACTATCTATTTTAATTTCTGTTTGTTTTGGGTTTCATTTATGTATTGATACTGATTTGTGGTAGTTGTATGCTTGGTAGATTGTTTGATTCTATTTTCGTTCATTTTTGGTTTGATGGAGTTCTTTACTTTTTGTTGAAAAACTTATTTTGTGGAAAAAGTTTTTTTAACTAATTGCTTAATAAGCAGATCCTGGTGTTTTCTTTTTTGTGTCTGGAATGCTTCATGGCTAATTAAACCTGACAATTGAAATATCAAAAAGCATTATTAATGTGTAGCTAGGCTCCTAAAAATATTTTTAAACAATTATAAGTTATAGGTAAGGTAAAACAAAAATTAAAAAAATACAGCACTGGACTTTGCAGTTTCTATTAGAAGTGCTGATCCTCGTTTTCATGGTCCTCCAGGCTGGAAATCTAAAGGGGGCTGGGGGGCAGACATCCTTTGCTTTTACTCACTCTTCCCCAGATCTCTCCAGGTATCCATTTAGAGCTGTGTTGGTTCTGATTGAGCTTAAAGAATCATGCCACTGGCCCCTATTCTAAACCAAATAACCAGCCACACCAGGACTCGAACCCTTGTCCTCAGAGACAAAGGATTTTAAGTCTAGCGTCCTAACCACTCTGCTAGGACAAGTAGTGAATCATAGGATAGTAAAATCTTGAAAACGTGTATTATTTTGTAGTAAGTAAGTTCTAAGATTTCTCTGAGTAGACGTGATAGACGAAGAAAGAGAGCCTCAATAAGGATTTTCTTTTCCTCAGATAGTGGAGTGTTCAATTTTAGTTCCAAATGTTGCATTCTGATAGGGGTAGCTCATTAATAGTATATTCTGCTTCCTTGGTTTTTAACATGGAGTAGCCTAATTATTGTGCACATAGGTTTTGATTTTTTATTCCTTTGACTTCAGATTTCTTCCTTTTTTTAAATTGTTGTGGTTTAAATTCTCTTCCTTTCTGAATAGACTTGTTGTAATGTAAGCAAAATATACATTTGATTTATTTTTTTTCTTCTTTTGTTTCCTAATGGTTTTATTTTGACACTCACTGGTTGAAAATTGTCCTTGTTTGCATTTTCTTTTCTTCTCTATAATTTTTCATATTTTTGGTCTTCGTTTGTGATGCTTCCAGAGGAAAATTATTAGGTCAATTTTAAAAGGGTGCTCACGTGGTCCCAATTCACGAAAATGAGGGGGAGGAAAGATTCTTTTTCGTTTTTTAAATGGAGATGAAAAAAGTGATTTGTAAGATATTGAGGGGGGTGTCTTTTAGATAAGATGCAAAATAAATACTCTTGAAATCTGCGGGTGGTGCTCCCCTAGATTTTCATCTTCAAGCCTTTATGCTTTTACAAATCGCTTTTATAAACTTTTTTGCCTCTATGCCTTTATATCAAACTATTTATTGTAGTGTACAATCAATGTAGAACAACTACTTTGGATTGCAAAATTTAGCTGATGCTTATGCAAGACCTTATAATTCTGTAACATGAGTGTTGTAATGTAATGTAGTTTTAAAATGTTTGAATTTTATCAAATTAACTTCTAAGATTTTTGCTTTGTTTGTCATTTTGATCTTTGTATGTTCAAGTATTATGACCAAAAAAGCTAGTTTTGGCATTTTGCCAGTTTTTTTAAGATTGATTTTGATTAAATAGTATTTGACTTAGGCCTACTCTTAATATCTGTTTATTTTTGAAGGATTTAACCAGTGTCTGTCACTGACAAAGAGAAATACAATTTTCTATAAATATGTTCCTAAGTCCTGATATATGAATCATTTTTGGTCTTAATTTTAGGGTTAATTGGGTACTACTGAGGACAGTGGCAAAACTAAAGCGGTAATAGGCAGGTCTAGAAATTGACGCCCCCCCAACCCCCCCCCCCCCCCCCTCCTCTCTTCCCTGAAAAATTGAAAATTATATATGGTATAATTGTTCATTAGAACATGTGTTGGTTGTATGAAGACATTTTCCTAAGTTTATGCATAGTCGTCTTAAAATGGATTTCAGCATCATTTCCTGTTTTAGTATCAAGCCACAATTGCTAAAAAAAAAACTTGTTATTTCTTGGTAATGTGTTTGGATTGTGGAAGACCCAGTTTCAGTGAGCTATGATCAGATGAGAAAAAAATCAGCTTATTAAGTGGCCTGTTAAAATAAAACATTTTATTTCTAGCTGTCAACATGGGACAAATTCTCGCTGTGTTCGATCAGCCCTAGAACCCTTTGACGAGAAATACCTAGCTGAACATAAAATCAAGCATATGTCATTCCACGCCAGCTTGAGGAAACTTGGAAGCACTGCTGATCGGTAAGATATGTATTTTAAAGGAGTATTCAACATACTTTTTTCTTAGTGAAGTTTTGCATTTCTTTGCATGGCCATTTGTGTATATAGAAGCCAAAAGCTCGTTGGAATCGAGTTCTTTTTAAATTTAACATTTTGTTATTTAATTTAAACAAATGTCTGTTTAATTTAAACAGAGCAAGTTTATTCACACGCTTTTTTTAGTTTATGATTTTTAAGATCTTAGTTTACGTTCTTAGGATCCTAGTTTCTTAAGATCTTAGTTTTAAGATTTTTAAGATCTTAGTATTTAGTTTATGATTTTTAAGATCTTAGTTTACGATCTTAAGATCTTAGGATCTTGGTTTTTTAAGATCTTAGTTTTAAGATTTTTAAGATCTTAGTTTTTATTTTACGATTTTAATAATTTTTTGAATTTAGTCCTATGTTAAAAACTAACATTTATAGTGTTTGGGCAGTGCTTCATGTGAAACACATGAAGTGTTTTACCAGCCTTTCTTTGGTTTCACCTACAAATGTGTTGTGGGGGCAACACTTCAGTCTTGTTTCTTCACTATAAATTCCTTGCTTGTTTTGAAGTAAAAGTCTTTCATTCCTACACGTTTTTACATTAAATCTACAATTTTTATCTTTTTAAAAGGAATTCTATTTTCAACATAGTTCATTGTGAATCTTGATTCAAATATCTTGCATAAGATCACTTCTAGAAAGGAGCTTTTTTTGTCTTGGTACCTTTAAGTCAGGGGCGGGCTAAGGGCTAGGCAACCTAGGCACTTGCGTAGGGCCCCCTAATTTTTTGGGGCCCGAAAAGTAGGTTTAGAAATTATAATTTCATTGTTTAAAATTTTATAATTTTAACAATCCCTGTTAATTCTGACAATTTATTTAACCTTCCCAATAAGTAACACAAGTTGTGAAAGATCATTCTCAGCAATGACCAGAAAAAAAAAAATTTAAGATCCATATTAGGCCAACAGAAAATAGTTTATCATAACTTTATATAGAAAAAGTTATTGAATAAATCGGTTAATTGTGAGAAACTAATTGACGAGCTTGCAGAATTAAAAGCGAGAAAAGCGATTTAATTAATATAGCTGTGTATATTTGCATAAATACTATTGTTTGTTTTAATAAATTATGTTTGTTGGTTTGAATTATTCATATTTGTGTACGAGTATATAATTTTGTTTCCTATTTTTTTTCTTGGATTCAATAATTAAATAGAACTACATACTATATGCTTTAAAACGTAAAGAATGTGTCATGACTGAAAAATATGCCCGGAATTACAATGTGGCCTGTGACCTGCTTTAGCCTTAACCCGCCGCTGCTTTAAATGATCAACAACGGGATGGCATTTTATCCATGGATGAAATTTTTTTCTTCTCTTTCTCCCTTCAATTTTTTAGGCATTTTTTCCCCTTATCAGTGTCTTTTTTTTACAGAGGGAAATATGCCCAGCTTGATGATATCATGTGTACACTGAAACCAGGCTGTCCAAATCATCCGCCAGATTTGGAAGGAGGATGTCCAAGATGTCGGCCCGGTGCAATAACACTCAATCGACAGGTTTAGAAATTTTCTTCCCTTTCTCTGTTTTTAACCAACCTCTAAAATGAACATATTTATAAAATTATTTTAGTAAATAGTTATGCATAATTAATATATATATATATATATATATATATATATATATATATATATATATATATATATATATATATATATATATATATATATATATATATATATATATATATATATATATATATATATATATATATATATATATATATATATATATATATATATATATATATATATATATATATATATGTATATATATATATACATATATATATATATCTATATATATATCTCTATATATATATATATATATATATATATATATATATATATATATATATATATATATATCTATATATATATATATATATATATATATATATATATATATATATATATATATATATATATACATATATATATATATATATATATATTATATAATATATATATATATATATATATATATATATATATATATATATATATATATATATATTAATTATATAATCAAATAATAATTAGATAAAAAATAATACTATTATAACTGAATGTTTATATATAATTAATGTGCATAAATATAATAATAATTATATAATTCAATAAATTATTAAAATATATTTTATACGGTATATATTTATAATTAAATAAGAGTAATACTAAAAATGTATAAATCATAATAAAAAATAATTACTTCCCTGCAAATGCTATGAACACAGTTGTAAAAAAAGGATTTCTTATAAATTTGGGTATTTAGGTAGATTTACAATAAAATCAGACGTAGGCCTACTGTGGTATCTGATATAAGACCATATAATTAAACTCTTGATGAGATCTGAGGGTTATGGTGTACCCTCAGATCTCATTGCAGTCAATTTATAGCCTGCAATCCAGAAATTTCTTAATTCAGTGTGGCTTTTTATTTGTACTACTTACTTACTTTGTACTTCAGTGGCGACACGAGCTGAACGGTCTATGCGTTTTGTGTTTTTTTTTGTGTTTTTTTTTTTTTTTGTTTTTTTTTTTTTTTTTTTTTTTTTTTTTTTTTTTTTTCAAAATAAAGTAGTGGGTGCAGTTGGCGGTAAGCATAAGCAAATTGAATATGAAATTCTTATTTTCTCTATATCTTTTCACAGAAGAAAAAGATTTACTACTGAAAAACGGCTATCACAAGCCCAAATGGGCCGAATTCGCACTTTCCCGTCGTTAAACAAATAAGAGCCAAAAAACACAACAACGAAAAAATTATAAAAGGGTCAATGTCAAAACGATGAAAACTCGTAAATTAAAAAGAGAATAAAATATTTAAAACAGAAACAATTTAGTTATGCGACCAAAAAACAAAAAGCTCGAAATTTGCAAAATGAACATTAAAATTATAAGGTAAAAAAAGGGAGTAAATGGGAGGGGGAGGAGATTCACTGATTGAGCATGTCAACTATGTAAGGGATGAAAGTTTTCTGTATCTTTTAGTAGAAACTTTTATTGGGATAAGAAGGAGGATTTTTCTTGAAGCAGAACGCGGGAGGCGGGGGTCGAAAGGGTGAATATTGACTAGGAAAAAGGTTAGTTGTCCGAGGGTTATGAAGGGCAGTATTAACGAAACGCGAGGAAATTAAAATCATAAGTAGGAAAGCCAGATTTAAATAAATGAAAAATGTGGTTAATAAAATGATTATTTTGTAAAAATTTGGCCTGAAAATTTTGGGAAGACAAGGGAGGGGGGGGGGGACTAATCAAGATTTCGCCCCAGGCGCAAGAGAGTCCAGAACCTTCACTGAAGGGCAGAAGTCAAGTAGTTTGGTAGATGCTTTTGTCTAGTTGCTTACCCAATCCCTTTTGACTTATAAAAAAGGACTAGAACTCTCAATTTCTGATCGAATTTTTGGGTTTAATATTACCTCTTTACTTTCACAATAACAGCGTAGACCAGAAATATTCACAGAAATCAAGAGGGATTAAATATCAATTTCACTTTCTTTTGTGCGTTTTTTAAAGTTTTTTGTCCCCCCACCCCCCCCCCCCCTGCAAAAAATAATCCCCCAGCAAAAGTCCTTAATATGACCCTGGGGATTATAAATCAATTTCTACCTTCACACCCCTCCCCCTTGTCTCTTTCTTAGAATAAATTCTGTGCTTATGTTAAGGTTCAATGAGAGTTGGGATGTTTTTGGCATTAAAATGCACCCTTTGAGGCATATCCTTTGCTCCCTAACTAGCCAAAATATTTTTAAGGTCTAAACAAATTTCATTGTCTTACGTAAATTCTATGTTGTTTTACAATTCCAAACGTTCAAATTCATTTAATTCAAAAACAAGACATAGCTCTCGTGGGCAAAGCCAAAATATGATGTCTCTTAGTCATAATTATTTGAAAAAAACTACGTTTTCGAAAGAGTTAAAGAGGATGAGTCACAAGTTCGAACCTTAAAACGTACAGGGTTTAAAAGGTACAGTTGGGGGCCTGCCGCACCCAAAACCCCCCGCTTTTTGCAGCCTCTTTTGTTTAAGGTTTTTTAAGTCTTGTAGCCTGCAATCAGTTGGTCGTACCAACACGAATGAAACTGTTTCAATGGCATTTTTTTTTAAATCTTCGGAGAATTTGGCAATGACAACTCAGTCTGTTACAGTTATAACTACAAACTTGTCTCTGTGCCAAGTATAGTTATGTATTCAGTGTGATTATGTATGATGGAAAAATAGATGAACCTGAACCTACCTGAACCTAAACTGCTTGTTTATGCTGAGCCCTTCTTCTGTTCCCTGTTTTTTCTGTTCAAAATTGTTAAGTTCATCACATTATAGCGTGTTATTGGTTAGGGAAAAATCTCCTGTAAAAAATCCAGCAACAGGCTCATTACTGTTTCTAATCAAAGAGATGCAATAGGATGGCCTTACGGTAAAAAATTCAAGCAGACTTCGTTCGTGTTGCAAAGTATTTCTTTGCAAGGAAAAAGCGGGGGTTGAGGGGGGCCGCAGACCCCCAAAATAAAAATCTTAACAAAAGAGGCTGGAAAAGCGGGGGGGTTTGGGGGGCGGCAGCCCCCCAACTATACCTCCTAATCCCTGTACGTTTTAAGGTTCGAACTTGCGACTCAGCCTCTTTAACTCTTTCGAAAATGTAGTTTTTTTTTCAAAAAATTTCTGCACGTTTTTGTACAGTTTATTACTTATTATTGCTTGACTAACTGTTAGCTGATCGTGTCAGGAGTTAAAGTTGGGGGCTGCTGCCCCCCAAACCCCCTCGCTTTTGAAGATTCTTGTGTTAAGGCTTTTAATTCCTGAAAACTCAAATCAAATGCACAGTAAGATTTTCTTTTTTCAACTTTTCTTCGAGCATGCGGGTATACGGCATGTTATCAAAGCAGTGGAGACTTACCTGTAAGCTGAAAGCCGACTGTGATGTTCTTCTGGAGACGCCTGTTGAGCCAAAGGATTTAATAGATTGGATTTAAAAAAGAAAAACTGAGTTTCTTTTTTAAACTATAAATTCAAGAGATACTGCTTTAAATTCAATATATGAAAAATTTACTTTGACGGGGAATCGAACCCTGGTCTTCCGCATGACAGACAGGAATAGTGACCACTGTACTATCAGAGACTCTTGTTAAATTATTTTTAGTCTCTGCAATCTATTTTCGACGCAACCAAATACAAAGTAAGATTTTCGTTTTTCGACAAAAAAAACTTCTGGGAAAGAGCTGGAATTTTTGGAAGCTTGCAGTGGGTCTTGTCAGGTTAAGAGGACTATTTTGATCTAATTTAATAATGAAATACTATGCTTTTAGGAATTTCAAAAATTAACATGGGCTCTTATAGGAAAACAAGGTTTTTCGTAAATGTAAATTCGGGGGATAATTTTTTCGGTCTGAATATATCAAAAGGCCCTAACAGGTCAAATTTCGGTTTGAAGGAGTCCTCATTCACCCGGATCCGTTGCCAACTGTGGCCTGTAGGCGTGGCTGATAAAAAAATAACTTGATGAACATTAAGTGGCTATATTTGGTTTTTGGAAAACAGGGAAGGAGTGATCGGATTGAGCTGAAATTTTGAGGATAAGCTCCCAGGCCCTAGGAAAGCTTATCCTCTAAATTTCAGCCCGATCAGACAACGTTAAGGGTGGGGGGGGGGGGGGGCTGTGGTGGGGAGGGTCGAAACTTCCGGCCCACTTTCCCCCATAAAGATAAAGTCGGAGGGGGTTGAAATTTTGTATGTTTCTTAGTTTGAGCTTAGGCTACAAAATGCGATCACCGCCGTCTCTCTGCGACCGCTAGGACTAGAAATGGCTTATCATTGTGTTGGGTCGCCTCTTTGAAGAGGCACAAGTGTGCCTCCTTGATTAGCAAAATAAAGTTTGTCTGATAAAACATCGTCTGTATAAATAAACTAAAGGGTGAAAACACTTGAGATTGAGAATAAAATTGTCTGATAAAACTTCGTCAGGATAAAATAAACTAAAGAATAAAAACACTAGAGATCATTGTAATATTTCACAAAGCTTGGCACAAAGCTTTTACTGTAGCTCATGGTGTTACAGTGGACGGGGGCTAGTTTCGGAACCTTCTCAGCCACTTCCCTGGGGGACGAGATCTTATAGGGACAAAAGGTGGGGGAAGGTATGATCGGTAGATGGGATGTTGAAGGAGGGAGGAGCCAAATCTTTGGCATAATTTTTCTTGACGGGAAGAAAGGGATTCAAGTTTAAAATCTTTGAGGTAAAAGGAGTAAGGTAGAGGGGAACCGCCATAAACGATTTGCAGTGATCTCTTCTGAACTCGTTCTATTTTATCAGTTTCATCCTGGGTAAGGGCAAAGTGCCAAATCGGACAAGTATATTCAACTAAGGGGAAAACGTTTGCTTATAAGGGCTTTAAACCTCTACAATGGGGTTCTATGATTATTTTGTAGTTAGAGAGGGAGGGAGATATGTCAAAGGTTGCATTTAATACCAAAACATCCCAACTCTCATTGAGACTTCAGATTGATTTTTAATCCCTCTTGATTTCTGTGAATATTTCTGGTCTGCGCTATGAAAGTAAAGAGTAACATTAAACCCCAAAATGAGCAGAATTTATTCCGTATGGGAGGGGGGGCTGCCTCTTCCTCATCCCTATCTCCGCCTCACGGTCGTAGAAACTTCGGAGGATGCTCATTCGATAAAGAAATTCAGAGTTCTAGTCCTTTTTTATAAGTCAAAAGTGATTGGAGACCAACCCGCCGCAGGGGGTATTTTTGGGGGGAGTAAACGCTGGCTCCTGAGCTGAACGGCAGCTCTGCCTGTTGCAAACAATCAACAGACAGTAGAATCCCACTTGATGTGGCTTCGGGTTGATGGGCAACAGTGTTTGTGCCTGTAAAACCTCAATTAGCTTGAGGTATGTTTGGCAGTTTTCATCTGTGTATTTCTTTTTATTATTTCTGAGTAATTGTTTGATCAATTATGGCTCAAACTTTCGCCACCTAACCTGCCTTGGTCGCGTGAATTGCAGGTCAGATAGCCCTTTTGCCAAATAGACGTTGAAATACAACCCCTAATTCATTTTAAGGAGAGGTGAGGAGGATAAAACCCAATTTGACACAGTCAAGATAGAGTGGGAGCTTATTGGGGGATTTCGATACCGTGGGTCAGTATTAGTGGCGGTTCTCACCTATCTTTTGCGCCCGGGCAAAATCTTGATTGCAGGAAACAGCTGTTTTGACCTACTGATTTCCTAGTAAAGACCTTCAGAACCATAATAGATTTGGCAGTTGTTGGAACATTCAGCATCGATAGGAAATATGTGCTTGAGGCTATGGTGGTGCTTGCATTTGTTGCTGCAGATTTTGACTCTGATGCCGTAGATTTGGCGAGGTAGCCACCCCTGTGGCTATCTAGCCCTCAAATGAGAGAGATTGCCAGGGGAATGTACATGTTTGTTATGTAACATTATTATGTACATGTTATTGAAGCAAAGATGTGTTGTGACATTAACAGATCGTGTAACTAAACCTTGAACATATTTTCATTTGCTAAGTCTTTTGAAGATCTTTTGGAGTAATAATCTATTTCTGACAACAATCTGTCTATACTTTATAAATCTTTGTTAGGGTCAGGAATTTTGAGGTGAAAAATACCTTTCAAACAAAGTTTAAATTATGATCTCCTCAAAAGGTATAAATAGTATTATCGAAATCTAATTATCAACCCACTACCTGACTGAGTGTTAACTCAGGTTTTCTGGTAAGGGCCAGTTTGTCATGCTGTAATGCCAGGTAGGGCAGTAGAGGTTGTTTTACTGGAGGGGGCAGAGGGAGCACTTGCCCTGGGCACAGAGATCTTACGGGCCCACTATTTCAAATAAATAATCTAACAGTGATAATCATTTTGTAATTTAAAAAAAAAAATTCAAAATAATTTCGTGGTTCAGTTGGCAGTAAACATAAGCAAATTGAACACGAAATTTCCATTTTCCCCATATCTTTTCACATAATAAATAAGAAAAGTCAAGTTTAAATGAATGAAAAATTTGGCTAATAAATGAACTTTTTTTTCAAAATTTGGCCTGAAAATTTTTGGGGGATAGAGGGGGCTTTTGCCCAAGATTTTCCCTGGGCGCAAGAGAGGCCAGAACCGCCACTGAAGAGTAGAAGTTAAGCTGTCTGTTAAGGGCACTAGTTGCTTTTGTCCTATGTCAGTTTCTGTGGGCTGACATTGTTATTAGTTTTTGGAGTCTTGGATAACTTGTCAGCTGCTGAACCGTTCACTTTTGTCTCAAAGTGCTGACTGGAATTTAAGAATTGCATTAAAAAAAAGTAAATACAGTAGAACTGCGGTCATCCGAGGTAATTTGGACCGAGAGAACCTCGGATAAACAAAGTCTCGGATAACACGGACTCTATAAACAATCAAGAAAGAAACATGTGGTAAAATGAATAAAACTCAACCAAAGCTGTTTTTAGCATCTGTTTTTGTATTATAAATGAAATTGACAAACTGTAGTGATGTAACATGATCACTACTGATAGCGATCTCGCACTGCGCAGTGCCTTAGACCAGTGGTTCTCAAACCTATTTAGACACTTTACCCCTTTTTACCCACAATACATTTTAGGTACCCCTTCTCAGTTACAGGTACTTAGTAAAATATTGCTAAAATATATGTTGGCAAATAACGCAACGCCATCTAGCGTTTGGTGGCGCTTGGCATTTATTCAATGTAATAGTAAGAATAATTAATTTAATATGTTTAATTGATAAAATTAGTGTAGTAATAAGTATCTGATCTCAGTTTCCTAATAGGAAAAAACTATGAAGCATAAAAAAATGCTAAATTTGGCCAAACGCTATGGGGCTGATGTATTTTTTACCGATACTATCGCCAGTTTCCGCTCTTATAAGTTACCCATGCTCTTGGGTTTAGTGTTTGACAACTGTAACAACTTGAAACTCATTTTAGTCTGTTTTTCTGTTATTGTAGCATACTGGATCTAACTTTAACAACTGATAAGTTTTGTATTGTCTAATTTTGATTCCAGTAAATCTTACCAAAAGCAATTCATTTTTATTAAATCCCAAGTACTTAATAAATACGTTGTAATATGAACCTCTAGTAAGTTATTGTGATAAATAGACAATTCAAAAAAATATTTAACTGATTTAAAAACTAGTCTCCTGGGTAAAATTTGATAGGTCAAGTTTAATAAGATATACCAGTATTTTCCAGCGTGTGTGTGTGTGGTGGGGGGAGAGGGGGGGGGATCTGATGCTTCAAAAAAAAGGTATTTTGAGTCTAATATTCAGATTCTTTTACATTTCAGTAGGTATACAGAGAAGAACACACTGAAGAGAAGATATCCCCGAGATAAAATTTCTTCCTTAGAAAATTTAACCACAACCTTTGGAAAATTTGAAATTTTTGACCAAAAATGTAGTTATTTTTAGGTCATGCTTTGAAAGGTCTCTGATACCCGTTCCTCTGCGAGTAGGATCGTTGCACCTGTGTTATAATAAAATTCCAATACCTAGTGAAATTTTTATCTGGGAGTTCCTTTTTAGTGTCTTTTTTCAACTGTCTGTGTCTGGATTCTAAGCTGGGCAACAGCAATACGAATTTCTTAGGATTAATTGTAGAGAATGTTTGCTTCAGGGCAGCAGTACGCTCTAAGCTGGGGAAAAATACTTGGATAATCTGTTGTAAATGCCTTATGTAACCTACGTCTGAGCTAACTATTCTAAAACTGTTAAAAGAAACTTAATTCTTTAACTGTCGGTTGGATATAATGCATAAATTTCTGCTGAGCGTTGCTGCCTGAGCGTGGGGTTGTGTAATAGTATTAAGAGCATGCATTTCTTGAATAAGTTAAGCTAATCTATTCTAGTATTCGAAGATTTTAATATCTCAGTAAAAGATAATTGAAGAGCTAATAACTTTTTTTTGTGCTTTAGTCCACTCTCTTCAAGACCCTCTTTCTCCCTCTCTCTCTCTCTCTCTCTCTCTCTCTCTCTCTCTCTCTCTCTCTCTCTCTCTCTCTCTCTCTCTCTCTCTCTCTCTCTCTCTCTCTCTCTCTCCCTCTCTCTCTCTCTCTCTCTCCTCTCTCTCTCTCTCTCTCTCTCTCTCTCTCTCTCTCTCTCTCTCTCTCTCTCTCTCTCTTCCTCTCTCTCTTCCTCTCTCGCTCTGAAATAATGAATAATTTATTTATTATTTGCATTTGTTATCTGAACCCTCTACTTTATTGATAAAATTAGAAAATGATTATAACCTTTAGATTACTTGTTCAAAATTTTACGCTCCTAAGATCTCTGCGCCCGGGCCAAATGCTCCTCTGTCCGTCCCCTGAAACCGCATCTGAAGAAGTGGTAATCTAAACTTTCTTTTCAATATTTTCTTTAATTTTAGCCGTATCGACACGTAGATAATGTTGAATTTGAAAATCCCCAAATTGTGGAAAGATTTTTGAACTATTGGAGAATTACTGGTAATCAAAGAGCTGGTCACTTATATGGATGGTATAAGCCACACAAAGATGTACCCTTGGGCATAAAAGGTTGGTTCTCTCTTTTTATGAATCTAAGTTGCTAGAGCCTTTTTTTTTGAAGTTACGTCATCATTTTTTTATTTAACAGTTTGTGGTAACGAACTGTAAGTAAAGAGTGACGCGGCTCAATAGTAACCGAAACTCTAAAAAACGGAATTTGATACCAATTGATAACCGATATCAAGAGAATTGATTTTTTATGCTGATTCCAAATATATAAGTTTCATTAAGTTTAGTCTCACCCATCAAAGGTTACGAGCCTTAGAAACTTTGTCTGATTTTCGAAAAAAGAAGGAAATACCCCCTAAAAGTTATAGAATTTTAATGAAAATCACACCATAAGAATCAGCGTATCAGAGAACCTTACTGTAGAAGTTATAAGCTCCTATCTGTAAAAATGTGGAATTTTGTATTTTTTGCAAGAAGAAAGGTCACAGATGCGTGTTTATTTGTTAATTTCATCGGAGGAGGGCTTGTTCGAACGGAATTTAAAAGTTCTAATGCCCTTTTTAAGTGACCTAAAATATTGGAGGGCAACTAGGCCCCCTCGCGCCCTTTTTTTGCCAAATCATCTGATCATAATTTTGGGATGGCTATTTTGTTCAAAATAGTTGAAAGACCCAATAACTATGTCTTTGGAGATAACTTGACACACACCCCACTCCACCTCACCCCCCCCCCCCCTGTAGCCCTTGGGGTAAGGTCTTTAAGTTATAAAATTAACCCATTGTTTACGTGTAGTATTTGTTATTGGGAAGTATGTATACATTTTTGGGTAGGAAGGGGAGGACGAATTTTTCTGCTATGGTGATTTTGCACGGGGAGAATTTCCCATCGGAAGTGAATTTTTTTAAGGGGGGGCATTTTGCCAGAATTCCTACATTTTATATATATATATATATATATATATATATATATATATATATATATATATATATAATATATATATATATATATATATATATATATATATATATATATATATATATATATATATATATATATATATATATATATATATATATATATATATATATACATATATATATATATATATATATATATATATATATATATATATATATATATTATATATATATATATATATATATATATATATATATATATATATATATATATATATATATATATATATATATATATATATATATATATATATATATATATATATATATATATATATATATGTCTTGCTTTCTCTTTACCGAATCAATTTTACGCGTGGAGATGTCAAGGGTAACTGACCGGGATAAATTTCCAACGGAATAGAATTGTAAAGAGAATATTACCGTGGGAAGGGGGGATTTTCCGTGGAGGTGGGGTCAGATTTCCTGGCGTTATTTAAAAAACGATCAGAAATTGAAAAAAAAAAAAAATTAAATAGTTTTTTGAACTCAAAGTAAGGAGCAATATTAAAACGTAAAATGAACAAAAATTATCATGTATATGAGGGGGCTTGCCCCCTCCTCAAAACCTCGATCTTTACGCTGAAGTTTAACTTTTGTCCCAATTCTTTACAAAGCGACTCCTGAAACACAAGGGTTTGTTTAATTAGAACAATAAGAAACTTTTTAAAAGTACTGAAAACTTTAGCTTGAGGGCAACCCCTATCATATACGTAATAATTTCTGTTCGTTTAAAGTTTTAATGGCTCCTTACTTTGAGTTGGAAAAACTGGTTGTTTTTTTTTTTTTTTTTTTTATTCAATCTTCAACAGGGACCGATTATAAAATACATTTAAAAACCTCATTTTTAAAAGTAATTTAAAAAGCTCATTTTTGTCTTCACTTGGAAGGCTTAATAACAGAGATGTCATTTTAGGAACAAATTGAAGGGGTAGGGGAGGGAGTAAGGAAGAAACAGGAAGGGGTAGGGAGTAAGGAAGATCTGACATCTTACAATTCTGTTTTAGTGGGCTGCATTTCTTTCTAGCGCTTTTCTACTGTCGCTTAAAACTAACGCAGGTCCATGGTCCTTATGTGTGCTTGTTGACTTGAGCTAGCTATAACCAGCATGTTTTCGTTTTTTGAAGAGTTCACTTAAAATTCTAAAAATCCAAGATTGAAGTCAAAAATAAAAAATAAATTTACATACGTTAAAGTATGTTTATTTTGTGATATTTTTTTTCCGATATGGGTAGTGATTAGGAAGTAGGTAATGAAGACAACAATCCCCCTCCCCTCCTAACATGCCTTGTAAATTTTGCTCATTGAATGTTTCAGTCTCTTTACCTGTTGTCAAAAAAAAAAAAAAAAAAAAAAATTTCATTTTTCATAAAGTTTAATCCCCAACGAAATTTATAACTTGACAAATGATTGTGAAATCAAAGTTAAAATGTAAAAAATAAAGAAATAGCCAAACCTGGCTAGTCCAGAAAAGGAAAGATTAATCATTTCCATTGCATTTTTAATTTACATTTTTTTTATGGATATCCAGAAGGATGGTCAATTAGAGGGATATAGGAAGGGGACTATTTTTACTTGCAAGGAAATAGCATTGGCCATAATTAATGGGGATCTCTTCCATGAAAGCAATCATATAAACTCAGATGTTATTTTCAAGAAACTAGAATAGATTGATTATTTTATTTAAAGAAAGCCTACAAGGCCATATTCAAAAAGAGAGTAAAAAAAAACCTATTAAGAAAAAGAAAATTTGCATTAACTAAATGACCATCCAAGTTTTATTTTGTTCCTATAAACCTAAGTCAACCTAATTGCAAATAGTCAATCTAGTCTCAATTGCAGTAGCTAAGTCTAATAATTTCTATTAGCCCCCCCCCCCCTTCTATCTTTCAAAACAACACCTGTAATGGACTAACCTACAACACCTGTAGAGAAAATAGCATGAGCTTCCTTTAAAAAGATTATAAAAAAAAATTTACTATGTTGTGAATTAAACAAAACAGCACATAGATATATTTGAAATGTTAATTTTGTAAAAGCCAAAGAGAAAAGAAAACTTTTTGAGGATTGGATAATCATTGTTCCCCCCTCCTATGAAGTTCCAATTCTTTTTAAAACCTTCCTTATTACTTCTTCCCACCTCACTAGGGTACACTTGCTCTTCATTTAGTCCCAAATGGATGGTCTAAATCAGGGGTGGCCAACCCTCGGCCTGCCGTAAATATTTTTTTGCGGCCCGTGAGATTCATCACACTTCTATATTCAGCGCCCTCATGATGTGTACATATCTTGGAACATCACGGATTCGATGTTTCACTCTTAGTTAATTAAAAAAACTTTTTCCGCAAAATAAGTTTTTCAAAGAAAAGTAAAGAACTCCATTAAACCAAAAATGAAACCCAAAACGAACAGAAATTACAATAAATAACCGAGTCAAACTCAAAACGAGCAGAAATTACTCAAAACGAGCATGAGTTTGAGTTTGTAGTCAAACTCAAAACGAGCATGAGTTGGGCTCAAAACCCCTGTGCCTTCCCAAGGCCAGAACATAATTTGCACTTTAGTGAAAAAATATAAATGTTTTTAATTTTATACCTTTAATAAATCAAATAAAATTGGCATTTTGGTTACTAAATAACACTATATTTATATTAAACTGACAATGCACATTTATTTTATCTGTTTCAGTAATGTGCAAATTATGTTCTGGCCTTGGGAAGGCACAGGGGTTTTAAGCCCAACTCATGTTAATTTCTGCTCGTTTTGAGTTTGACTCGGTTATTTATTGTAATTTCGGTTCGTTTTGGGTTTCATTTTTGGTTTAATGGAGTTCTTTACTTTTCTTTGAAAAACTTATTTTGTGGAAAAAGATTTTTTTTTAATTAATTTCTGTTCGTTTTATATTGACATAGTCTTTTCAGGGAAAAAGAAAATAATCTTTTAATCTTTTCGTTTTTTTTTAAGACTTTATAGTTTGGTCTGCTTTGTATATGCTGGAGAAAAATTTCCAGCAATTTTTAACAACATACACCCTTTTAAAAATCTGGACACAAATAGTACTGTTTAATTTAGTTTCATAACTCCTCTAGTTGACCTGAAATGGAAAACTTGATACCATTCGCAAAAAGATCTGTTTACTTTCTTTGATAGCTTGGATACACTTACGCTATTTTGATTTGGTTAAATTTTAAGAGCAGAAGTAGCCCCGAAAGTTTGAACATGATACCCTCAGTCGTTCTTGGGATATTGCGGAGATGCCTTATTGGGAATTAGCATTAACACACTGCATATTGATTTAATCTTAAGACAACATTTAGTTTTTAAACATAATGGGCAAATGGGAGAATGGGCGTGGGAGGGGGATTACTTTTGACTATTAGAAAGGGCATCAGTCCTTTCTATTTTCAGTCGAATGAGCCCTTTTCGAAGTTCCTACGACAACTCCTTTGATACAAAGTGCCCTGGTCTAAACAAAAAAAATATATGAATATATATATATAATGTACCCACATCGATCTTACTATAAAAATGCAAGCCTTCCAATCAATTTCGACTATTAAAAAAGGGTAATAGGCCTTTCGATTTCCAATCGAATAAGCCCTTTTTGAGTTTCTACGACAACGCTTTCTATAAACATCTTATATGTCCCCAGGGCATAAATTACAACCCTCACCTTAAGGGCTGTGAGGAGGGTTGTCATCCTCAACGGCCCAATTTCCAGAACTTCCAATTACGTTCAACAAAATGGCTATCTCAAAATTTTGATTGGATGTTTTTGGGGAAATGGTAGGCGTGAGAGGGGCGTTAGTTGCTCTCCAATCACTTTCAACTATTAAAAAGGCACTAGCTATTTCAATTTCCAATCAAATGAGCCCTTTTGAAGTTTCTACGACAACGCTTTCAATAAAAACCTTATATGCTCCCCAGGGTATAACTTGCAACCCTTGCCCTGCGGGTTGGGGGGGTTGTCATCCTTAAAGACCTAATTTCCAGAACAAAATGCCCATCTGAAAATTTTGATCGGATGTGTTTTGGGGAACGTTGGGCGTGAGAGGGGGGTTAGTTACCCTTCAATCACTTTCGACTATTAAAAAGGGCACTAGCCCTCTCAATTTTCAATTGAATGAGCCCCTTTTGAAGTTTTTACGACAACGCTATCTATATAAAAATTATAAAAAAAGGCACTAGCCCTTTCGATTTCCAATCAAATGAGCCCTTTTGAAGTTTCTACGACAACGCTTTCAATAAAAACCTTAGATGCTCCCAGGGCATAACTTACAACCTTTGCCCTGTGGGCTCTGGGGGCTTTTCTTCTTCAAATGCATAATTTCTAGAACTTTCAACTACGTTGAACAAAATGGCTATCTCTAAACTTTGATTGAATAAGTTTGGGGAAATGGTGGGCGTGAGAGGGGGGTTAATTACTCTCCACTTAATTTCGACTATTAAAAAGTGCACTAGCCTTTTCAATTTCCAATCAAATGAGCCCTTTTTGAAATATTTATAACAACTTTCTATATAAACCTTATATGCCCTCAGGGCATAACTTACAACCCTTGCACGGAGGGCTTTTGATGGGGTTATCATCCTAAAAGACCTAATTTCCAGAACTTCAAACTATGTTGAACAAAATGGATATCTCAAGAATTTGATTGGATATGTTTGGGAAAATAGTGGGCGTGAGAGGGGGGTTAGTTGCCCTTCAATCACTTTCGACTATTAAAAAGGACGCTAGCCCTTTCAATTTCCAGTTGAATTAGCCCGTTTTGAAGTTTCTACAACATCTCTTTCTATAAAAAACCTCATATGCCCCCAGGGCATAACTTACAACCCTTGCCTTGAGGGCTGTGGAGGGGTAGGGGTTTTTCATCCTTAAAGACCTATTTCCAAAACTTTCAACTGCGTTGAATAAAATGGCTATCTAAAACTTTTGATTGGATGTATTTGGGGAAAAGGTGGGCATGAGAGGGAGGTTAGTTGCCCTCAAATCACTTTCGGCTATTAAAAGGGGCACTAGACCTTTGAATTTCCAATCGAATGAGCCCTTTTTCAAGTTTCTAAGACAAAGATTTCAATAAAAACTTATATGCTCCCAGGGCATAACTTATAACCCTTGCCCTGAAGACTGTGGAGGGAGTGTCCTGCTCAAAGGTGTAATTTCCTGAACTTTAAACTGCGTAGAACAAAATGGCTATCTCAAAAATTTTGATTGGATGTGTTTGGGGAAATGGTGGGCGTGGAAGGGGTGTTAGTTGCCTTCCAATCACTTTCGGCTATTAAAAAGGGCACTAGCCATTTCAATTTCCAATCGAATGAGCTCTTTTTGAAGTTTCTACGACAACGCGTTCTATAAAAAACCTTATATCCCCCCAGGGTATAACTTACACCCCTTGCCCTGAGGGCTGTGGGGGGGGGGGGGGGGTTGTCATCCTCAAAGACTTAATTTCCAGAACTTAAAACTACGTTGAATAAAATGGCAATCTAAACATTTTGATTGGGTGTGTTTGGGGAAAAGGTGGGCGTGAGAGTGGGATTAGTTGCCCTCCAATCACTTTCGACTATTAAAAAGGGCACTAGTCCTTTGAATTTTCAATCGAATGAGCCTTTTTTGAAGTTTTTACGACCACGCCTTCTATAAAAACTTATATTCCCCCAGGGCATAACTTACAACCCTTGCCCTGAAGCATGCGGGGGAGTGTCCTCCTCAAAAACATAATTTCTATCTGGAAATCAACTACGCTGAACAAAATGGCTATCTCAAAATTTTGATTGGATGTGTTTCGGGAAATGGTGGCGTGGAAGGGGTGTTAGTTGTGTTTCAATCACTTTCGACTATTAAAAAGGGCACAAGCCACTCCAATTTCCAATTAAATGTGCCCTTTTCGAAGTTTCTATGACAACTTCTTCGATACAAAGTGTACTGCTCTAAAGGAAAAAAATAATAAACAATACATTGTGCCAACATCATTCTTATATGCCCCTAGGGCAAAACTTAAAAAACCCTTACCCTGAGGGTTGTGGGGGGAGTGTCCTCCTCAAAAACATATTTTCTATCTGGCAATCAACTACGTTGAACAAAATGGCTATCTCAAAATTTTGATTGGATGTGTTTGGGGGGAAATGATGGGTGGGGGCACTAGCCACTCCAATTTCCAATCGAATGAGCCCTTTTCGAAGTTTCTACGACAACGCCTTCGATACGAAGTGCCCTGGTATGGAAAAAAAATAAATAATAAATTGTTCCAACAGCGTTCTTTACTTAGGCAGCGCTATTGCGCTGCCTATGATAATGTTGTTTATCGATTCATATTGCCCAAGTAATATATTATTAAGTTGTATCGCCCATGTATTATCAATGTATCATGTTGTGCAAGTAGTTATAAAAACAGCGAATTGCATTCTATCAGCACTTGCGAATCGACAGTTTAAGGATTTTGTGAAAGAATTAGATTCTGAATACGATGTGTACTTCAGTCGAGTCAGATGGTTAAGTCGTGGGAGATGTTTTCAGCGATTTTATCAGTTACAAGAACAAATTGGTTTGTTATTAAATGACAAACGACAAAAAATGAATGACAAAAAAGATCTGTGCTAGAATTAAGAATTGATTAGTGATTGTTGGATCTATGTTTTTTCGTGGATATTATCAACAAACACAATGAATTAAATATATCATTGCAAGGAAAAGATAACCTCATAGTCAATAGGTTTAATCACATCAGAGCATTTCAGAAAAAAAAATTTGTTATTTGAATCGCAATTGGAAAATTAATAATGCTCACCACTTTCCATTGTTGAAAGAATTTAAGAAATCAAAATGTAACAATTATATCAAGAATGCGAAAGAAATAAGTAAACTTGCAGATGCTTTTGAAAGCCGATTCAATAATTTAGAGTTGGTAAAAATACGCCATAATTTTTGAAATATATTCATCTCCTTTTCAGTTTGAAATTGAATTTTTCCCAAAATATCGCCAAATGGATCTGATTGACATACAGTGCAATAATGAATTAAAACGCATGTTTGAAAATTGAGATTCAAAAATAGATTTTTTTTTTTACATTTATGTCGCAAAAAAAAACATTTACGTCACATTTGCGTCTAATTTAAGAAATTTGGCACAAGAAGTTATTAGCGCTTTTAGTTTCAACTTACACCTGCGAATCGTTTTTTTTTTTTGTTTTTTTTTTTTTTCAAAAATGAAATTGATCAAACACAAAACATGCTCAAACATAACGGACGCTAACCTGCGATACCAATTACGATATGCCAATACCCAAATTGAGATCGACTTGCAAAAGCTAAATGAATAAGTGGAGAAATAAATATCGCACTAGTGAAATAAATATTTTTCTATGATTTTATTTTCTATTTCGTTTTTTTTTTTTGTTCGTATTGTATATTTTTTACATTGTGCATTTAGTATTATTTTTATTATATTATGTATGCTTATATGTAAAAATAATAGTAAACATAATGAATAATAATTCAATATTTTCAATTTGTCCCTCCAAAAAATATCTATAATAGGTCTAAATCTAATATGAGTATATATAATTTTTATATGCGGCCCGTGGAGTAATGATGCATTTCTAAAGTGGCCCGCAAAATAATATGTGTTGGCCACCCCTGGTCTAAACACGGACCGTTTTTTCCTAGGGTCGATGGTGCCTGGGGCAAAATCGATTACAGCGCCCCTTCCCGACTCAAATATAAGCAAAAAAAGCCGAACCAAAGTGAGCAATTCCTCTGCTGTGACGCCTGGGCTAACTGCCCCGGTTGCCCCCACGCCCTAGGAGCGGGCCTGCCTAAACACAATCTTTGGCAATGTGTCATCCTTTGTCAGATTAGGAGATTGTTTTAAGTGGCTTCGACAAGAACTTTTTTCATGTTTTCTATGTTCAGCCCTGCTAGCTTTGAAAGCGTATTCATCTTACGGGTTTTTCAAAATTAAAACGAACTTGAATAGTAAGGTTGAACTGAACACGGGCACTCAAAATGATAATCTTCAAAACACGTGCCAATTCCATGTTGGATGTGGGGTGGCCGGAAAACGGGCTTAATTTGCTCTGTTCTTAATTTGGAAAGTAAAACTAGACTATCTTTAGTTCAATAATTGGATTGTTATTCTTTTAGAAATGACTGGACTTCTTTCAATAACAATCAACTTGATTAGAATTCGAAACTAATTGTAATTTTCATTGTTTACCCTAGCTCATTTTTGCAGCAATTTCTACTCTTCTAGAAAAACAACGGCCTACTCCGATTTTGTGTAAAGATGTACTTCAAACCGTTGTATGTACTAATTAAGTTAAGCAAGTTATTCAAGTCTATGTTAATTGCCATTAGTTTGCGTAGACATCTATTTTTATTTCTATTATGTGGAATAGATGGCACTGTTTTTATGCATGTTTATTTAAAGTCAAATTTCATAAAGTGTGCGGTTTTTTGCGCAATTTGATTAAAGAAAAAGTGTCTGTTTTTCTTTGAATTTAGAACTTCACCTTCCATTAAAATGGGTAGTGGGCTCTAACTTTCCTCACACAAGTATATTGTTAAAATAGATGCAGCGTTTTATGATGTAAAAAGGCTATTTTACTACAGGAAGATGGAGGGAGTGGCATGCTATTCTTCCAAGGACTCATGGGAAATGATCATGGCCCACACAATTAAGGCCTAGCCTAGAAAGTAGGAGACTTTTATGGTGGAGACTAACTTTTATGGTGGGGGGGGGGGCACGTTCCAGAGTGACCCTAAAGTGTTTAATTGTGTAGGATCCTCCGCAAAAATATGGTACAATGCTACATACCCAAAAAAAATTCACTTCTCATATGTTGTGGCCTAGTTAAATTCAGATTACTAGCTCCTGTCCCTACTAAAAATTACAACTTAGCACTCATGGTCAAGTAGGGGTATCTTTTTTAGAGGGGAGGGGGTGGAAAGATTTCTGGGTTTTATATGCGTCGATCTTCTGCAAAAGAAGATGATTGACGTGATGCTACATAACTTAGGAAAATTCACTCTTCATATATTGTGGTTCAGTTAAGGGCAAATTATTAGCTCAGTCTTGTTATTTGTTTCGCCTGTGAATATAACCTATTGACTCTTCCTGTTTGCAGGTAGGACTTGGTATATTTCCAATATTACTTATTTTGTTGATTATTTATGTAGCCTATATCCTTCCTTGCTTTTCCAGCTGTTGAGGAAGCATAGCATACAAGTCACTTCAACAAAACTGTAGACATGATATTAACTTTCTTGATAACCTTATGCAAGAAACAGTAAATAGTTTGCCAATGACCTGTACAAGTAGGAAAAGTTGAATTACTTTTTTGCATTAGAAAGATTTTAAAAAACCAATATTGATTCACTTTATGCGCGATTCGAATATTGTCCTTTGACTATGAAACATCCTTACTGCTAAGTTAGAAAACAAATCGTCTGACGCTAGGAAAGCACCAGAAAAAAAACAGTTTTTTTTGCCAATTCTATAGCCTTTTTAAGAGATCAAAAAAATTGGAGGGCTACAAGTCTCTCTCCCAACACCCTTTTTTTCTTCAAAGTCGTCTGATCGAAATTTTGAGATAGCCATTTTTTTTCGGAATAGTTGAAAGGTCCAATAATTATTCCTGTGGAGATGACAAAATCCCCCACAGTCCCCAAGGGAAACGGCTGGAAATTATGCCACTAGTAAAATACCAATTTTATTTCCTAAAACAGATAATGTATATAAAACATATTTCGCAAATATTATCTCACAGTATCCAGAATTTGGCAGCATCCACAGTATTTCACAGTATCCAGAAGGAGACAAATAATAAAACATTTCTTCTTCTTAAAAAAAATAGCACCTGGCGTCTCTTTCACGCTTAACTTTTGGCTTCATGCTTCTCTTTTTTTCAATTATTTTTTCTTTGCCACAAATACTCAATGACATGAAAACGTACTTTGTTTCCGACCACTAAGGGGGTTTGAAAATAAATTACAAATGCAACTCCATCCTTAGCCTTGCAATTTACTCTTAGAATATGGAACTCAAGAACTCAAATGGCAGATGATTGATGAATGAAAGCATCCCAGGCTCAAAGAACAAACTCAATGCTGTCCCTTCTTTTTTTTTTCCCTTGTCTTTAGCTTTTTCCTGTATTCCATCTTCGGAACCGTTACTTCATGGCATCTCTAGTTGTTTTTTTTTTTTTTTTTTTTTTTTTTTTTTTTTTTTTTTTTTTTTTTTTTTTTTTTTTTTTTTTTTTTTAAATTATTGATTGTTAGTCTGTGAGATGTTCTTTTAAAAGAAGTTGGCACGGGTGTATCTAATCAGACTTGAATGTAAATTGGCTTTGTTGATCTTCAAATATAAATCCTTTCTCATTTTTGTAGCTGTTGTAGCAGCTATATACGAGCCACCTCAGCAAAACCGTAAAGAAGGTATTAAGTTTCTGGATGATCCTATGGAAGAAATAGTTAACACTGTTGCCAAAGAATTTGGATTGCAAAGAGTTGGTTGGATTTTCACAGATTTAGTAACAGAAGATCCCCAAAAGGGAACAGTATGTGTTTCCTATTATTTTCTTTTTTAATAATGTGTTGCGTTTATCGTTAAATCTACAGGGTTGTTAGAGTAAAGTTACCGTCATCACTGTGTTTGACAAATAGTTTTCTTTTGGCTCGCAGAAACTGATTTTTTAGCTAACAAAATTGCAATTCGTTGGAACATATTAATTTGGCGGGAATATAAAAGTAGGACTTCCACATGTGAATAAAGATTTAGGTAAGTATTCTAAACCTCGAAACATGTTTAAAAATTCATCCTACTAACAACTACAATTATTAACAAGTACTACTGCTACTAACTACCGCCTTCATCCCAATCTCCTCAAAGCCTCTAACAGCAGAAACTGCCTATTTTTAATAGTTTATGGGTTAAAGAATTGCTGTGCAAGGTTCTACTTCATTTTGATTTTTGAACCAATTATTGATGAGAAATCAGCAAAAAAATGTAAACCCACTAAATTTCAAAAGAACAATAATTCGAAAAAAAATAAAAATCAGTTTAGGGTAAAAAACAAGGTGCTGTACATTACGGAGTGCCATTTTAGGCCTGAATATATTCTGAAAATATGTTTAAGCAATCAAAAATACATTATTCCTAAAAGAGCGCGCTGCGTCATTTTACCACCTGCTCCCCCCTAATGGTGGGATATATACTGTTACATGTATTTCTCTCTAGAATTTACAATGGCGCTACTCTTCTCTTCCAGCTGATTGTTTCGCCGTAGAACAATAAAGAAGAAAAGAATTAAATTAAAAAGGCAGATTTTTTTTAATTTAGGCTAATTAAGAATCAGTAAAAAGTAATTTAAATAAATTATTAATTAATGGTAAGTATTTTTGATAAATAATTTGAAGCTTCCTGTTTGTACATTACTAAAAATATATTATTAGTATCCTTTTTGTATAAATGTCTAAAGAAATTCTTTTTTTTCAAGAATTCTCTGGAAGACCGAGAATCTTGGTTTCAATCTGACTACCACCCAGAATTTAGATAGAGACCTTTCTTAGATAGAGATAGAGGGGCTTGAACAAATTTACCAGCCTCTCTCGGAACTGGCCTCTACAGAACATCATTTGTTTTCCTTGTTCATTTATTTATTTTATCTGTAGCGAGTTATTGTGATATGTTACAAAAGTTATAATAAATAGCGTTCTTAGATTGTGTTTTCTAGATGGCAGCCCTTTATCCCTGTAATTTTATAATAAAAAAAGAACGATTTTTGAGCTTTTATCCATAACATTAACCGCTGTCTTTACCCTTGCTTTTGGGAAATCAATAAAATAAAAATTAAAATCATTAGCTTGACGGCATCAAGACCGAAGAGCAGCGTTGCCAACGTGATATAATTGTACTGTTTTTTAGTGCTTGGACATAATTCGCTATATAGGAAATTATTTAGTAGAATAAAAATTTTCATCATATTTTAGTTTCATTTGCTCCTTTCTGAGTTGGATATCTGTTCATCGAAAATTTTCATCTTATTACTGCAAATTTTTAACCTGCTGTACACATTAACCTCTTGTGGTACAAGTTTAGCCGGAAAACTGATACAGTTTATTTCAGAGCGTTGACGACGCTGCCGAAGTGTATCGAAAATTAATCTGACTACTGTTTATTTGAATTTATTTGAAAAATTATGTATGATGACATTTTAATTTTGCTTTATAAAATCAAATTTATTACTGATTATTAAAATGAGAAAGTGTGGGCACTAAATTCATTTAATGTTAATTAAACCACCCAATTACTGCTTAATAAGTTTGATTTATGTTATAATTATTATTTTTTACTTAATTATGTTTTTTTTTATTATGATAAGGGGGGAATTGAAAATTCAATGTATTTTTAATTTCTTCTTCTTTTTTTTTCTTTTTTTTGATTCAACGTATTTTAATCCTCTAGAAATGAAACTACTAGTGCCATTGACTGCAGGGCCTTATCCAGGATTTTTTTTTGGGGGGGGGGGGTAGACGAGAATTTTTTTCGGGGGGAGGGGGTTACACAAAAAAAAATCAAAAAACATATAAAAAATTTGTTTTTACGAGTCAGACAAACATTTCAGGGGGGGGGCAGAGGGGGGGGGGGGGGGGTTCAAACCCCCTAACCATCCCTGGATACGGCCTTCATTAACTGTATAGCTTTACCCAGCTGAACTTTTAATTTATTTATTAATTAATTTTGTTTTAATTATATTTTAGAAATTAAGTTTTAGTTCAAATTTAAACCTATTAAAGCTGAAATTTCATTGAATGTTCTTAGTTTACTTACATCCAACGTAAAATTTTCAGAAATTAGATAAATTGTCTGTTTTTTGTTTCTTTTTTTTGATATGACGAATTTTCTGATTTAATACCCCTAAAGTTCTTAACCACTAGCGTCACTGCCACGCTTACAGTGCTGTGGTACCCAGTAAAACTTTTGGTTTATATTTAATTGATATTGTTCTGATTTTAATTCGATTTTTTGGGAATAAGGGTTTACTTGTATTTTTAACTTATTCGAACTTTAGTTTCAATAAAAATTTTAAGTTTATTAGAATCTAACGTGAAATTTTCAGGAATTAGACAATTCTTTATGTTTCAAACTATTTTCTATTAATGATAATTTAAAGAGGTGAATATATATTCATAATATACAGAAATTCTTATTTTCAACTTTTTAACTGGACCAAAAAAAACTACTCAAGAAGATAAAATATTTCATGGTTACTTTTTTACCAGAGAAAAGCGTTGTTGTTTTGGATTATTTTTAAATAATTACCTTTCCTCGTATAAAGTTGTTTTAAATTATGTATTGCTTTAACGAGTAAAGATATGCTCTCTTTGTGTTTTACCTAAAACAGGATTGGGTTATTCCGTCAAAGCCATCTGATTATAGCTAATTGAAGGTATAAAACACAAGAAATTAAAGAAGGCTAATAAAAGCAAGATATTAGATGCTTCTGATGCACATGTGCTGCATAGTCATTTATATGTACACAAAAAAGAAAAGAATTGGTCGTTAATAGAGGTTGCTTCGTCAGTGGCGGTTCTGGCGTCTCTTGCGCCCGGGGCAAAATCTTGATTAGCTCCTCCGCCCTGTCTCCAAGGAAATTTTCAGGCCAAATTTTAACAACATTTTCATTTATTAACGAAATTGTTTTCATTTTATTTATTAATCAATAGTTTATTTTTTGATTATTTACTATTGAATTATTATTAATTGTTTTGATTTGATTGTTTTCATCATAAAATTTACCTTTTTTTATAAAAATAAAATTTCAAAAATCATGAAATGATTATAACCATTAGATTAGTTATTTGAAATTTAGCACCCCTAGAATTTCTGCACCCTGGGCAAGTGTCACACCTCCCTAAAACCACCTCTGTACTGTGTATGACGAGAGTTTTGGTGATGAAGAAATTTTATCTAATTGTGCTGTGCCAGGTACGTACGGAGGAAATACTTTTTGGTTGGGAGAGGGGGGGGGTAACATTTAAATTTTCAGATGCGAGATGAGGTGGAAAAACGCCTTGTCCTGCTCCAAGATAAAGAAGGTGAATAGGGTGAATAGTAAAATGACAGGTGTGTTTGATAATTTGAATAAGAAGTACCCAGAAATTTTGAAAAATAAGGACTGAAGAGGGAGCCATGCTCTTCGCCACTTCTCCATACGTCCCTGTATTTTGTGCTTGATCATAGGCTTTCATTTTTTCTATTCAAATTTTGATAATATTCTTTTACTTCTTCATTTTTATAATGTGGTACTTTGGTTTGGTGAATAAATGTAACCCATCCTAGCCGAGTGGTTGGCGTGCTGGATTTGGAATCATTTGTCTGACGGGCGGGGGCTCGATTCCTGGTGTGGCCGGTTATTGGTTTGGACTGGTTTCAGTAACGTGACTCTGTAAGCTCAGCCAGGGTCGACCCAGCTCTAAATGGGTATCTGGAGAAATCTGGGGAAGGTAAACAGGAAGGGTGTGATAAAGCACACGATGGCTGGCCCCAACCCGCTATTACGCTTCCTGGCTGAAGGGCCTTGAAACGGAAATCTGCACCGGTGGTCTAGACTTTAAGGGCCTAGTGCCGAATCATTTTTATTTTTTTTTACCTGAAGATTATTTTTAAATCACCTAATTTTTTAATTACAGGAAAAAAATTATTACCTAAAAACAATTTAAATTATGTAATTTTTTTAATACCTAAAAAATGTTTTTTTCTTTTTTTACATAAAGCAATTGAGCCTTGAAATATTGTTTGTCTTTGCAGGTAAAAAACTTTCGGAACAAAGAAACGTTCTTTTTGTCAGCTCAGGAATGTATACTTGCTGGAAAATTGCAAGCGAAACATCCAAATCCTTGTAAATATTCATCTGAAGGAAGGTTTGGATCCAAATTCACAACTGTGTGTGTTACAGGTAAGGCTACTGATATATTATTTTTAAATCTATCTTTTCCACACTGGAAATAAGCTATATTATACAGTATATACAGCTTGCTATACAGATCTTAATTGAGTTATTTTATAGATCTATACAGATCTTAATTGAGTTAATTTAATCAATAACTCAAATGTCTAAAGCAATAATCTTTTTTTTATATATAATACTACAAAAATTTAATAATTTAATCAAAATAATTAGGAAACATACGCGTAAATCTTGAAATTCCGAAAAACTATCATAAATTTATGATTTTATGATTAAATACGTAATCATAAAATCATAAAAATAAAATTTATGATATATATTAAATACGTAACCTAACCTACCTAGGTACCTTTCTCCCCCTCCTGCTAAACCTTAAAAACAACAATTAAATATCGTATACGCAATGAAAACCACGCTATGTATTCTATTACTGTATAGCGGTGTCTTGAATTAGCCCGTCAAAAACGAGTTTTTCGTGACGAGTTATTATTTTAGAATAAGCTTTTTATTGCTATACAGCACTATACTGTACAGCACTATCCAGTACTTCTATTATTATCAAATTTTTGCGAATGATAAAATTGGGAAAATTAAATCGTAGTGATTTAATTTTCACTCTACCGGAAAGATACGAGAGCTTTATTCGCCAGGCGAAAAGAATTGGCGAGTCTTGGAATGCAAATCCAAGCGGCTAGTGAAGTGTTTCCACAGAGTAGTTTTAGCGCTCAATTCAAATTTTTTACACTCAAGACTTCAATAAAATCCAATAGTATATTATTAAAAATAATATGTTATGAAGGATAAAGTGGTTAAAAACGCAACAAGTGTAAGATGCTTCCCTTTCGCACTAAAGTCATTTAATATTTTAATAGAAGTACAAAAGTAAAATAGGCTACTTATCCAATAAGAAAAAAAAGGAAAGACCCACACCATGTTTTATCTGTCCACACAAACAAAAAGGGTATAAGGTGTAGTAGCAATGGAAAAAAGTGAAGCAGCTGCCGAGAAAAACCTTTGAAATTTGGCTAATTGCCCAAATTGTCTCATTATAAGTAAAACGTGTCCAATACTTACATTATAAGTAAATATATGCCATATACGTATAAATATAAATAATACGTCATATAAATACATGGCATACGTCATCAAGTGAGCTAGACGTTCCTATGAAAGTGTTTGATATATTTGGGCGTGAATTCCCTGTGTTTTGCCCCCCCCCCCCTGGGTACAGCAGTAACGTTACTTTTGTCCATCACTCTGGTTCTTATCTGGTATACCATACAAGTAAAAGGACAATCATAAAGTTTTTCTACTTGCTGAATCAAACGCATGGTCATACTACAAAACTGAGGATTAAAGGGTTTGGTAATTCACATATTCTCAGTTACAAATCTAAGAGTGAAGTTTGGTCGACACATCGTCTCCCTCCTTTCCAATCATACACTGATCTTCTCTTAAACCTCTTTTCCTTTGTTTATAATCAGTGACTTAAAGAAATGAATAGTAATCTTTTGAACCTTGCGGAATCATGAATGAAGCCAAAGTTTTTAAATTAAAAAAATAATTAGTTTCGGATAATAAATGGTTTTTATGGAGACACGAGCTCAACTTTAATAAGTCCTCGTAGAAAACGCTCGAAATAAGCGTTAATCTAGAAAAGATTTCTACTTCGAAAGCTGGCGTCAAATTTTGGCGTTTGCCTTGAAAAACACACCGCGTGTCCAGACCTTTAACAACTTGACGGCTAACTCAAGCGTTAGGGTTATTAGCCCTTGGAGTGCTGATAAAAAAAAAAAAACTCCAGCCTACTCTTTTGCTATGCTAGCTGCAACGCAAGCACAGTCTATTTGAGACTATTTTTAATAGAAAAGGGCAATTTTCACTTTAGAGACGATGCTTTGAAAAACGCACCTTTGGACCCATATCTTGAAAGTACCAAGGACATCAAAATGAAAAAAAATGGTCCCCTAACTCCATCTGTGGTCCGATGTGTGGTCATGTGCAACCAGGATTTTTGTCCGATTTTTTCTTTTTGGTGGCTTTACATTTTTTTTTATTTATTTTTTTTTTTTTGTATAAATCCTCTATTGTTGCCACAATTGAATTGTGAAAGAGTTGAGTGGAAAATTTTCTTGTTTGCAAACAAGTTTAGCCCAAGTGTAGTAACGCCTGATTTATCTGCAGCTAATCGTCAAGTAATCAATATGATCATAGGCCCATTATGTTTAGTCGGGTTACTGAACATATATAGCCGTAATTCCCAACGTGGGGCATAGTTCCCACCGTTGGGGCATGGCAACATTTTGGTGGGTCATGTGCTGGAGGTGCACCCTTCGGCAGACCGTACTCTAGAGCTGACATCATTTTTATACAATCCTAAAAAGGGCTTATGCCATATTAACCTCTCACTCACTTGGACTATCTGTCTTTAGACCTCGGTGCCGCGCCGATGAGGGAAGACCGGTGGCGGCGGGGCAAAAACAGCGCGCCGCGACGCCGGTAAGACGTCGGCGTCGCGCCGCCGGCACGATCAATGTTGACCGCAAACATTAATGTTTTCATCAGTCTTCCTCAAATCACAGCTTAAATTTACAACAGATTCGAGCCTATTCATGAGTTCAAAACTTCACAAGTCGCTGGCTGATAACTGAACATAAATAATTATCAAAATTAGTAGTTTTTTTTTATCGAGCATTACTGCATACAAAACTTCAAATGCCGTATCACAAAATTCGTCAGTTATCTGGGTAAAAACTTTGAATATAACTTTGAACTTAGAAGCTTATTTTTTTCATAATGCCCTTTGTTTATATCTGTTTTGTCACCTTTAAAACAGTTGAAATGGGCGACTTTGATATTTATTGTTTTTTGTTTTTTTGATCTTTTGGATCCTAAAAGCTTTCTTGTATTAAAAACTGGTTTTTGATAACAATTTAAAAAAATGCATTTTAAAGTTTTTTTTTGGCTTCTTTATAGAATATATGTCATATAGGCTAAGGCTGAACTGCTGCTTTTTTATTGCTTTTGGCTGCTCTTTTGGATATTATTAATTTTTTTCCTTTGGGGATTCATTCCAAATTATATGGCTTCCTCCTTTATTGGATAAAATAAATAAAATATAAACTGATAAATTCACGCCGCTGACGTGATCAATGTTGACCACAAACATTAATGTTTTCATCAGTCTTTCTCAATCACAGCTTAAATTTACAACAGATTCGAGCCTATTCATGAGTTCAAAAATTCACAAGTTGCTGGCTGGAAACTGGTCTTCTTCATTATTCATCAAGAGAAGTAGGAATGTAGTAGTAGACACGAAATGGCTGTGGCATTTCAGAACCCTTGCATAATACGAGTAGTTGAAGTATCTATTAGCTATGTATTCTTAACATAAATAATTATCAAAATTAGTAGTTTTTTCTTTATCGAGCATTACTGCATATAAAACTTCAAATACCGCATCACAAATTCGTCAGTTTATCTGGGTAAAAACTTTGAATATAACTTTGAACTTGAAGCTTAATTTTTTCATAATGCCCTTTGCCTATATCTGCTTTGTCACCTTTAAAAACAGTCGAAATGGGCGACTTTGATATTGATCGTTTTTTTTCTTGCTCTTTTAGATTCCTAAAAAGCCTTCCTTGTATTAAATACGGGTTTTAATAACAATTAAAAAAATGCATCAAGTATAGCTCACGAAAATCTTATTAATTTTTAAATTATCATAGGGGTTGGACAAAGATATTGTACGGAGTATTTTTGCTTGGCTTCTTCCTTCTTTAATTTACATGTGTTGATTCATATTTCAAGACATTATCCAACTGTCGAAATATACCATACGTAAAACATAAAACAATATTTACAATACACAAAAGAACATACAATTGCAAGCAGAAATATATGTAAAACACATCAACCTGTCCTACCAATTTTTTCCACAATCATTTATAATCATTTTGAATAGGATAACTTAAAATTTCACCTTAAAAATAATCAAGCATCAGTTCCCAATGACGGATGTGGATGACCCACCTCAGTACTGGAAGGAAAATGGAAGTTGATTTCCAATCAATGTGTCAGTTTCAACCAATTAGCTTGGTCGAACTTAAATGAATTTATATAATGGACGATATCAGAAAATTGAACAGCTTTTCGAAGAGCATGTATAGCAATTCAACGTAATCTTGTATGATTCGAATATGTTTCTCAATTATAATTAAACTAAAATGAAAACATTATGACGTTAGAATAACTAAGACAGTGAACGTTTAGAAATTTTCCTTAGGGGTATTCTCATTGAATTTCCTTTCTTTCAAGATCGTGGCAACACGTGACGGGTAAGCTGGTATACTAATGAAAGTCCAAAGATAAGTATGTGTAAAAAGAAGGCATTTTTCAAAGTAGTGTGGAGGGACAAAAAATCTAGGGGTCAACTGGTCGAAAAAATTCCTTCAGTCAAGCTTGGAAGTCTATTCTAACTGCGGGATGTGGCTATAATTGTAATGAATAAAAATCAACTTATCCACTTTGTGTGGACTGTGGCTGCTTTCAATAAGAAAATTCAAGATATTACTATTTGAATATAATAATCCCCCCCCCCCCCCTCTGGACACCACCTTGATAGGATACCGTCTCTGCTTTAAATTAAAAAAAAAATATTTTTTTTTTGGCATCCCTGCTTTCAATAAAAAAAAAAAAAATCAAAGTACTATCACTTAAATATAATAACTCCCTATGCCCCCCCCCCTCTGGATACCATCTTGATAGGATACCGTCTCTGCTTTAAATTAAAAAGAAAACTTTTTTGGCATCCCTACTTTCAATAAAAAAAATTCAAGATATTACCATTTAAATATAATACTTCCCTAACCCCCCCCCCCCTGGATACCATGCACCTTGATAGTGTACCTTCTCTGCTTTAAATTAAAAAAATAATTAACTTTTTGGAATCCCTGCTTTAAAAAATAAATAAATTTGACATACTATCATTTAAATATAATATCCCCCTATCGCTCTACCCCCCCCCCCCTCTGGATACCACCTTGATAGAATACCGTCTCCATTTTAATTTTAAAAAAATAACTGTTTGGCATCCCTGCTTTCAATAAAAAAATATCAAGGTACTATCACTTAAATATAATAACTCTCTATGCCCCCCTCCTATGGATACCATCATCTTGATAGGATACCGTCTCTGCTTTAAATAAAAAAATAATTAACTTATTGGCATCCCTACTTTCAAAAAAAATTCGAGTTATTATCATTTAAATATGAAAGCTCCCAACCCCCCCCCCCCCTCTGGATACCACCTTGATAGGATGCCGTCTCTGCTTTAAATTAAAAGAAAATTAACTTTTTTGCATCCCTGCTTTCATTAAAAAAAAAAATTCGAGATATTATCATTTAAATGTAATACCCTACTGCCCCCCCCCCCCCCCTCTGGATACCACCTTGCTAGGATACCGTCTCAGCTTTAAATTAAAAAAAAATATATATTTAATAATTAACTAGGTCACTATATGGTTCAAACAAACACGAGAAATAACGTTAAACAGCTTAGTGTTCCTAAAAAAAAAAATTGAGGGTATGAGTAAAGGGGTACGAAGACAACAACAAAAAGGCAAAATTATTCAGATATACCTCACACTATTGGAAAACTGAGTCATAGATTCGCCGTGGCATTCAATAAGATCCAAAGAATCTAATTAAAAGGGAGCACACACACAAAAGCCAAATTAGGCCAGTAGCCTATGAGAAATCGCAAAATACCCAAGACAATGAACAAGTCCCAATGGGCGCCCTTGGGTCTATCAAAATATTTCAATGGTTTTCCCATGGAATTTGATAGTATTTTTTTCCATCTCCGCTTTCAATGAAAAAAAATTTCTTTTTGGTATCCCTGCTTTCAATATAAAAAATGAGGTATTATAATTTAAAATGATAGCCCCCTATCCCCCCCCCCTATAGGCAATAATTTTAAAAAAATTTATGAATCATATTTTTGGGGTAACTTCTGCTTCAATCTTAGATTCCCCAACCTTGTACATAGCTTAGTCTATAGCTAAATTTTGTCTCAATAGAAGGTTGTTTTTTTGGGGGGGGGGGGGGTAAAATTTTCAGACAGAAAATTGTATTTTCTGTAATCTATCTGGCGTTCAACAATTGAGTATTAAACATTAAGAAAATTTTATCTAAAAACAGCAAAAGAAAAAAAAAATTCTGTAAACTTACAATTCAGCTGTAAAAACCATTTTTCTGCTATCAATTTCAAACGTCAAACTGTAGTGAATGTTGCGTTCTATAATTCTATTCAACTTGAAAATAAATTCTTGACTACGAATGATGTAAGGAATTGCAAGTGGGAAACTGGATTTGAAATGAGTTAAACTCATTTCATAAAGACGATACTTTTTTTTGTCAACATATGAAGAACTGTGTATATTGCAATATTTGCAATGCAATTGCATATTGCATCTGTCTGGTTTTTTTATGCAAAGTAACAAGAGACGAAAATTAACGAACCAGAGAGTAGTGAAGAATTATGGTATGCAAAGTAATATTTTGGCAGGAAATTCACTGGTGATATCGCTAGGGGTGGCACCGTGATTGCGTGATTTTCGGGGATTCGGGGAACAAATTTTTTTCGGGGGTGACGCATAGATTTTTCGGGGAAATACTCGAAAATTTGGGGATAGTGCAAGCCCTGCTTGATTTCTAATCAGGAAAATCGAAATACTAAACCACACGAGAAGGAATAGCTCCGACTTTGCGGTTGACGCAATAAAGAATTAACGCAAAATTAATTTAAAGTCAACCGAAACGCCACTGCACTTTGCCTTTGCCGGCGGCGGCGGTTGTGACACTTTGGCGGCGTTCGACCGGGCCTCTTGTTGGCGGCGTTCGGTCGATCCGCCGGCGCGGCGCCGGGGTCTATCTGTCTTGGCTTTTTTCTACAATTAGCCATGGCTTGATGCCCGCAGATACCTGATTTGAATTGAAAAATTAAGTAGTTGTGTTCATCAAGCCATGGGCTAATTGTAGAAAAAGCTAAGACAGATTGTCCAAGTGAGTGAAAGGCAAATCTACCATAAGCCCTTAATTTTGAAAAAGAAAAAAAAAAAAAAAAAAAGACATTTTCTTGTGAATGACGTCACATTCATATGCATTTAACGAGCAAAAAAGATGCATGATAGTATTGCAATGACGTCATACATTGTATAAAGGGTATTGCAATGGCGTATGCACTGTGTAAAGGGTGTTGTATGCAGACACAAATTTAGTACAATTAGTATATTTTCCAAAAAAAAAAAATAATAAAAAATATGTCTAGAGAACGACGCGAAAAAAAAATATAACAATTTAATGGTGATTTCAGCTTCGTTCTGGTGAATATGTGTAAAAATGTTGGGTAATAAAATGTAAATATGACGAGTAGTTAACGGTGCATTCAAATCACAGTTTATATAATTATCCAGTATGATCATTCCCTATCTCACCCATTATAAAAAAAACCCGGACCGGGGTGCGAGTGCTCCAGAGAACGTAGAAACATAAGCGGCATCAGATCTTTTCATGGTAGACAAGTCAGACGCGAAACAATCGGAAACAAAGTGGAAACCCGCTATTACGAATAATGCACTTTGTAACCAAGTCAGACGCGAAAACAATCGGAAAACAAGTGGAAACCCGCTAACACACTGATCCATAACTGCACGAAGAAGTGGGAGCAGCTTTTCGTTCGCACCGAGAACGAAGACCAGAAATGATCTGCGATAAGCTTACTGGATAATTATATAAACTGTGATTCAAATAGTAAATTACTATTAATTTATTACTTCTATTATTAAAGGTAGGTACTGTTTATTATAGTATTATTAATATAAGAATTAATAAGTATTCTATCAAGTAAATTAAAATTATTATAAAAATATTTGTATATAAGTTATTAGAATATTAAAAATGTAAATCTTTTAATATTTTTGAATATTCAAAATTAACGTCTGTAAAAATGAGTCATGTGTTACTTGTAAAAAAAATGATTATCTATTGAATTCCTCATAAAAAGCTCATCAGATCCATAAACTTCGTTTTTTTTTTTACCCTTTCCCAGGTCTCTACTACTACAGGTATGGCTTAACCATGTCATAAAAATTCATAGCCCATGCAATATAGCCCCTGAAATTTATAGCCCATGTAACTTGCGCAGCTGTTTATGTTGTGGAAGGAAAAAGAGGAAAATTGAAGAATTTTCAGAAAACAGTGACTAAAATAAAGCTTATGACAAAATAAAACTGAAACAAAATAAATATGATAAAAATAGTGACAAAGACACCACTGCCTTTTCATGAAAAACAAGATGTTAATAAGAAATTTTCTGAAGACTGACCGAAATAAAAGCTTTGTGAATATGGCAAAATAAAACTGTGATAAAATAACGATAAACTAAAAACCAAAAAGGTAAATATTTGACAGGGGTCTTAGCTTTATTACCTCATAAATTTAGAACTTAGACCTATGTCAAATTTTTTTTTTTTTTTTTTTTTTTTTTTTTTTTTTTTTTTTTTTTTTTTTTTTTTTTTTTTTTTTTTTTTGGTTGATCATTATTTTGCTCGAGTTTTAATTATCGAAAATTTGTTTAGGTTTTACTTTAATCAGTCTTCGGAGAAATTTCTTATTACATTTTTGTTTTTCATGGAAAGGCAGTTTTGTTTTTGTCAATATTTAACTGCTAATAGTTCATTCTGGCATCTCGCTATTATGTGTGTTAAGAATTTGATATAATATTTTTGTCTCTGGGATTAAAGTTCCGACCTCCAGGATCCCCAGAGTGTGCAACTGGTAATTAGCATGACTGGTCTAAAAACCATAGTTATTTCAACTAAAGAGTATAGTCATGTCGCTATCAGTTGAGGTCAGGGATGTACGCAAGGAGAGGGGGGTCGGGACCTGGGACCTCCCAAAATTATAAATTTTCTTGAATAGCCTAATAAGATTTGGTCGTATGAATCGAGCTCAAATGACATTTGAAATATTATCCCCCCCCCTTCCAGAAATCGTTTGCTATTTTCCCATCCTGAAAAAATTCCGGGTGTTTGCCCGGCTGAGGTGAATAGGCTACTTGAAATGGGGAAGGAGGGTTAAGAATTTTGAACCCCAACTAACTAGTTTTTGGACTGAAAATACTTTTTTTTTCGAGGGTGTGACATTATTTGAAACTGCAGCTATCATAGGCAGCGCAATCCTTCCCCTATGCCTTCCAAGGCCAGAACATAATTTGCACTTCACTGAAAAAAATACAAATGAATGTGCATTGTCAGTTTAATATACGTATACTGATATTTATTAATCAAAATGTTAATATTATTTGATTTATTAAAATTATAAAAGTAAAACATTTTATATTTTTTCCAGTAAAGTGCAAATTATGTTCTGGCCTTGGGAAGGCATATGGGTTTTGAGCCCTACTCATGTTAATTTTCTGCTCGTTTTGAGTTTGACTCGGTTATTTATTGTAATTTATGTTCGTTTTGGGTTTCATTTATTTATCGATGCTGATTTGTGGTAGTTTCACGCTTGGTAGATTATTTGATGTTATTTCTGCTCATTTTTGGTTTAATGGAGTTCTTTACTTTTCTTTGAAAAACTTATTTGTGGAAAAAGTTTTTTGTAATTAATATGGTAAAAAGTTCAATTTTGTCTTCCAGGGGGCATCAATTCGCGAAAATGCTGGGAGGCAAAAGATTTTTCTGTCTTTTTTTTTAATGAAGACACGGAAAAAGGTTTTTTTTTTCAAATCCAGGGGCGTTTTTTTTTTTTTTTTTTTTTTTTTTTTTTTTTTTTTCATAATGACAATACGGAAAAAAAACTACATTGCGGCATTGTATAGTTTGTAGTAGGAAACTGTAAATATCGTCTCGTAGGAATAGTAATCAAAGCTGTAAGAAATGGAATGTTTAGTTTTATGTTTAATTATATTTGTAGCTTTATTTGATCAATATGTTCATTATGTTAATTTCATTTTTAATTTTATGCGTAGCTTTATTTGATCAATATCATAAAGAAAGAAAAACGAGCAAAAATGGGGTTTTTAAAGGATAAATGAAAATACTGAAAAAAAAAAAAAACACAACAAAGCGAATTGTTTTTTTTTTTTTTTTTTGTTTTTTTTTTATAATTTTTTTTTTGTTTTTTTTTTCACATTCACATTGACTTACCGCGTTTTATTTGTTGGTTTGTTCTTCGGAACTCCCATTGATAGTATTTTTTCGTTTCGCGCTGAAGAAGAGAGGCGTTTGTCCCCTCGAAATATTCTCTTTGTCTTGTTTTTTCAGTATTTTTATTTGGCCTTTATTAAAAAACCCCATTTTTTGCTTGTTTTTTTCTTTCTTTATGTTTATGTCAGGCCAATGTGGTTTAAGAAATTATCTTTGATCAATATGTTCACTATGTTCATAGGTTTAATCTTTTAGACCAGTGTATTCTGCAATAACTGAATTGCTTTTCCTTCCTTTTTAGGGGACGAAAATCATCAGGTTCATATGGAGGGTTACCAGGTCTCTAATCAGTGCATGTCATTAGCAAGAGATAACTTACTCATCCCCACAAGAGACGCCCCGAATTAGGATATGTAAGGGAGCCTGAAAGGAACCATTACATCCCCGATGTTTTTTACAAGGTATTTATTTTTTTTTGTTTCCAAGTAAGGAAATGCTTTTCATAATTATTATTTATAACATATTTATAAACATATAAATATGTTTCTGTTTCTTTGACATCATTTAAGCTTGAAGCAAAAAACGTTGTACGTGGTGTGAAAAAATTATATTTTAATTGATGTGACATGCTCAATTAATATTATAAGGGTATTGGTAATGTAATAATTAGTATAATAAGAACGTGAATGTATTTCGGGTATATCATTTTCGTATACTAATTCTGAGAACTTTCAAGTTGAATAGTCTTAATTTTCCTCGAATTCAGATATAGTCACTATTTATTATCTATTTTCTTTTTATATATACTATTATTTATTATATATTATTACTATTTTCTATTTATTATCTATTTGATAATGATATTCTTTTTTTTGAAATTATCCATCGTAACCATACAACGTCTTTGCCTTCTCCAACCCTGAAATCTCAATGTTTTTACAATTTTCACTGTAATATCTGATATTTTCAGTAATTGACCAATGTGGTACAAATTGTTTTCGAAGGTGTTGTCCCCCATGGTGGTCAGTCCCCCCTTCCCTATCAAAAATTGGGGATGCTCATCAGCCTGGCGAAAAAAAAAAGTTATTTATAGGAAAGTGAAAAAATATAGAAAATGTATGGAAGACAGTTTCTTGAAAGATAAATGTAGTTTCATAGCGACTAGCAATTTGTTTTTATGTATAAATAAATAAATATATGAATATAAATCTTTGAAAAAAAAAAAACAGTTTTTGGACTCACGAGAACTCCCTGCGGGTACAGCTAACGTCGAGCTCAGTTTTTTATCCAGTTGGCTCAAGTTTATCCTAGTTAATACCACCCTTGTACTTTTCTTGTAAAAATCTTGTTTTTATTTTGATTTTCTTATCGGTTATTTATGAATCTTTTTTTAGAAAGAGCTAGCTCATTCAAAGCATTTCCTTACTTTAAGCTTTATTGTATTTATATAATGTATAATTATACATCATATAATTGTTTACTTAAGCTTATTTCTCTTTGAAAAACATTTCATCTTTGTTGGTTGCGCCTTTTTTGCAATGGCGTCAATTCACGAAGTTTTAGGGGGTGGGGGACAAATTTGTCATTCTTTAAACTTTTTCAATGAAAATATCAAAAAAGGCATTTTCAGTAAAAAAAAAAAAAAATTAAAAAAGGTATCTATTCTAGATCCAGTTGGAATATGCCTCTTCCCCCCCCCCCCAATTGACATTATTGCTTTGTTGGTATTGCATGTAGTTTGAAAGTGGTTTTGTAGTTAATATCAAAGATTATATTTACGTACTGAAGATGTGACATTTCATGCTTCTAAGTATACAAAAAGGGTAACTAAATTGTTAAAAAAGTGGTGACTCGATTCACACGCAAAACTGTTTGTCATGCATTCATAAAAACTGAAAGCTTGATAATTGCCGAAATATAAAGACAACTGACTAAGGCCATCTATATTGATTGAAGATGGGTTGATAATTTTGATGTCATATCTTTCTATATATTTACAATCTTTGAATATTCGTTTATTTGGAAAATATTTGATATAATTAAAACGACATATGTTATTTTTGGAACATCGCGAAAATAAGTTGGTCCGGGGTAAGTCTGGGTAATAATAAGTAAGTCTGGGGGCTCATTATTTTAATCTGATCAGATCCAGGTATTCTCTAAGTAAAATAAAAATAAAAGACAAATTTCGCAGCTAATTTCCAACTCCTCCTAAGGGAGGAGGAGGGATAGTCGCCCTGAGTATCATCTCTAGAGTGAAGCCCTATTACCCATACCTGGCGACTAGGTTTAATTTTATAACAGCCTTCCTTTGAACAGTGAAACGCACAGCGCCATCAACTGTTTCGTGACATGGAAATAGTATTGCCAATTTGGTAGTTACCAAGGGAGATATCATCAATTACCGAATTGTTTTTTTTTTTTGTTTTTTTTTCAACAACAGCATTTGCTGCCTAAGAATGATACGTGGTCGAATGACCTTTTGTTTATTCTCAACGATGATGGCAGTAAACCTCAAAAGGGTTACCTCAAGAGCGGTGCCTACCATACTAATGCTTTGTTCGCAGTGTTGCCAATTCTTCTGCAGCTGACCACGACCCAAAAAAAAGTGGCATTGCAGCAGTTCCCTATAATCGAGTATGCAATCGCAGTTTATTTCAAAAATTGTCTTTTGTCTTTATTTTTTTCTTTTATTTATATATTAACTTTTTTTTTTATAAAAAGCACGTAGATATACAAATTAGCTTTCAAAAGATCTCTCTATGACGTTTCAGTTCCCTACTAGCGGAGACGGAAAAAAAGTAGAAGAATAAAAAAAAAGGAGATATCACTGCTTCCTATACGAAAAAGGGATTTTCCTTGTTGCTCAATATGAGGGCCTGTATTTAGCTATGGGGATTCCAGTGATGCAGTTATTATTTTGATCTAACCCAATTTTTTGAAGGGTTTCAGGCGTTTTATTCGAAATTTCCATAGAATTATTTTTGATATAAACTTTGCCATTAGGATTAATCGAAATAATAGTTTCTATTCTTGAATCAACTTCAAATGGCGATTCTTTTTCACTTGACGGTTGTTTTTTTTTTTTAACGGGTTTAGATGTTTTGGTTACTATGGATTAGAGTGCGCTCCCGCAACCATGATAATTACATATGTCGTCTTAATTTTGTCCAAGTAACAACAGAACAGAAATGAAGGCTATTAGTGTTGAATGGCAGTAATGTTCTTGAAACAATAAATAGTACTTGTATATCAGTCTCTTACTGAAGTAGAAATTACTAGTGACTATCCCAAATTCTAATTAGTTAGTGTTTAATATTATATACTGACCCCCCTCCCCCTCGTGCGGGAATTTCTTCTTGTTTCACACGTAGGTCGTCTGTTCAAGGCAAAAAAAAACACTTTAAGTACATTTCAAAGTAAAACCCCAATCTGCAAAAAAAGAGTTTTATTTATAGGATTGATATATAGTTATCAGCCCTAGTATGTCGATTGGTGACCCCTGAGAAAACTGTTTTGGTGTTTCTTCTTTGTTGGGCCTAATTTAATATCGTGAAATTATAATTAAACTTGTCGTGCTAATGTTGAACGGCCAGAATGTGAAAACTGTTATTCAGACATCCAAATTCAGGAATTCTTCAATCCCCTTTTAATTTAGAGTTCAAGGAAGCTCTTGCAGTAATTTTGTTTAGGGAGGACAGACATGTAAAAATTTCTTCAGGTTGTAGTTTCGAAAATCAGCCATTTTGCCAGAAAAGCTTTTTTTTTCCAAAAATTACAGTTTTGTGACTATATTTTCGATTTTACATGGAAGGGGCCACGGTAAGAAAAATTCATGTTAAAAAATTAACAACTTTTGAACCATGTGGGTGCAACGTTCTAGTCATCAAAGGTTGTAGGGTCGTCAATTCATGGAAATTCACGTGCGAAGGTAAAAATTGGTCGTTTTTCTTCAATTTTTTCAATTAAAAATGACAAAAAGGCATTTTTCAAAGAAAATACCCTGAAAAGATATTTTTCAAAAAATATAAGGGGCGCAGAAAATCTAGGGGATACAGCCCACCAATTTTGTGACTATATTTTTGATTTTATATGGGAGGAGGCCACGATAAGAAAAACTCATGTTAAAAAAATTAACAACTCTTGAACCATATGGGCGCAACGTTCTGATCATCAAAGGTTGTAGTGGCGTCAATTCATGGAAATTCACGTGGGAAGGTAAATTTGTCATTTTTTCAATTAAAAATGACAAAAAGGAATTTGAAAAAGGAAAAATGACAAAAAAGGAGTATCTATAAAGATATTTTCAAAAAATATAGAAGGGCGAAGAAAATCTAGGGGATACAGCCCACCAATTTTATGACTATATTTTGATTTTATATGGGAGGAGGCCACGATAAGAAAAATTCATGTTAAAAAATTAACAAGTCTTGAACCATATGGGCGCAACGTCTGATTATCAAAGGTTGTAGTGGCGTTAATTCATGGAAAATTCACGTGGGAAGGTAAATTTGTCGTTTTTTTCAATTTTTTTTTTCAGTTAAAAATGACAAAGGGCATTTTTCAAAGAAAATACCCCAAAAAGATATTTTTCAAAAAATTGAAGGGGGCAGAAAGTCTAGGGGATACACCCCACCAATTGACGCCACTGAAGGATTGTAATAAAACGAGTCCCGCCACCGATCTAGTTGTTGTCTTGTTCCTTTTCAAAAAGAAACTTTTATTGTGTGTGGTCCACCTTAATTTCCAAATAGCCTTCATTTCTTCATCTGTCTAAGTGAAAGTCTGAAGGGATTAATAAAGATTGAGCCATTTTTAAAAATTCGCCGAACGAAACTAAAGAATCCTAATAATAACCGAAGTGTTGGAAAGTTGAAATTTTTTTCACAAACTTTTTTAAAATTAAATTATTTGTGGAAGATAGATATGGCAAATAACCCCTTTGTACTTTCAGTTCAGGTTCAACTAACCTTTCAGGTAGGTATGATTTCATTGTTTCAGCGTACTTTTGAGTTTTAAAGTTCCAATTTATTTAATTTCCTTTATAATTATTGGGTGGGGTCTGGGAGGAGGGAGTTAGAGGTGGGGAAGAGGAGGTATGTTTGGGAGGTATATACTTGGGAGAGGAGGTGAATTATTAACTAAAAATCTATGGATCCCGAATTGTTTTATTATCTACTATTAATTATTCGAATAGAAGGTCAACAGGATAGTCTAATAAGGTGGAAAACGATTGATTGAAGCTTAGTTTGGAACGTTGAATTTGAAATACGTGTTACGTGGAGTAGCCTTCCAGCAAAGGTAAACCCCCTGAGAAGCTGATATTATAATGCCCAGCCACAGTATAGTCAGGTGTGCATAGTCAATGGTTCTAGTTTCGCAATGTGTAGCACACTTCGCGCCACATCCAGCCACACTTGGTGCGCCACATCTTGTCCTGCTGCGTGCCACATATTTTCTGCCCACGTTTGGCACGTGCCGTATTATGTAAAACAATTTTGAAAAGTCGCCAGCCCCTTGATTCCTGTATAGAAATCTTTCCAATTCTATACTCCCCACCCCCTAAAAAAAGTAATTGTTGGTAGCTTGACCATTTCTCTTTAAATACTCGGGTTCTGTTTTTCTGTGAGAAGCATGTTTTTTCGTGTTATATCCTTTGTTTCTTTTAGAAACTTATTCGCCCCTCCTTCCCAAAATAATGGCTCCTACTTGAATCCGCGTCCACACTACTCCCTGAAACGATTCTCCACCCACACAACTTCGGAGCATAAATAATATGTGATTGTATTAAAGTGCAAATTTATAGGTTTTTGATGTTTCTGAGGCTGAAATTTGAATATGAATGTCTTAACCAAATAATTTGCAAAAGGCTTCCAGTTTCCAAAAAGTTCGTATTCAAGGGTTTGTGGGGTTGTTGATTACAAGACTTGCTGCTCCAGGTTAGGTTTCCGAAATAGAAATATGGCAATTACACATGCTATAGATGGCGTTTGATCCTTGCCAAAGTCAGATATTTAAGGGTTTCTTTATTCAACATCACAGATGTTAGGCTAAAATTAGAATATGATTGTCGTCAAGTAACACAGGCAAGGTGGTACCCAGGATTTTTTCGGAGGGGGTTTTACTCAAAGATTTTTTTTTTCGGGTGGGGGTGGTACACAAAAAAAAACTCAAAAAAAAACGCATACAAAATTTGTTTATATCCATTTTGTTACGTTTTTACGAGTCAAACAAACATTTCGGTCGGGGTTCAACCCCCCCCCCCCCTCCGAGTACGGCCTTGAACACAGGATATGTAGTTATTGTCTACTTGCGTCTCACTCACTATCTGTTCCGGACATTATTAATCTAACAGGAATTTGGAATATTTTTTCTATTCCAAACTTTTCAGTTTGGGACTGGTGTTGGCGAAACTTGGACCGGATTTTTGAAAAATCACCGAAGTACCTTGCCTTATTGAGCAGTAAAGATACGAGGGCAGTTGCGTGGGTGGAAAAATGTGAGGGTCACAAGAAACAATGTTTCCTATTCCCTTGTAACTATTAAAATAATTTATTAATTATTTTTCATTTACTAACTGCGCCCTCTACTTTATTTTAATAAAAAAGAAATTTCTAAAATTACAAAATCATTGTAGGCTAACCGTTATATTATGAGTTGGAAATTTTGTACCCCTAAAATTTTTGCCCCCGGGGCAAGTGCCCCCTCTGTCCCTCCCCTAAAACTGCCTCTGCTTGTATGTGTCTATTCCCCTTTGAATACCCAGTTGGTTGTTTTTGTTTTGTATTTTCCTCTTCAATTAAACTATTTTCCTCTTCAATTAAACTCTTCAATTTCCTCTTTAATTAAACTCTTCAATCAATTTCCTCTTCAATTCAATTAAACTTTCCTCTTCAATTTCCTCTTCAATTAAAACTATATTTTCCTCTTCAATTAAACTGTTTTGTATTTTCCTCTTCAATTAAACTAAATTCAATTAAGGTTCAAATAATGAACACAATTTAAAAATGCAATTATAAATTGAAACCTATGAAAGTTTCTAATGATATTATATTATTATTCTGGGAAATATGAGCCATAGTAATCAGTTGCATGAGTGGAAAAATGTGAGGTAAGAGGCTTTGTGATCATAGAAATTAATTTTCCCTATTCCCTTGTATGTGTTTTCCTATGTATCTTATTCCCCTTTGGACACCCAGCTTTTTTTTAATTAGACGTAGCCTACAAGGTTCATATAATGAGAAAATTTTGTAGAAAACAATATAATAAAACACAACAAGAAAATTCAATTACAGATTGAAACCTATGGAAATATCAGTACTTTTGCATTATATCTAAGACACCGCTATACACGAAAGAAGTAAAGTTTGGTTAATGCTAAGGAAATAAAATAAAATAAGATGAATATATAATAGTTTATAAACAAATTTGGGCTATATATTTGCACATTAGGGGGAGGGGGGGGGGTTGAAGCATAGCATATATTAAATACGTAACCTAACCTAGGTACCTCCCCCCCCCCCCCCCTAAACCCAAAAAAACAATCGTTTAAATATTTTAAACTCAATCAGAAAGAAGTAAAGTTTGGTCAATGCTAATGGAATAAAATAAAATAGGATGAATATATAATAGTTTATAAACAAATTTGGGCTATATATTTGCACAATAGGGGGGTGGGGTATAGCATAGCATATATTAAATACGTAACCTAACCTAACCTAAACCCCAAAAACAATCCTTTAGATCTAATAGGAATATTATAATAAGGAAATAATCTAATTAGGATTCTGGGAAATATTGTTTCCTTTTTTTCGTTCTCCTGTTAAATGTAAAATGGGACAATCTTTTTTTGTTTCCTATACAGGTCTCCTGACAATTTATAAAAAAAAAAAGCTTGGTAATCATTGCAGCATTCATGTTATCATCGACTGATCATTTATCAATAAAAAACTGGACTCACTGCGGCATTCACGTCTTACTTTAGAGCCGTTTTTCAAGATTGGGGGGGGGGGTTAGATCGTGACAAATTGATTGGCTCTATTAGAAACTATATTGACCTTTAGGAACATATGACCTCTTTATATGGCATATTACCTCTTTATATGGCACACATATGACCTCTTTATATGGCACACATATGACCTCTTTGTATGGCATATATATCCTCTTTATGTGACATATTGACCTCTTTAGGAACAGTTGGTGTTTTGAGGCACAAAATGGCAGAAAACGCTACTTTCCAGTGGTTTGTCAAGATTGAGAGGGGGGCACAGAGCCTCCTGTTTAGGGCTCTAGACCATGAAAAAATTAATGGTCATCTTGGAATTTTAGACATTTTAATTTTCTATGGGTAAAAAAAAGATGTTTGGTGGCTCAGAGCGGCAGAAAAGCCACTTTTGTGGCACGATTTCTTTTCTTACTTAAAAAGAGCATTAGATACTTAAAGATCCCTTTAAAATGAGGCCTCTTCCAACATTCTACGACCGCTGGTTCGATACAATCACCCCTGAGAAAAAAAAAAAGAAGAAAAAAAAAACTTGAGAAAAAAAAGAAGAAAAATGAATAGAGGAGGAAGCATTGAGTAATGATTTTTTTTTATTATTTATGGTTTAAAAGCACCTGTGGGATTATACACGTTTTGGTGCTGCTCTTCTCAATCGGGACCGGATGTGGTTAAGACCCAATTAGTATGTTCATTAATTTAAAGCTGGTTGAACAGTTTTCTCCATTATATTCTGTTGTGTTATATTCGGCTTTTTTTGCACAAAAAGGCTTTGTTGAAAATAGAAAAAAAAAATTTTTTTTCCATGTTGATAAATTGCCTTTGAAAGTGCTTAAAGTGGACTTAGTCAGATGACTTCAGAAAAAAATAAGGTCGTTTATTTTTCTGGACTGTATATTTTTTCGCCCTAGGTTCTTTTATGATGGAAACAAATAGGATAAAACAAATAAGCTATTTTGCTATTACACAAGGACGTATCCAGGGAGGAGAGTATTTACGGGGTTTAAACGTCCCCCGTCCCCGAAAATTTTTGTACGACTCGTAATAACAAAAATCCTTGGAAACAAATTATTGATGTTTTTTCAAAGTTTGTTTTTGTAGCCCCCCCCCCCCCCTGCCCCCCCCTTCCCCCCTCCCCCCCCCCCCAAAAAAAAAAATACAGCCCCCTCCCTCCCGAACAAAAAAATCCTGGATGAACCCTTGCTTTTACGAACTGGCTATAGACTAGTCTGTAAATTTATCGAAAAAATAGGGTTGCACAGCTTGGACGTTGTACTCATTTGTGCTACAATCGGCTTTTTTTACAAAACAATTTCTGTTCTGTTTTAAGTTTTGATGTTGCTCCTTACTTTCAGTTGAATAAACTTTTTTTTTTCATTTAGTTTGTGATCGTTTTTAAATGATGCCGGGAAATCCGGTTCTCTATGAAAAATTCCGGTACTTGTGTATTATACGCCACTCACTGAAGTTTATGATATGTAAAACTCGAGAACAAAACCGGTTTCTTTGTTAGTTCTTCTTCGTTACTTTAGAAACAAAAATTTGGGCTATACATTTGCACATTAGAGGGGAAGGGGGTAAAGTATAGCGGGTCTGCATGCAAAATGTGTTAGGTACAATTATTCTGCATATTATGAAGTAAAATTGTTTTTTCTGACTTCAAACTATCCAAATACTTTATCCCCTTCCCTTATGTGCAAATATATAGCCCAATTGTGTATGGTACTTATCGGTTAGCTGGAACACACACGCGACAAGAACCGCATATAGAATCTCAAAGATCCTAATGAAAAAACAAGTTTTCGCTGCCTAGTGAGATAAGGTATTGCTCACTCCGTGAAAAAATATTTAAACTTTAGTTTTGTGTGGTTGAAGGGGGCAAAAAAAGGTACCTGGGATAGGTTAGGTTTGTATTTAGTATATGCTATGCTTTACCCCCACCCCTCCTAATGTGCGAATATATAGCCCAAATTTGTTTCTAAAAACTATTATATTTTAATCCTATTTTGTTTTATTTCATTAGCATAAACCAAAGTTCACTTCTCGCGCGTGTTCCAGCTAACCGATAAGTACCTTATATATTTCCCATTTATTATGTTACTGATTTTGTCTTGTCTTCACGCTAAGCTGAAAGAAGCTAACAAAGAAAACCGGTTTGTTCTCGAGTTTTTATAAAGCATAAACTAGAGTGAGTGGCGTATAATAAACAAGTACCAAAATTCCCTACCCTTACGGAAAAAAAACTCAAATAAAATTCTCAAATTTGGAAAGCTTTATTTCCACGGGGTGGTATTTTCCAGGGGGAGGGGTAAACGCCGGTTACCCTTTTTTGGACACCTTGCGTTTTATTCATATCTTTTGATCTCTTGTTCATATATGTAGGGTTGCCACCAAAAAAAAAATAAAACTCAAACAGTTTTTCACCAAGAAAATCACCAGTATTTCACCAAAATCACAAAAAATTGGTGGTCAATAATGATAGGCTTCACACCAAAAAAGACGTGTTGGGTACCCTGAGCTAAGGCTTTATGTTTTTCAGTGGTTACTGCTCAAGAAGGAAGAGAATTTATACCAAAAACTGGAATTTCAGCCAAAAACTGAAATTGTGACCCTAAAATCCTGGACATAAAGAACCATTTTAATATTTAACTACTATTTTACTTTTTTTTTTCTGTTTTCTTTTTTTTGTTTCTTTTTTGTTTTTTGTTTTTCTTTTTTGTTTCTGTTTTTCTTTTTTTGTTTCTTTTTTGTTTTTTGTTTTTCTTTTTTGTTTCTTTTTTGTTTCTGTTTTTTTTTGTTTTTCTGAGCCTCAATCCGTTTATAGCACACATGGCCCACATGGGACACGCGTGTATTTATAAATTAAAAATTTGTAACTACAGGGAAGCTGATTGCCAAGCTAAAAGGATACAGAAAAGCTCAAAATAACACGATTCTTCAGAAATAACGAATAAAAACAAGACATAAAATATGAAAGTCACTGATTGTTTCACCTCAGTAGACAGTGGAAACCATTCTTGCATGGAATGTCAGCCACTTTTGTAGAAAATCATGAAATGATTTCGTAAAAATGAAAATCACTAAATTAAAAAAGAAAAATCGCCAGATTCAAAAAAAAATCACTAGAAAAATCACCAGATTGGTGATGAATCACCAGTGGTGGCAACCCTGCATATGTTTGTGTTGTCTCCGGCTCCCGCTGTGAGGAGCTGAGAAATGGACCTAAACAGTGTCACGACACGGTAAACTTCTCTGCAAGTGGTTCTGGTGTTTTAAGTCAAGTATGAATTCTAAATAACTGGCTAGCAAAATATGCAGCCATATTTGAAAATGTGTAATATACCTTTTGCGATTTTTCCTTTCCGAAGCGAAGTCGTATTTTCCCAACCGTCACACTATCTAACCTACAAAATAATAAATTTAGTATCTACACTTTCGATACCCATCGATTAGCATATGTAGCCAAGTCCTACACTTTTACGTATTTAGAAAAACTGATATTTGTTAAGATTGTCAGTGTCGCATACAGAAAATTTAAATGTTCAGTAATGTTCAGATTTTAATACTGAGCATTTAAAAAGTTACAGTCCATGTTATTTGAACATATATAATATTTGTCTGTCACAACTTCTAGCCTCGTATTTCCCCACACATTACAGTTATCGATACCAAGTTTAATACTTTTGCGAAGTATCGTTGTGACAGTTGATATCCGATATTTTTCACGTAATGACTACCTCTAGCATATAGTAAATGTTCATTGAACATATAGTTTTGTAAGCATTTGGAAGCAATGTAGCCATGCCATTAGTGTTGGGCGACATTCAATATCGATATTGATATATCGATATATCAGAGCAAATATCGATATCGAATATCGAAACGAAAATATCGATATCGAAAACGATATTTGAACATATTTGACTATCTTCGGCCTTTTCTGCTACTGGTAAACGTCCTGCAGAAAAGATCCAACATAGAAAATTGTTTGGGAAATGGGCGAGAAGAAGAACACAATGATGTATTTAATCCATTGACTAGTACATGCTGATACAAAGCATACTTACCTGTATCCATAAGTTGGTATAGCCTGTTCTCAAACTAAAAATACGTTTAGTCAGGAGGACTTCCAAATGTTGCTGAGAACCTCCAAAAGGCCTTGGCTGTATTAATGCCTTCTAAGCTGATAGGCCTTGCTCATATAAAAGAGAATTGGCTTTTTATGCTGAATCCAAATATATAGGATTCATTCAGTTTAATGTTCCCATCAAAAGATACGAGCCTGAGAAAATTTGCGTGATTTTGGGAAAGGGGAGAAACCCCCCAAAAAGTCAAAGAATCTTAAAGAAAAGCGTACCATCAGATTCAGCATATCATGGAACCCTACTGTAAAGATTTTAACCTCCCGTCAGCATAAATGTAGAATTTTGTATTTTTTGTCAGAATAAAAAATCACGGATGCATGTTTATTTATTCCTCTTTCTTTCGCCAGCGTGATCGCATCAATTCAAAGGCCCAAGAATGTTGGGAAAGTGCTCGTTCGAAAAGAAAAAACAGTTCTAGTTCCCTTTTAAAGTGACCCGAGATATTGGAGAAGCCAATAGCCCCCCTCCCACTCCCTTTTTTCCCTGAAAACACACCGATCCCAATTTTGAGATATTCATTCTGTTCACCATAGTTGAAAGATCGAAAAAATGTTCCTCCGGAGATAACCTGACTCCCCGCAACCTGAGGAAAGAGCTTTAAGTTATGAATTTGTCTATTGTTTACGTATAGTATTTTTTATTTGTAAGTAAACAGGCCTTTTTAGGGGAGGGGGAATTTTATGTGGTGGGATTTTCACAGGCAGAATTTCCCATGGGCAGGGAAGTTTCCGGGGCTGAACTAACAAGGGGGAATTTTACACTGGAGAATTTGTCATAACTCCTATACGAAATTCGTCATAATGTTTCTCTGCCGATTCAATTTTTGATGTAGAGATGTTCCGAGGAAATTGTCAGGATCCCCCATGGTACCCGGGGGAAGGGCTATAAGTTATGAATTTTGTCTGTTGTTTACATATAGTTTCTGTTATTTGGAAGTAAACAGGGACGTTTTTAAGGAGGGAAATTTTCCGCAAGGGGATTTTCCACGGGGAGAATTTTCCATGGGCAGGGAAGTTTCCGAAGATGAACTTATAAGGAGAAATATTACACGGGAGAATTTGCCAGAAACTCTTATATCAAATTTATTTTACTTTCTCTTTGCCGATTCAATTTAACATCTAGAGATGTTTTGGGGATATTATCCGGGGTAAATTTTCAGAGAGGTTAAAATTGCCTGGGAGATTTTTTGTGGGAGGGAGGGAGTTCCCACGGGGGGGAAATTTTCCATGGAAAGTTTCAGTGGGAGTAATTCTTCGTGGCGGAATTTTCCGCAGGAGATATTCTCCATGTGGAAATTTTTCGCGGGAGAAATTCTCATCAGAGGATTTTCTGTGGAAGAAACTTTCCATTCGGAGGATGGGATTTCAATGAAAAATTTCCTGTTGAAGGAGTTTTCCGGCATGATTTGAAAAAGATCAAAAATTAAATGAAAGACAAGTCTTTTTTTTTCAAATGAAAATAGGCTTAAGAGAAATTTCTAGGCGAAATTGTCCACAAGAAAATATCTGGGTGGAATTTTCAGCAGGGACGGATTTGTAGTGATGATTTTCTGGTATTAAATGAAAAGAACCAAAAATTAAATAAAAAAAAAAAACTTCAACGGAAACTAGGGAGACATATTGAAACTTGAAACAAAAGAAATCCTACCGTATGCGAGGGGAGCTACCCCCTCCTTTAAAGAGTTCCAATTATTTAAAAACAACTCCTGAAACACAAGGGCTATTTAATTAGAATAAGAAGCTTGTTTTTAAAATACTAGAAAAAACGTATATGAAGGGCATCCCTGAATCATATACGGAATAATTTCTGTTCGTTTTAGGTTTTAATGCTGAACCTTACTTTCAGTTGAAAAAACCTGTTTTCTTTTTTTTTTATTTCTGCATATTTATTTCTTTTTTATTAATTTTTTATTTTGTTTTCTATTTTTTTATCACTGAAAGGTAGAACAAATGCTCAGGGAAAAAACATTGACATGTTGCTGAGTTTGAATAGCCAAAAGTAGTCAGTAGGTCATCTTTCTTTACCCTGAGCCCGAGTAATTTCAAGTCTAGATTTCTATGATATTCACTCTTGTAATCGAAGTTTGTTTTTATTGCTTGATTTTCTATTATTCAAAGTTTAAAAAAATTGTGCAAAATACACTTTTATTATAATTGTTGGTACTTTTCTATCAGCCAGTCCACACTCGAGAATTTGGATCTACAGGTACGGGGTAGAAACAACCGCTATGCTTGGGAAATAGATAGGATATATATAATTTGGGCTGTATATTTGCACACTAGGGGGGATGGTGGGGTGGGGGTTAGGCATAGCGGGGCTGCATGCAATAAGTAACCCAACCTAAATAAACCAAAATACCAACTAAATATTTATTAAAACATAGCTACAATGTAGTTTTCCACTGAATCGAAGCTAATTGTCTCCGTATACAAACAGCAATAAACCGGTTGTATGATTTTATAGATTCAGATTCTCGAGTGTGTAGTGGCTAACAGATAAGTACCCAATTTTTTTTTAACTTTGGCAAAGCCAAGAGTTAATCTGAATAAAATCTGATCAGAAATATCTAAATCGATATATCGATTATCGAATATCGAAAGTAAAAAAAAATATCGATATTTCGATATATCGTTTGATCAAATTATCGCCCAAACACTACATGCCATACACCTGCCACAGTGAATGCAAAAACCCGGAGTAAAAATACCGGATGATTCAGAGACGAATATTGTATGTAGCGGATTTAATGATATCCAACCCTAAATTTAGCGCAGCTATGTGTTGAAACTAAGCCAATTATGAAAAAAAAAATATATTAGGAGACAGCATGGTAAATCTGATTTCATTTACGGTTTATGTAAAATCAAGAGCCCTAATTTTTTTTCAATGCCTCTGCACCTGATGCATCAATTGAGGGGCAATTCTCCCTCATGTATTTGAAAAATGCACTTTTGGTCTTTCCATTGAAATATAACTTGTTCGTTATTTTCAGTGAAAAAAATATATTTTATTCTGAAAAAAATATATCCCCCCGCCATCTACATTTTTTGTGGATTGACGCCCCCTTTCCCGCAGTTACTGCACAAAACGACATGACTTTCCTGCCACTAAGGCTGGAACCAGATCTTTCTTGTATTGCAACATGGGCAAGACCATACAATGAATTAGTCGTTTGGGGGGGGGGGGGGGACACCCCCCGTCCTGAGCCTAAAAAAAAAATATGAAAATGTGCGTGAAACAGGCCAGTGACGGTTCTAGCCTTTCTTGTGCCGGGGGAAAATCTTTATTATCCCCATCATGTCTCCCACAAAGTTTTCAGGCCAAATTTTATAAAAAAAATTTCATTTATTAATAAAATTATTTTAAAGTTATTATTAATAATTATTTTATTTATTGTTTTGAGTATTTTTTATTTATTTATTAATTAATTAATAATTTCTTAATTATTTTTCTACATTAACTGCGCCCTCTACTTTATCAAACAGTTTGTGGTAACGAACTGTAAGCAAGGAGTGACCCGGCTCAATAGTAACCGAAACTCTAAAAAACTGCAGATTTATTTATACAAGTAGATACATCAAAAGAATCGGATTTTTATGCTGATTTCAAACATACAAGTTTCATCAAGTTAATCTTACCCATCAAAAGTTACGATCCTGAAAAAAAAATTGCCTTGTTTTCGAAAAAAAAGGGGAAACATCTCCTAAAAGTGATAGAATCTTAATGAAAATCAAACCATCAGATTCAGCGTAACAGAAAACCCGACTGTAGATGTTTCAAGCTCCTATATGCAAAAATGTGGAATTTTGTAATTTTTTTTGCCCGAGGAAGATCACGGATGCGTGTTTATTTTTTTATTTTTTTTCAGTGTTGATCGTATCGATCATGTAGTCCTAGAATATCGTGAGAGGGCTCATTCGAATGGAAATTGAAAGTTCTAGTGCCCTTTTTAAGAGATCAAAAAATCGGAGGGCAACCTGGCCCCACCCATGTTTTTTTCCCGAAGTCCCCCCATCAAAATTTTGAGACAGCCATTTCGTTCAGCATAGTCGAAAATCTAATATTTACGTCTTTGAGGATGACTTAATCCCCACAGTTCCCGGGGGAAGGGCTGCAAGTTATGAACTTTGCCCATTGTTTACATATAGTATTGTTTATTGGGAAGTATACAGACGTTTTCACGAGGGATTTTTTCTGGTGACGGGGGGGGGGGGTCGGAGGAGGGCTTTACGTGGGAGGATCTTTCCATGGAGAATGTTTTTCTTGTGGGGAAGGGACATTTCTATGAAGGGGGCGCCGGATTTCCCAGCATTTATTTAAAAAACGATCAGAAATTAATAAAAAAAACAAGTTTTTTCAACTGAAAGGAAGGAGCAACATTAAAACTTAAAACGAACAAAAACTATTACGTATATGAGGGGGTTCATCCCCTAGTCAATACCTCGCTCTTTACGCTAAAGTTTTTTAATACTTTCAAAAGAGGTATCTGTTCTAATTAAACGGCCTTTGTGATTCAGGGGTTTGTTGTTCGAACAAAATTCGAACTATAGCTTAAAGAGCGAGGTATTGATTAGGGGGCGAATCCCCTCATATACGTAATAACGTACGTAATAAAAAAAAAAACAAGCGATACGGCGCAATAGTAATCGAAACTTTAGAAACAGAATTTGATGTCAATAAATATATGAAAAGAATGGGCTTATAATCCTGATTCAGCATTATAATGAAAAAAAGCTTTTCATTGTTCCATTTAAACGAACATAGTGTTTCACAAGTCGTTCTTAAAGAATTGGGAGAACATTCGTAAGTTACGTATGTTTATTACTAATAAAAACGTTCGTAAATAGAATTCAAAGTTCTAGGGCCCTTTTTAAGGAACCCAAAAAATTGCAGGGTAAACTAGGCACCCTCCCCCGCCCTTTTTTCTCAAATTCGTACGATCATAATTTTGAGGAAGCCATTTAGGAAAAAAAAAAAACAAAATTAAGATGCAAATTCGTTTTAATATTCATATACGGTTAGCTAATTTCAAAAACCTGCATTAATTCAAAAAGGTTCAGAAATTAAATATAGAAAACTAGTTTTTTTAACAGAAAGTATGGAGCGACGCTAAAACTTGAAACGAACAGAAATTATTCCGTATATGAAGGAGGTTTCCTCCTCTTCAACACCTCGCTCTTTACGCTAAAGTTTAAATTTTATCCCAATTCTTTAAGAACGACTTCTGAAACACTGTGTTTGTATAATTGGAACAATGAGAAGCTTTTTTCAAAAGTACTAAAAAACTTTCTGTTAAAAAAAGGTGAAATTTCAAAAATCACAAAATGATTTTAACTGTTAGGTTATTTGTTTGAAATTTTACGCCCCTAAAATTTCTGTACCTGGGGCAAGTGCCCCTCTGCTCCCCCCCCCCCCCTCTCCCCTAAACCGCCTCTGGAAACAGGGCACGATTAAGACAAATGAACTGAAATATGCTGTTCTGTAGTATCACCCCTCCTCTCCATCAATGGAAATTCCACCTTTGGCTGGGTTTACAAATCCGAATCGCCGCCCCAAAAAGCAAGAAGAAAATGGTACATTTACATTCATCAATGTGCGTAATTATCTTTTGTAATTTTCCATTAAGAATGGCGTCAATTTTGAATGAATTTATTTGAATTGAATCATAAAATTTTATCTCTCATGTTGAATGGGAAACTTACAATTCCCATTTGATTGGGGCTCCGGAAACCAGACTTGTTGTTTCTAACCGAACATTCGAGTATCTAGTAGTTTGTATGAGAATCAGCTCTAGGCTGTCTGGTTTCTGACGTCGGCTCTATCTTGCGTCTCAGCCAAATTGTATTTGATTGAGTGGTTTCTTTTTCCTTTTTCAACTATCTTTTAACTATCGGACTGACAAAAATAGTTGACTCGGTTCCAAATACTATTTGAATAGTAAAATATGGATAATAATATCTTTGCGTAGGTGTACATGATTCGAAGAATAAGAGTATATGTCCCGAATAAATTAGAAATGCTTTGTATTTTAGGTACTTTCGCATTGGATGGGCCTCTAAAAAGTCAAGTTTGGTTAATGCTAATGAAAATAAAATAGGATGACTATATAATAGTTTAGAAACAAATTTGGGCTATTCTTGCACAAATGTCTTTGAAATGCACTTTTCTTACTAGATTACATATTTTAGCTAGATTGACATGAAAACGGGTGATAGAGCTGTGGCATAGTGAGGGATGTATGTACTACAAACTAAACTGTAATTCTCTTGTCGTTCAATATGGATTATTGCAATTAATTTTCGCCACTAATAGCCAATGAAAACCATTCCCTATTGAATAGACTGGTTTTCATCGAGTGTAAGGCCCAGCGCTCACGGGGCAATTGTTTTGAGACTAGAATTGCTAACCGATTGCGCACGCAACTGTTTTGTGATTGTGACCATGGCCTTGAAGTAGAGCGGGGGCCCGCCCACGAGGCAATCCAGATGAGACTGGTTTCCAATTAGTCTCAAACCGGTTCCGTATGAGCCTCCAGTCGTGGTCACAGTTGCGTTGCAGTGTTGTCCCACACGTTTTTGGGAGCTACCGCGTTGATATTGTCCAATTATTTTGGCTCTCAACATGTCAGACCAGGAATTAAACGTGAAGTTCGTAGGAGAAGTAGAAAAGCATGAAGAGCTGTACAACTATAAACTTCCAGCGTACTCAAGGAAAAACGTGACAGAGAAAGCTTGGCAAATGGTGGCAGCTGAAGTAAACATGTCAGGTAAGGAAGTTTTATAATATATATTTCAGACTGTATAATTGTGTTTTTCTTATGAAAACCTGAAGTTTTGCAAACTTATTTATTTGACAGTTAAAAAAAAAATTAAACATTTCAAAAATAGCCTTTTGCCTTCCCAATACGAGTTTCCACTGCTAGGGTAGCGAAGCACGAGGGATTCCCTCTCGTTTCCGTACGAAGTTGTGAAGGATGTAAGCCGGCCGCTTTTATTATGTTATTCACTGTTGCTGAATCACTAATAGTTTGGGCCCATTTAACACAGCAAACTTATCTGCTGCCATTCCGAATAAACATTCCATTGTTTTTCGCCCTCGGCTTAATCTATAGTTAAAGATCCTCTTAATATTGTCGAGATTTTTGCCTGTATAGGACCTCAGTAAATTCCGTGACAATGGGAACGCTTCATCGGCAACAAAGTAATGAGGAAACGCAGTTTGTTTCATCATTTCGCAATGGGGAAGGGATAGGGGATATGAATGGGGGAATGAGGAAACGCAGAGTTTGTTTCATCATTTTGCAATGGGGAAGGAGGAGGGATATCCAAACCCCCGTGAGCAGGGGTGAATCTCCAGCATTTTATTGGGGGGGGGCAATAGAGGTCCATATCCGGATCAAAGGTCCAGTCAAAGGGCATGAAATATATAATAATTTTTTCTTCACATTATTGGGGGGGCCTATAATGCCCCCCTTGCCACCCCCAAAACGATGCCCCTGCCCGTGAGCTAACCAATAGTTCGTTGCACAGGCTTTGTAAATGCCTCCATCGCTGTTACGACCAGCAAGCCATGGGTCAATCATGGTGAAAAGGCCGTCTGAATGCAGCATGCCAGTAGTACGGTTGAGTGGAAGTTCGGTTCTTGTGTACTTTATGGTACCCACCGCTATATATTGTACAAGGAACTACTAATGGATACCCGTCAAATGGGTATTTGCAATAGAGAAATGGAATGCAAAGCGTGGTTTTCATTGCGTTTACAATATTTAAACTGTTGTTTTTTGGGGCTTAGGGGGGGGGGTGGAAAGGTTCCTAGGTTAGGTTATGTATTTAATATATGCTATGCTTTATCCACCACCCCACCCCACCCCCCTACTGTTTTAAATATATAGCCCAAATTTGTTTCTAAACTATTATATATTCATCTTATTTTATTATATATCATTAGCATTAACCAAACTTGACTTCTTTCGTGGGTACCATAAAATGCACAAGTGCCGGAAGTGCTTATAGTTGTACTTTTCTGAACCTGTTTTGGGGAATTTTTCAATTGTGATATACCAATGCAATTAGGAAGGTTCCATAACAGCTCAAGACGGTCAGCAATATGTATAAAATCATCCCTTGTGGGTATACGCATATAATTATCCTTCAGTTTATCCCAGATTATCTCCGTAGTCTCCTTGATTATTTTTCTGATAGTGGTCTCGCCTCTTGCCATGGGTACCCATAAGCTGAATTTAGAGGGGTCTAATCGGCATTTCCAATGCTGTATAATAAAAATCTCAAAACAAAATATAAAAATATAAGGCAGCATCATTCAGCCAGGGGGTGGGGGCTGCAACACCCCTCTGCCCCCCATATGGGCGCCCATGCCTCTTGCAAAGTATAATGAGAGTGCCGTAAAAGTTCCACCTATTCCTAAATACCTGTAACAAAGCAAAGATAACAATTAATAGTCATTTAACCTAAAAAATATATATAAAAAGAATAAAAATATAAAGGGTAATTTGTTTCTTGGTAATTGTCCGATAAAAAAAAAAAATCACCAAAATGTTGAGGACAATTGTCCACACAACCTGAGTATTAACAAGATGGATGTTGAAAACTATTGTAGTTAACCATTTTCCATTGTTTTCTGACTTTTACGTGATAAAAAATTGTTTTCATTTTTGCAATAATAACCTAAAACTTTCCAACAGTTAAAAAATAATAAAACATTAGACAAGTGTAGCTTACTATTTGTTCATTTTGTTTCATTTCAGTTGCTGAATGCAAAGAGAAGTGGCGTAATCTGCGGACAGTTTTTATGCGTAAAATGAAACCTCCTCCAAGTGGATCTGGGGCGAAAAAAAAAAGCCTACTATTTAGAAGAAGCCATGCAATTTTGTTTGCCATTCATTAAAACATCAGCTCCTCCCTCATCAGGGAATTTGCCATTAGCGCCACTATGTTGGGATGCCAATGATGGTGTTGTGGACGAAGAAACTCCTCAAGATAATGTCTTTTATGCAGACTTCTCGCATACGGTGCCCTCTCAAACCTACCAAGAGGTGCCTGAAGAAGTAACCCCACCACCTACACAGTACTTATCCTCTCGGGAGAGGAAGACGAATTTCACATCAAAAAACCGAGCGTCAGCAGAAGCACCAGATCGAAGTCTGGCTGAATACTTCAAAGCTAAAAAAGCTAAACTCAACGAAAACGAGACAGAGACTACGTCTGGGAAAATTGACAAGCAAGAGAGTCTCAAAATGTTTTTGCTTAGCTTAATGCCGGAATTAGAAGACCTCAATGATACTCAAATTAAGGTGTTCAAACGACGAGTTTTCTCACTTATTGACGAGATAGCAAATACATCACTGCACCAACCACCGATGTCTACATACCACACGATAGTCTCACCGCAGTCTGATTCATCTCATGTGTCGCAAATGCCATCGCATTCGCAGGCAATAAAAGAGGAATAACTGATACGAGAAAGCCATATCGGTCTCTAGAAGAAACCAAAATTAACCATGAAGTTAATTTAAACCCTTAATAAAAATATAAGTAAAACTAATTGTTGTCTCTATTTTTACTTTTACTTTATATTGGGCTGATCATAAAGAAAAGCGTCTTCAAAAGATGAAAAATTAATTTTATGTACTAGAATGCTTTGGTAACAAAGAAGAAAATAGTTTTTCAGGCCAAAAATTTAATTTTCTGGCGTTTAATCCCGGTTCCTTGCACAAGGCTTGGCGTCTTATATATATATATATATATATATATATATATATATATATATATATATATATATATATATATATATATATATATATATACGAAGAGGATTAACCAAAATCTCACTAAACACTTAATACAAGCCCGAAATTTTTCGCCAAAATACGGGATATAAGTTGGAAAAAAGGCTTGTCACTAGAATTATCGCGTTGTTTTTTTTTTTTTTTTTTTTTTTTTCAAAAATTACAAGATATACGCATTTAATAAGAAGATATTTGTCATATCTTCAATATTTTTCACATAGTATATTTTGCAAGTTTTTTCATATTTACACATATGTTACACAAAATCTTTTTCGATACCGGATAAAACGGTAGTGGCATAGTGAGGGGTGTGAAGGGCATATCGCGGCTGCTGCGTGCACACCTCGTATAGTCGATTGTAACCGAAAATCACTTTTTACATGCTTTCGCTGCAGTTTTTCAAGCCGCGTTGTCGGTGACAACGAAAAAATCCATCTTTAATACTTTTTTGGTAGAAAAAGAAAAACATACCTCATAATAGATTTGATAACTTTAATCCGTAAATACAAGCTGTGGGCTGATAGCCTCCAAATACTAATCCCTCTGTTTAAGCAGTCTAGCACACTAGCTGTTTTCTTTCATGGTGAGTCACCGTATGAGTTAGGTGCTAGATCTTTTTGTGCCAAGCCCTGTCTCCTAATCATAGTGCAAGAATGTCTAACACCCAAGCAAGATTCTCCAGGGTACACAGATACTGAATAAGTATTCTGCCTTGGTGCTAAATGTTCACGAAACATATTTAGAAGGGGCTATTCTTCAGATACCCTCCGAAATCTTGGACGTGTTTAAACTCCGTATGGGTGGTAAAAAATGTGCAGTTGGTGGGTGCAGTTTAGATCCCACGACAAAAGAAGAGCTAGTACTTAATCTACACAAACAAAAAAGGCCAGGGTCTTCAAATTTATTGCCTTCAAATATTTTCAACAACAGGATTTAAGAATGAAGTTCATAATTCAAGTATGCTCACAGAAGCTGAAGCTTAGGCTGTTCCAAAGTAATGTGTTGTCTCTTGTGAGTTGCTGTATGGAATGCCTTACAGCAGAGGAACTACGGAAAAGGGGAAAAGTCTTACCGACTTTGAAACAACTGTCTTCGCCAGATCCTAAAGAACAGCTTGCGAGACTAAGTCAGCAACGACGAGGATTGTGCTCGGAAATACCAACCAGACATATCCTCCGTATACCAGCTCAGAGACATCCTAAAATGCTCCTTTATTGCAAACTGGAGGGGATCCATCACGGAGGAAGACCAAAGGACACCCTCAGTAGAACGCACGAGCATGAAAGGAGCTCTTCAGACGGCTCACTTAAGGGAAGATTGGGGGCTATTCTCTGACGCCTTTGTACCTCTGGAGGCACTCGAGGAACTAAGGTCTAAGGTAATTGCAAGAAATCCAAATTAACCTGTGATCCAAGCTACTTCCAACACCTGTATCAATCATGCTTTCAGACCATTATTTGAGCTCTATCGCGGAATTATCAATCTTCTTTTGCAAGTTATTTATTTAAACTATAATTTGAAGGCTATATTGACATCTCTTACTACCAGTTGTTAGTCCGAATAGTTCGGGTTTGATTGCATAAGCTCTCGTATTGGACTAGAGAGAAGGAAACAGCTATATCGATGAGGTTTGTCCAGTGGAAATAAAACGCGCTCATTTTGTCAAAAAACGATTTCACGCTTTTCTTTTGTTTTCTAACCACTGACAATCATCCGATTCTGCATTTTCTGCAGTCAGTGAAGATCTCTGTCGCTTAGTGATTCCATCGAACAACGGATTCACTGACATATAGCCCTTCTATTAATCCCTCATACGTTGCAGTGACCTTTAGATTGTTCAAAATTTATTACTACGCTATTGATGGGCTCCATCTCTTATGTGAAGGTTTTTCACTTAGCAGATAACGCCTTACTGTAGTAACATCATTTCACATCAGGGTAGTGTAGCACCAGTTCAATCTATGTACCATATTGCTTGACAAAAGAACACTTTTGGTTACACCCATGCACACTATAGTCATTTCATGGACCACTGGTTGAAGACCAGTGAAGGTTACATTACCCAGTTGTTGGGGTACTAGAGCTCTTCTGTTTTACAATATCCAGTTTGCTAATATTATGCTACCCCTCTACTGATACTGAAATCCTCTGACAGCTTCCTTTGGAAAAGAGTTCAGACTCATGAATTTAATATGCTACACTTACCAATGAGAAGGTATTAGTATGTGTAGATCAGTTGTTGTTTAAAGTGGTGTTCTATTAAACTGTTTTGTTCTGACCAGTGAAGAAAGGGAAACAATCAAGCTAGAACTAAAAAATGTCAGAACCCTCTAACCAAATGTCAGGTTGGGTTACTGCAAAATACTCCACCAGAGTGGCAGAATGGATTCCAGACTCCAACACTGAAAACTTTTCCAGTTCAGGAACAATATGAAGATTCTGTACCTCTGCTGCTTTCAGTTGGATTAGCACGTGACAGAGCCAGCCAGTAATGAGTAGTCGTCAGGGAAGAAGGAAGCAAGAGTGAGGTTACAGCAGATGAATCTTTGGTCTTTGTTTTGCTTGTACTCGTTCTTCCAGATATCAGATTATACCCTACTTCACTTAAAGAAGTCTATGTTAATCTTTGGCTTCAAAAGCAAACCGGTGAAGCTTTTTGTGCATCAGAGTTACTAAATGCTGAATGAATTGACAGTCCGTTTTTATATATTGATGTGAACTCAAAGAATGGACAGAGATAGCAAATGTATCAAAACGAAAATGTTTCTGGAGAATGTCTTTAGGCTGAATCGGCGGATGTGTTCTCACCAAATATACCTCCCAATGAAAGTAGGAACCTATCAGTCCACGGCTTATATCTAGGAGATTTTCCAAAAAATATTTTGGACACAGAAATAAACAGCTCAGTGATAAACAGTACAACATCATCTAGAAAAAAAAAACAAGAACAAAGGCAGTTAAAGCATAGAGAAACCGCTTGAAAAATTATTTTGCTATATTCCAGAAAAAGAATACAAAGGAAAAAAGTAAAGGACATGGAAGATAGTGAGTGGAAAGCTACTAAAGATTCAAACTCTGGCCCAAAAGCTGGCTCTCAATGCAAATATTGTAATGTAAATCCATTGTAATAAAGAAGGTCCGAGTTGGTTACTGAAAGTAAACAAACCATTGCTGAAAGTGAGAGGCAGAGCTTGTTTAGTAGCTTTTGGACAAAATGTCCATGGAAGAAAAGAAAGTCTACATAGATCCACTTATCGGTTGCAAGGATTGTGAGAAATTCAAGGAGGCTGATCTTGGTCCTTCAATGAGAAAATGAACCCTAAATTACAATTTGAAAACCTCAAAGGGGATGTTAAGAGTTTGCAAGCTAGTGCTTTTGAGTGCATTTAGTATGGGCAAATGGAAAGTGAAGAATTGGTCTAAACAGGTAGCAAAGGACGGTATCTATCCATCATAAGATCAAATCACCCAGAAGCCTCAACTCAATCGGATACTAAGAAATCACTCAGCTTTGCAGAAAGAAAGCAAGGTGCAGAGAAGTTTTTGGGCGATCTCCTGAAGCTTTCATCACAAAACTATAGAGCCTGGGACAAGAACAAGAACTTTGAGTATCCTTTTGGGACTGTAATTCTGTTTTTTTTTATGTTTAGGGAGAATATAAGGCAATTAAAAGGGTGACATTGTTAGCTATGACTTGTTTACACAACTGTTGAAAAAGAAATACATTGGGATTTTCAAGTCGAAGAAGGACCAGTGTGATAGATTCATGGCATTTAAATTGAAAAATCTTGCTGAAGAGGAATATTTTGACCACATATTAAAGAAAGAAGAAGCTAGGATGGAGAATAACAGTGAGAAAATAAAGCCAAAGGGAGTTCAGGGGTGTTTTTGGTGGCAACTCGTGACCTAAAATCTACGTTGCTTTGTCCGAACATAATTGTCGTCTCTCTACTACAGACGGAAATTTGTTGTACATACTTGAACTTCTTACGATCTTGTGAGTTGTGACGTATTGAATATAGTATAGGGCGAGACTGAAGGGTAGTTGAATACATCCAAATTTTTCTCGTGTTATTTACAGGTTAGAACACCAGCTACGGTCATACACCCAAACGCTGAGACAATAATTATGTGGTGTGAAGGATGTCCATATCAGAACACGAACGGAACCCTTCCTAATGCACTTGTGAAGTTTGCTACTATATATGGAGTTTCAGTAATACAGAAGTATAAAAGTGTACACTGGAGGATTGAAACCCGATGCAAAGACAGAGATATTTACATTTAAACATGTATGCATCTGAAACGAAGAATACTTGGTGTGATCCTTATGCCCGTGCCACATCACAGTCACATCTATCGATAAAGAAAGCCAAATATCATGAATGGCAAGGCAATTTTCTTGATTTTAGCGTCACACTTGTATTTAAAAAGCAAAAAATTAAAATTGCAAGAAATTAGTTTAAAAAGAGTTTGCACCAACAGTAGTTTGTGTCCAACTGTTCTCTACGAATACTAAGTCTTCTTAACTTTTGTCAGATTCCTCTCCCAGATTGAAAAACCGCTATTCTAATTTTTCATCTTTTCTAGTTTTAAAAATTATGCCTTAGACCTTGACTCTGATTGGTCAGTCAAGAAATTTATGTTTGAAAGTTGAACAATGTTCAACTCACAGTTCATATAATTATCCAGTAAGCTTATCGCAGATCATTTCTGGTCTTCGTTCTCGGTGCGAACCACAGTTTATAGACAGTAAGCTTATCGCAGATAATTTCTGGTCTTCGGTCTCGGTGCGAACAAAAAAGCTCCTCCCACTTGTTTCTGCCTTAGCGGGTTAGTCTGTTATCGTCAATCACTGAGAAATGGTTACCAATTGCATTATTCGTAATAGCGAGTTTCCACTTGTTTCGTGTCCAAGAGAAATCTGACTTGTCTACCCGCGAAAAGATCTGATAACGCCTATGTTTCTATCTGCAAAAACGTTCTCCGGAGCACTCGCACCCCTGTCCGGGTTTTTATAATGGGAGAGATAGAGAATGATCATACTGCTAATTCTATAAACTGTGGTGCGAACAAAAAGCTCCTCCCACTTCTTCGTGCAGTTATTATTAGCGGGTTTCCACTTGTTTCCGATTGTTTCGCGTCTGACTTGTCTACCCGTGAAAAGATCTGACGCCGCTTATGTTTCTACGTTCTCTGGAGCACTCGCACCCCGGTCCGGGTTTTTATAATGGGTGAGATAGGGAATGATCATACTGGATAATTATATGAACTGTGGTTCAACTCGAGAAATTACAAACGACGAACGTAATTGGCGCTGTAGTCGTGCGTAATTTTGATTTTATTGACAAGTGTGACTATAATGTGGCATGGGCATCACCCTTACCGAGTAGAATAAGTAAATCATACGTTTTTTTCAAGGACTACACAGGATTGAAGTATTACCCTGATTATAGACCTGGATATAAAAAGGGGGACCCTACTATCACCATGACCGTTGCTTATAAATAGAGTCGCGATAAATCTGTTTATTAAAAGCTCAGACATACGGACGAATGGACCATTTTGCCAAGACAGGCTGTGGAAAGAACCAAAATTTCAAATACTTCCACTTCATGAAGAAAACTCTTAGAATTGATACATGTAAGGTAAATGACCTCATGAGATTGCTAGATGTGTTGCCGCAAGATACTTATAATATCTACAAGGGTATTAAAGTTAACTGATGCATCTTGATTGTATTTGATTTTAAGCGGTTGTTGATTTCCTAGCACGCCCAGAATGATTTTGTTTTAAATAAAAATAACCTATCTTAAATCTGTGGCCAATAACGAGTAGTCATTATACCCGACAAACCTTGTAAACAGGTTTTCAACCCTTTAGAACCTGTACACACCATGAAACAGTTTCTCTTTTTCTGCGTTGAACTTGTGCATACCTCGTATATTTTGCATTTTCGAAGAGAGTTGGTTATCACACCTCGTATAAACGAAATTGGAGCCGCACACACCTCGTATTAGCTGTTTATATAATTTCAAATTGTTTATGATAATTAAAATTCATGTCTACGTATAAAGGAATTTTTTTGGGTCGTGTGGAATTTTTTGATATTTTTATCTAAAAAATCGGACCAACAAATCGTGTTTATCGTCTCCTGAACAATTTGATTTTTCCATCATACGAGGTGTGCACGTAGCAGCCGCGATATACTAGTGTATTCTGGGAGGGGTTAGCTAGGCCGTATCAAAGATTTTTTTTTTTTTTTTTTTTTGAGAGGAGGAGCAAAAAAAAACACAGAACGCAACAAAATCTGTTTATTTATCTTTTGTTGATTTTGCAAGTCTTGGACATTTTTTTTTTGGGGGGGGGGGGGTCATAAAATCTGTTAACCCCCTGGATGCGTGCTTGGGCATAGCCCCTAAAAATGTCCAAAAATATAGAGTTCTGTTCTAAAATGCTCTGAAATTTCAGAAAATATGTTTTTTTGGCACCTGGTTCCGGGCCTCCCTGGAGAAATCGAATTCAACACCTATCCAAGAAAGGTTTAAGGTTTTAAATTTTTTGACTCGTGGAGTTTGGCGGAGGAAAACCCAGAAATGTGTGGTGTTCAATTATGACCCAAAATAAACCTCGGTAGGCCTAGAAAATCTAAGCTTGAGAATTTTAGGAGGTCACAATACATGGGACCCATTTTCCTTAGAGACACAATTTTCACATGAAATATTTTGGAGCTGTTAAGTCTCTTATTAACTGGTTAACGATTGGATCGTTTGTATAGCTTGCTGCGTGGTATACGGCAGTTCAAACAAGTACCTTAAACTATCCTTAGCTAATTCCTCTGGGAGGCATCTAGCACAACTTCTTCAACCGTCTGAAGCGCCGACTTTTTGGAGCAATACTTGATCCCTGCTATTACTATGGCTTTTAGTATCCCAATCTAAACTTTAAGACTTATTTTTCTTTTACCACCGAACTTTCCAACTGCGAAAAAAATACCCTGACGCTTTGGCTATTTATATATATATATATATATATATATATATATATATATATATATATATATATATATATATATATATATATATATATATATATATATATATATATATATATATATATATATATATATATATGATATATATCTTCTTTTTATATCCACTATCTGAAATAGTAATATTATCCTGGTAAGTGAAGTTATTCGCTGCAAATGATGGGCAAATTGGTAATTTTATTCGTTTCTCACGCTTGTGCTTTTTCATGGTAAGGAAGCTTTAATGAACAAAAGAGCGTGTATTTTTTTTTCGCTGTACACTACACTTCACATTCATCATAACCATATTAGTATTAAATTTTGAATTTGGTGCTTTCCATCTTTTTTCGCAACCTAAACATTCTTAATCGATGAGTAAGCAAAATACTTGTGACTCTTAAATTAGTAAGAGGTGATAGCCGTCAAAGTTGTGCCCCGCTGCTCCAGTTTCAACACACAGAGTTGCGAGCGTGGTCCTTAAGTAACACTTTCGTTTTAGAATTGAATGCACAAGTATCGGTATTTTGGACTAGTGCGCTTGTGCACTATCAGTGCGCATACACGTGTATCGTTGGTATGATTGGAAACTGTACCAGGAGTGTGAAATTCGAATCAGAAGGGTTGTGAAAGCCTTTAGTTGGTTGAAAGTTGTCGCGTGGCGTCACTTTCAACTAATCAGAGGCTTTTCCCAGCGACGTAAAAGTTGAAAGGGGAAGTGGATTTTAATTCGTTTAGTCAAAGCGTCACTTACAGCCAATCAAAACTACTCTTTGTCAAGTAAAATCAGAATTTGACGATTCTTCTGTTTTGAATTTGAAAGTTCTGGTAGTTTCTAGTACCCGCCATACGTGTGCATGCGCATTGAAGGTGCGTAAGCGCACTGGTCCTAAATAGGGAGGATTGGGTGTTACGCAAATGAGGCTTGTGGATCACGTTCGTCACTCTAACACAATCAATTCAATATAGATTTTGAGGATTAAGAAGAGCTTCAAACGGCTTTTCAAGAGCGAGGAATTTGCTTTCCCTCCCTCTAGATTTTCTTGCTCCCGCCCTTAGATTTCGAAAGATACCTTTTTATATTTTAATTGAAAAAAAAAAATCAAATTGTCCCTCTCCCGGATTTGAAAAATACACCAAAAAAGTGAAAAAAAGAAATGCATGTTTTAGGCCCAAAATGTTTTAAACTTCCTAGATTAAATTATTTGTGGCGATCATTGTGGACTCCTTCCTGTTTGAAGCTTTCATTTAGGAAATGGGGAATCTATTCTTGCTTTTCCGCTGGACAGCTAATCGGACTTTCACTCAGATCACTCTATGCTTCTGAAAAAGCTAACAGCCTATGTTTGGTAGACCTTAAGAAAGTTCTTTATTTAATTTAATTTATAAAAGAAGATAAAGAATTTAATTTATAAGAAGATATAAATTAGCGTTTCTTTGGAAACATTCCGTACCAACATATATTTCAGTTTAGGGATGTCACCATTTTTCTTTCAAAAGAAGCAGTTTTCTTTAAAATATCCTATATATTAGTATCAAATTATTATCTTATTGTTTGAAGTGCCGAAAAAAGATCGTAAATACTTCTCCTTGACCCGAGGCACAAGAATTGTGGGACAGCCCTTTTCATATACGGAATAATTTCTGTTTGTTTAAAGTTTTATTGTCGCTCCTTACTTTCAGTTAAAAAAAAAATAAAATTTTTTAATTTAATTTCTGAACGTTTTTGAATCAATGCAGGTTTTGATTTTGGCTCACTGTACATGAATAATTAAAGCGAAATTTGCATATTAATTTTACTTTTTTTTGGTTAAATGGCTTTCTCGAAAGTTATTTAATTTTATTTACGAACGTTTTTATTAGTAATAAATATATGTAACTTACGTGACGAACTTCTATATTCATATATTTTTATATACGTATATCAGGTGTTCACCCCTAGTCAATACCTCGCTCTTTACGCTAAAGTTCGAATTTTGGTCCAATTCTTTAAAAATGACCCCTTAATCACAAAGGCCGTTAATTAGAATATATAGTTCTTTTGAAAGTACTAAAAAAAAAAACTTTAGCGTATAAGAGTGAGGTATTGACTAGGGGGCGAACCCAATCATATACGTAATAATTTCTGTTTGTTTTAAGTTTTGATGTTCCTTCTTACTTTCAGTTGAAAAACTTGTTTTTTTATTTAATTTTCTGATCGTTTTTTTAATAATTATGGGAAATCGGGCGCCCCCTTCATAGCAATGTCCCTTCCTCCATGGAAATATCCTCCCATGTAACCCCCAACCCACTCAACCCCCACTACCAGAAAAGATCCCCCCTGAAAACGTCTGTATACTTCCCAATAACCAATACTAAATGTAAACATTGGGCAAAGTTCATAACTTGCAGCCCTTCCCCTGGGGACTGTCGGGGATTAAGTCATCCTTAAAGATATAGTTATTATATTTTTCGACCATGCTGAACAAAATGGCTATCTCAAAATTTTGATCGGGGGACTTTGGGATAAAAATGAGCGTGGGAGGGGACCTAGTTGCCCTCCATTTTTTGTCACTTAAAAAGGGCACTAGAACTTTTAATTTCTGTTCGAATTAGCCCTCCTGCGATATTCTAGGACCACTGGATCGATACGATCACCCCTGAAAAAAAAAAAAAAAAAAAACACGCATCCGTGATCTTTCTTCTGGCAAAAAAATACAAAATTCCTGATTATTGCATATAGGAGCTTGAAACCTCTACAGTAGGGTTCTCCGATACATTGAATCTTATGGTGTGATTTTCATTAAGGTTCTATGACTTTTAGGGGGTGTTTCCCCTTTTTTTCGAAAATCAGGCAAATTGATCACGTAACTTTTGATGGGTAGAACGTAGGATTACGCTTGATGAAACATATATTTGAAATCAGCATAAAAATCGGATTCTTTTGATGTATGTATTGGTATCCAAATTCCGTTTTTTTAGAGTTTCGGTTACTATTGAGCCGGGTCGCTCCTTACAGTTTATTACCGTGAACTGTTTGATAATCTCAAGGCGAGACTCGGCATGAATTGGAGCTGATTGAAGCAAAGAGCAAGTTTGGCTTCCCTCTATTGATTTCATAGGCAGCGCAATAGCCCTGCCTAAGTATAGAACGATGTTGGCACAATGTATTATTTTTTTTTCTTTTTTTTTCTTTTAGACCAGGGCACTTCGTTTCGGAGGAGTTGTCGTAAAAACTTGGAAAAGGGCTCATTTGGTTCGAAATTGGAAGGGCTTGTGCCCTTTTGAATAGCCGAAAGTGATTGGAAGGCAACTAACACGCCTTCCACGCCGACCATTTCCCCAAACACATTCAATCAACATTTTGAGATAGCCATTTTGTTTGACGTAGTTGAAAGGTCCAGAAATTATATCTTTGAGGATGACACTCCTCCCACAGCCCTCAGGGCAAGGGTTGTAAGTTATGCCCTGGGGGCATGTAAGGTTTTTTTAACGATAAGAGAAAATCCGCTTTTGTATGAATTAAGAGATTCACATTTCATACATCGTCTTTCTAAAACCGGAAGGGCATTTGTCATGTTTTTTTTTGTTGTTTTTAAGTTTTATGTTACCCATGAAAGTTTTGGTGTGTTATGTTTGTGTACAACACACCAATGCTTCTATGGTTTTAATATATAGGCTAAAGGAAACACAGAAATGTTGCTCTTAGTCCATAGCTGATATTTAGTCCTTAGTCCGTCTGCCGAATTAAATCTTTGAAATTCCGCGTGCAGCCTTTTTTTTTTTTTTTCTTTTTCCTAAAAATACGTTGAAAAATGTTGAAAAAAGGACAGTTTTCCTATTTTGTAAGCAAATTTAAATCATTCTCTCAGAAAAGGTCTAATTAATATAGTAATTCTGAGTCTGTGAATTGATAAATCTAAGAGATTGCGTTGTTATGTAAGCCTCGGTGTGCTTGGCGCTCCTATGAGCTTTAGTAGTAGTGGTACTAGAAACCATATTGAAGGCAATGCTATAAAGCTAAAGAGTAATTTGAAAAGATTTCTTTATCTAAATCCTTGAGCAAAAAAACCATTACAAAAAAACTGTATTTCTTCTTTCTTCTAATAATCTAATAACATGGGCTACAGTAGAGATGACCCTATTGACACGACTGGCACACCATATATGGGCATAGAATACTGACGGGGCACCAAATAAGGGCATAGCCTCCCTAGGGAGAATGATTGCGTAATCGGTCAATGACCTCTTTCTCCAGGTGTGTTTTTGGCACGCTCTTAGCGAATGTTGTTATTGTTTCCGGGGCAAAATGCCAAGGTCAATGTTGTTTTGAACAGAGTAATTAGAGAGAACACGTGGTTAATGGGGTCAATGTTGTGTTGTTATTCGAGGCAGATGTTATGATCCGGAAATAGTATTTGTTTCCGAGCCAAATGTTATGAGGTTCCCGGGAAACAGTTAATTAATGTCTGACAGATGACGTCAAGTTAATTAATGTCTTTGCATTTCCAAAGAGAATTGTCACCGAGAAACAGTTAGATCACACATGATGTCATGATTGATTGATTGACACGAAAGGGGAATTAATTTGTTATTCTAAAGAGAATTGATTCACGAAAGGGAAATTAATTTGTTGTTTCTAACAAGAGAATCGTTTCCGAGCAGACGTATTGATCTTAGCGCGCGAAAAGGTTTCCAAATAATTTGAAATGCATTGGCGCAGAGATGCCAAACAAAAGGAACATGCCGAAATTCCGTTTAGGGATAATTTTGGCGAAACCGTTTTAGCTATTTTATGGAACTATTTCGGCGAAACAGCTAGAGACATTTTAAAAGGTGATTTTTGAAGAGATTTTGGAGGAGGTTTTGAGCGTGGTCGTTATAATACACAAGTTGTATTTTAACAGTGTTGTGAGGTCCTCTACCCCAACCCAAAGGCTTCTCATACCCCACCCCAACCCCGAAGGAAGCTCCCGGTCCTCAAAGGCCCCCCAAGCTCTCAAAGGGCCACCGGAGCCACCAAAGGCCCACCCAGACCCCCAAAGGCCATCCCCGGGTCCCCCAGAGGCCCATCGAGCTCCCGAAGGACCAACGGGATCCCAAAGGCACTCCACCGGCCCCCAAATGTCCCCCAGGCCCTCAACTGCCCTCCCTGTGCCCCGAAGGAAGCCCCCGGTCCTCAAAGGCCCCCCAAGCTCTCAAAGGGCCACCGGAGCCACCAAAGGCCCACCCAGACCCCCAAAGGCCATCCCCGGGTCCCCCAGAGGCCCATCGAGCTCCCGAAGGACCAACGGGATCCCAAAGGCACTCCACCGGCCCCCAAATGTCCCCCAGGCCCTCAACTGCCCTCCCTGTGCCCCGAAGGAAGCCCCCCGGTCCTCAAAGGCCCCCAAAGCTCTCAAAGGGCCACCGGAGCCCCCAAAGGCCCACCCAGACCCCCAAAGGCCATCCCCGGGCCACCCAAAGGCCCTCCCCAGGCTTCCAAAGGCCCTCCCTCGGTCCCCAAAGGTCGCCCAGGCTCCCAACTGGCCCCCGGACCCCCAAAGGCCTTCCCCCGGCACCCAAAGGTCCACCGGACTCCCAAAGGACCAATCGGCACTCAAGGGCCCCCAGACCCCAAAGGCCCTTTCCGGGCTCCCAAAGGACCACCCAGCCCTTGCTTTAGTTTTAGTTAAAAGTATAGAATGTTTTAGCTTAGAGTCTTAACTTAGAGTTCTTGTTGAAGTTCTAGTTTAGTTTAATTTTAGTTAAGAGTTTGATGTTTACCTTTGAATTTCAGTTGGAGTTTTAGTTTGGTTTAGTTAAGAGTTTGGGTGTTTTAGCTTAGAGTCTTAGCTTAGAGTTTAAGTTAGAGTTGAAGTTTATTTTAGTATTAGTTAAGAGCCTAGAGTTTTTAGCTTAGAGTCTTAGCTTAGAGTTTTTTTGTTAGAGTTCTAGTTTAGTTTAATTTTAGTTAAGAGTTTGATGTTTTACCTTTGAGTTTCAGTTAGAGTTCTAGTTTAGTTTAGTTTTAGTTAAGAGTTTAGAGTTTTTAGCTTAGAGTCATAGCTTAGAGTTTTTGTTGAAGTTCTAGTTTAGTTTAGTTTTAGTTAATAGTTTAGAGTTTTAGCTTAGAGTCTTAGCTTAGAGTTTTTTGTTGAAGTTCTAGCTTAGTTAAGAGTTTGATGTCTTACCTTTGAGTTTCAGTTAGAGTTCTAGTTTACTTTAGTTTTAGTTAAGAGTTTAGAGTTTTAGCTTAGAGTCTTAGCTTAGAGTTTTTGTTAGAGTCATAGTTTAGTTTAGTTTTAGTTAAGAGTTTAGAGTTTTAGCTTAGAGTCTTAGTTTAGAGTTTTTGTTGAAGTTCTAGTTTAGCTTAGTTTTAGTTTAGAGTTTTAGCTAAGACTTAGAGTTTTTTTTTGTTAGAGTTCTAGTTTAGTCTAATTTTAGTTAAGAGTTTAGAGTTTTTAGCTTAGAGTCTTAGCTTAGAGTTTTGTTGAAGTTCTAGTTTAGTTTAGTTTTAGTAAATAGTTTAGAGTTTTAGCTTAGAGTCTTAGCTTAAAGTTTTTGTTGAAGTTCTAGTTTAGTTTAGTTTTAGTTAAGAGTTTGATGTAATACCATTGAGTTTCAGTTAGAGTTCTAGTTTAGTTTAGTTATAGTTAAGAGTTTAGAGTTTATAGCTTAGAGTCATAGCTTAGAGTTTTTGTTGAAGTTCTAGTTTAGTTTAGTTTTAGTTAATAGCTTAGAGTCTTAGCTTAGAGTTTTTGTTAGAGTTCTAGTTTAGTTTAATTTTAGTTAAGAGTTTGATGTCTTACCTTTGAGTTTCAGTTAGAGTTCTAGTTTAGTTTAGTTTTAGTTAAGAGTTTAGAGTTTTTAGCTTAGAGTCTTAGCTTAGAGTTATTGTTGAAGTTCTAGTTTAGTTTAGTTTTAGTAAATAGTTTAGAGTTTTAGCTTAGAGTCTTAGCTTAAAGTTTTGTTGAAGTTCTAGTTTAGTTTAGTTTTAGTTAATAGCTTAGAGTTTCAGTTAGAGTTCTAGTTTAGTTTACTTTTAGTTAAGAGTTTAGAGTTTTTTAGCTTAGAGTCTTAGCTTAGAGTTTTAGTTAGAGTTCTAGTTTAGTTTAGTTTTAGTTAAGAGTTCCGAGTTTTAGCTGAGTCTTAACTTAGAGTTTTTGTTAGAGTTCTAGTTTAGTTTAGTTTTAGTTTAGAGTTTTAGTTTAGACTTAGAGTTTCAATTAGAGTTCTAGTTTGGTTTAGTTAAAGTTACGAATTTAGAGTTTTAGCTTAGTGTCATAGCTTAGATTTTTACTTAAAGTGATAGTTTGGTTAAGTTTTAGTTAAGAGTTTCCAGTTTTAGCTGAGTCTTAGCTTAGAGTTTTTGTTAGAGTTCTTGTTTAGTTTAGTTTTAGTTAAGAGTTTAGAGTTATAGCTTAGAGTCTTAGTTTAGAGTTTTTTGTTGAAGTTCTAGTTTAGTTTATTTTTAGTTTAGAGTTTTAGCTAAGACTTAGAGTTTTGTTAGAGTTCTAGTTTAGTTTTAGTTAAGAGTTTAAAGTTTTACCTTAGAGTCTTAGCTTAAAGTTTTTGTTAGAGTTCTAATTTAGTTTAATTTTAGTTAAGAATTTGATGTTTTACCTTTGAGTTTCAGTTAGAGTTCTAGTTTAGTTTACTTTTAGTTAAGAGTTTAGTGTTTTACCTTAGAGTCATAGCTTAGAGTTTTAGTTAGAGTTCTAGTTTAGTTTTAGTTAAGAGTTTAGAGTTTTACCTTAGAGTCTTAGCTTAGAGTTTTTTGTTAGAGTTCTAGTTTAGTTTAATTTTAGTTAAGAATTTGATGTTTTACCTTTGAGTTTCACTTAGAGTTCTAGTTTAGTTTAGTTAAGAGTTTGGTGTTTTAGCTTAGAGTCTTAGCATAGAGTTTTGGTTAGAGTTCTAGTTTATTTTAGTTTTAGTTATGAGTTTAGAGTTTTTAGCTTAGAGTCTTAGCGTAGAGTTTATGTTGAAGTTCTAGTTTAGTTTAGTTTTAGTTAATAGTTTAGAGTTTTAGCTTAGAGACTTAGCTTAGAGTTATAGTTTTAGTTTAGTTTTAGTTAAGAGCTTAGAGTTTAGCTTAGAGTCTTAGCTTAGAGTTTGTGATAGAGTTCTAGTTTAGTTTAGTTTTAGCTAAGACTTCGATGTTTTACTTTAGAGTCATAGCTTAGAGTTTTAGTTAGAGTTCTAGTTTAGTTTTAGTTAAGAGTTTAGAATTTTAGCTTAGAGTCTTAGCTTAGAGTTTTTTGTTAGAGTTCTAGTTTATTTTAGTTTTAGTTAAGAGTTTTTAGCTTAGAGTCTTAGCCTAGAGTTTTTGATAGAGTTCTACTTTAGTTTAGTTTTAGTTAAGAGTTTGATGTTTTACCTTAGAGTCATAGCTTAGAGTTTTAGTTAGAGTTCTAGTTTAGTCTACTTTTAGTTAAGAGTTTCGAGTTTTAGCTGAGTCTTAACTTAGAGTTTTAGTTAGAGTTATGGTTTAGTTTAGTTTTAGTTTAGAGTTTTAGTTTAGACTTAGAGTTTCAATTAGAGTTCTAGTTTGTTTAGTTAAAGTTATGAATTTGGAGTTCTAGCTTAGTGTCATAGCTTAGATTTTACTTAAAGTGATAGTTTGGTTAAGTTTTAGTTAAGAGTTTCGAGTTTTAGCTGAGTCTTAGCTTAGAGTTTTTGTTAGAGTCCTAGTTTAGTTTAGTTTTAGTTAAGAGTTTAGAGTTTTAAATTAGAGTCTTAGTTTAGAGTTTTTGTTGAAGTTCTAGTTTAGCTTAGTTTTAGTTTAGAGTTTTAGCTAAGACTTAGAGTTTTGTTAGAGTTCTAGTTTAGTTTTAGTTAAGAGTTTAGAGTTTTACCTAAGAGTCTTAGCTTAAAGTTTTTGTTAGAGTTCTAGTTTAGTTTAATTTTAGTTAAGAATTTGATGTTTTACCTTTGAGTTTCAGTTAGAGTTCTAGTTTAGTTTACTTTTAGTTAAGAGTTTAGTGTTTTACCTTAGAGTCATAGCTTAGAGTTTTAGTTAGAGTTCTAGTTTAGTTTAGTTTTAGTTAAGAGTTTAGAGTTTTACCTTAGAGTCTTAGCTTAGAGTTTTTTTGTTAGAGTTCTAGTTTAGTTCAATTTAGTTAAGAATTTGATGTTTTACCTTTGAGTTTCAGTTAGAGTTCTAGTTTAGTTTACTTTTAGTTAAGAGTTTAGTGTTTTACCTTAGAGTCTTAGCTTAGAGTTTTAGTTAGAGTTCTAGTTTAGTTTAATTTTAGTTAAGAGTTTAGTGTTTTACCCTAGAGTCTTAGCTTAGAGTTTTAGTTAGAGTTCTAGTTTAGTTTAGTTTTAGTTAAGAGTTTAGAATTTTAGCTTAGAGTCTTAGCTTAGAGTTTTTTGTTAGAGTTCTAGTTTATTTTAGTTTTAGTTAAGAGTTTAGAGTTTTTAGCTTAGAGTCTTAGCTTAGAGTTTTTGTTGAAGTTCTAGTTTAGTTTAGTTTTAGTTAATAGTTTAGAGTCTTAGCTTAGAGTTTTTGTTAGAGTTGAAGTTTAGTTTAGTAATAGTTAAGAGTTTAGAGTTTTTTGCTTAGAATCTTAGCTTAGAGTTTTTGTTAGAGTTGAAGTTTAGTTTAGTAATAGTTAAGAGTTTAGAGTTTTAGCTTAGAGTCTTAGCTTAGAGTTATAGTTAGAGTTAAAGTTTAGTTTAGTTAAAGTTAGGAATTTAGAGTTTTAGCTTAGTGTCATAGCTTAGATTTTTACTTAAAGTTCCAGTTTGGCTAAGTTTTAGTTAAGTGTTTAGAGTTTTAGCTGAGTCTTAGCTTAGAGTTTTTGTTAGAGTTCTACTTTAGTTTAGTTTTAGTTAAGAGTTTAGAGTTTTACCTTAGAGTCCTAGCTTAGAGTTTTTGTTAGAGTTGAAGTTTAGTTTAGTTATAATTAAGAATTTAGAGTTTTTAGCTTAGAGTCGTAGTTTAGAGTTTTTGTTGGAGTTCTAGTTTAGTTTAGTTAAGAGTTTAGAGTTTTATCATAGAGTCATAGCTTAGAGTTTTTGTTGAAGTTGAAGTTTAGTTTAGTCACAGTTAAGAATTTAGAGTTTTTAGCTTAGAGTCTTAGCTTAGAGTTTTACTTAGAGTTCTAGTTTACTTTAGTTTAGTTAAGAGTTTAGAGTTTTATCTTAGAGTCTTAGCTCAGAGTTTTTGTTGAAGTTCTAGTTTAGTTTAGTTAAGAGTTTAGAGTTCTACCTTAGAGTTTTACTTAGAGTTGAAGTTTATTTTAGTTATAGTTAAGGGTTTAGAGTTTTAGCTTGGAGTCTTAGATTAGAGTTTTAGTTAGAGTTCTAGCTTAGTTTAGTTTTAGTTAAGAGTTTAGAGTTTTACCTTAAAGTCTTAGCTTAGAGTTTTAGTTAGAGTTCTAGTTTAGTTTAGTTTTAGTTAAGAGTTTTAAGTTTTACCTTAAAGTCTTAGATTAGAGTTTTAGTTAGGGTTGAAGTTTGGTTTAGTTTAGTTATAGTTAAGAGTTTATAGTTTTAGCTTAGAGTCGTAGCTTGGAGTTTTAGTTAGAGTTATTGTTTAGTTTAGTTTAGTTAAGAGTTATAGCTTAGAGGTTTAGCCTAGAATCTTAGCTTAGAGATTTAGTTAGAGTTGAAGTTTACTCTAAACTAGCATAACCACAAAATTCCACAATATTGCATAGAAATACCAAAAACCATAGGTTAGGTTAGGTTAGAGGTTAGATTTCCCCACGTTTAAGTTAGAGGTTAGGTTTCTCCACGTTTAAGTTAGGTTAGATTAGGTTAGCTTATCATGAGCACTCAAGATAATCTAACCTAATCTAACTGGTACAAAGTCGACATGGGGGGTTAGATAGCTTTTTGCACCGCGGGACCCGGGAAGCACCGGTGGGCCCGGGAAGAACCGCGGGAAGCGCTGCGAGATTAGGTTAGGTTAAGTCAGGTTAGGTAAGTTAGGTTAGGTTAGCTAAGTTAGGTTAGGTTAGGTTAGCTTACGTACGCGCACGTACGTAGGCTAACCTAACCTAACCTAACTTAGCTAACCTAACCTAACTTACCTAACCTGACTTAACCTAACCTAATCTCGCAGCGCTTCCCGCGGTTCTTCCCGGGCCCACCGGTGCTTCCGGGTCCCGCGGTGCAAAAAGCTATCTAACCCCCCATGTCGACTTTGTACCAGTTAGATTAGGTTAGATTATCTTGAGTGCTCATGATAAGCTAACCTAATCTAACCTAACTTAAACGTGGAGAAACCTAACCTCTAACTTAAACGTGGGGAAATCTAACCTCTAACCTAACCTAACCTATGGTTTTGGTATTTCTATGCAATATTGTGGAATTTTGTGGTTATGCTAGTTTAGAGTAAACTTCAACTCTAACTAAATCTCTAAGCTAAGATTCTAGGCTAAACCTCTAAGCTATAACTCTTAACTAAAACTAAACTAAACAATAACTCTAACTAAAACTCCAAGCTACGACTCTAAGCTAAAACTATAAACTCTTAACTATAACTAAACTAAACCAAACTTCAACCCTAACTAAAACTCTAATCTAAGACTTTAAGGTAAAACTTAAAACTCTTAACTAAAACTAAACTAAACTAGAACTCTAACTAAAAACTCTAAGCTAAGACTTTAAGGTAAAACTCTAAACTCTTAACTAAAACTAAACTAAGCTAGAACTCTAACTAAAACTCTAATCTAAGACTCCAAGCTAAAAACTCTAAACCCTTAACTATAACTAAAATAAACTTCAACTCTAAGTAAAACTCTAAGGTAGAACTCTAAACTCTTAACTAAACTAAACTAGAACTTCAACAAAAACTCTGAGCTAAGACTCTAAGATAAAACTCTAAACTCTTAACTAAAACTAAAGTAAACTAGAACTCTAAGTAAAACTCTAAGCTAAGACTCTAAGCTAAAAAACTCTAAATTCTTAACTGTGACTAAACTAAACTTCAACTTCAACAAAAACTCTAAGCTATGACTCTATGATAAAACTCTAAACTCTTAACTAAACTAAACTAGAACTCCAACAAAAACTCTAAACTACGACTCTAAGCTAAAAAACTCTAAATTCTTAATTATAACTAAACTAAACTTCAACTCTAACAAAAACTCTAAGCTAAGACTCTAAGGTAAAACTCTAAACTCTTAACTAAAACTAAACTAAAGTAGAACTCTAACAAAAACTCTAAGCTAAGACTCAGCTAAAACTCTAAACACTTAACTAAAACTTAGCCAAACTGGAACTTTAAGTAAAAATCTAAGCTATGACACTAAGCTAAAACTCTAAATTCCTAACTTTAACTAAACTTTAACTCTAACTATAACTAAGCTAAGACTCTAAGCTAAAACTCTAAACTCTTAACTATTACTAAACTAAACTTCAACTCTAACAAAAACTCTAAGCTAAGATTCTAAGCAAAAAAAACTCTAAACTCTTAACTATTACTAAACTAAACTTCAACTCTAACAAAAACTCTAAGCTAAGACTCTAAACTATTAACTAAAACTAAACTAAACTAGAACTTCAACAAAATCTAAGCTAAGACTCTAAGCTAAAAACTCTAAACTCTTAACTAAAACTAAAATAAACTAGAACTCTAACAAAAAACTCTAAGCTAAGACTCTAAGCTAAAATTCTAAACTCTTAACTAAAACTAAACTAAACTAGAACTCTAACTAAAACTCTAAGCTAAGACTCTAGGGTAAAACACTAAACTCTTAACTAAAACTAAACTAAACTAGAACTCTAACTAAAACTCTAAGCTAAGACTCTAAGGTAAAACACTAAACTCTTAACTAAAAGTAAACTAAACTAGAACTCTAACTGAAACTCAAAGGTAAAACATCAAATTCTTAACTAAATTGAACTAAACTAGAACTCTAACAAAAAAACTCTAAGCTAAGACTCTAAGGTAAAACTCTAAACTCTTAACTAAAACTAAACTAAACTAGAACTCTAACTAAAACTCTAAGCTATGACTCTAAGGTAAAACACTAAACTCTTAACTAAAAGTAAACTAAACTAGAACTCTAACTGAAACTCAAAGGTAAAACATCAAATTCTTAACTAAAATTAAACTAAACTAGAACTCTAACAAAAACTTTAAGCTAAGACTCTTAGGTAAAACTCTAAACTCTTAACTAAAACTAAACTAGAACTCTAACAAAAACTCGAAGTCTTAGCTAAAACTCTAAACTAAAACTAAGCTAAACTAGAACTTCAACAAAAACTCTAAACTAAGACTCTAAGCTAAAACTCTAAACTCTTAACTAAAACTAAACTAAACTAGGACTCTAACAAAAACTCTAAGCTAAGACTCAGCTAAAACTCGAAACTCTTAACTAAAACTTAACCAAACTATAACTTTAAGTAAAAATCTAAGCTATGACACTAAGCTAGAACTCCAAATCATAACTTTAACTAAACCAAACTAGAACTCTAATTGAAACTCTAAGTCTAAACTAAAACTCTAAACTAAAAACTAAACTAAACCATAACTCTAACTAAAACTCTAAGTTAAGACTCAGCTAAAACTCGAAACTCTTAACTAAAAGTAGACTAAACTAGAACTCTAACTAAAACTCTAAGCTATGACTCTAAGGTAAAACATCAAACTCTTAACTAAAACTAAACTAAAGTAGAACTCTATCAAAAAACTCTAGGCTAAGACTCTAAGCTAAAAACTCTTAACTAAAACTAAAATAAACTAGAACTCTAACAAAAAACTCTAAGCTAAGACTCTAAGCTAAAATTCTAAAACTCTTAACTAAAACTAAACTAAACTAGAACTCTAACTAAAACTCTAAGCTATGACTCTAAAGTAAAACATCGAAGTCTTAGCTAAAACTAAACTAAACTAGAACTCTATCACAAACTCTAAGCTAAGACTCTAAGCTAAAACTCTAAGCTCTTAACTAAAACTAAACTAAAACTATAACTCTAAGCTAAGTCTCTAAGCTAAAACTCTAAACTATTAACTAAAACTAAACTAAACTAGAACTTCAACATAAACTCTACGCTAAGACTCTAAGCTAAAAACTCTAAACTCATAACTAAAACTAAAATAAACTAGAACTCTAACCAAAACTCTATGCTAAGACTCTAAGCTAAAAACACCAAACTCTTAACTAAACTAAACTAGAACTCTAAGTGAAACTCAAAGGTAAAACATCAAATTCTTAACTAAAATTAAACTAAAACTAGAACTCTAACAAAAAAACTCTAAGCTAAGACTCTAAGGTAAAACTCTAAACTCTTAACTAAAACTAAACTAGAACTCTAACTAAAACTCTAAGCTATGACTCTAAGGTAAAACACTAAAACTCTTAACTAAAAGTAAACTAAACTAGAACTCTAACTGAAACTCAAAGGTAAAACATCAATTCTTAACTAAAATTAAACTAAATTAGAACTCTAACAAAAACTTTAAGCTAAGACTCTAAGGTAAAACTTTAAACTCTTAACTAAAAACTAAACTAGAACTCTAACAAAAACTCTAAGTCTTAGCTAAAACTCTAAACTAAAAATAAACTAAACTAGAACTTCAACAAAAACTCTAAACTAAGACTCTAAGCTATAACTCTAAACTCTTAACTAAAACTAAACTAAACAAGAACTCTAACAAAAACTCTAAGCTAAGACTCAGCTAAAACTGGAAACTCTTAACTAAAACTTAACCAAACTATCACTTTAAGTAAAAATCTAAGCTATGACACTAAGCTAAAACTCTAAATTCGTAACTTTAACTAAACCAAACTAGAACTCTAATTGAAACTCTAAGTCTAAACTAAAACTCTAAACTAAAACTAAACTAAACTAGAACTCTAACAAAAACTCTAAGTTAAGACTCAGCTAAAACTCGGAACTCTTAACTAAAACTAAACTAAACTAGAACTCTAACTAAAACTCTAAGCTAAGACTCTAAGCTAAAAAACTCTAAACTCTTAACTAAAAGTAAACTAAACTAGAACTCTAACTGAAACTCTAAGCTATTAACTAAAACTAAACTAAACTAGAACTTCAAAAAACTTTAAGCTAAGACTCTAAGCTAAAACTCTAAACTATTTACTAAAACTAAACTAAACTAGAACTTCAACAATAACTCTAAGCTAAGACTCTAAGCTAAAAACTCTAAAACTCTTAACTAAAACTAAACTAAACTAGAACTCTAACTGAAACTCAAAGGTAAGACATCAAACTCTTAACTAAAATTAAACTAAACTAGAACTCTAACAAAAACTCTAAGCTAAGACTCTAAGCTATTAACTAAAACTAAACTAAACTAGAACTTCAACAAAAACTCTAAGCTATGACTCTAAGCTATAAACTCTAAACTCTTAACTATAACTAAAACTAAACTAGAACTCTAACTGAAACTCAATGGTATTACATCAAACTCTTAACTAAAACTAAACTAAACTAGAACTTCAACAAAAACTTTAAGCTAAGACTCTAAGCTAAAACTCTAAAACTATTTACTAAAACTAAACTAAAACTAGAACTTCAACAAAAACTCTAAGCTAAGACTCTAAGCTAAAAACTCTAAACTCTTAACTAAAATTAGACTAAACTAGAACTCTAACAAAAAAAACTCTAAGTCTTAGCTAAAACTCTAAACTAAAACTAAGCTAAACTAGAACTTCAACAAAAACTCTAAACTAAGACTCTAAGCTAAAAACTCTAAACTCTTAACTAAAACTAAACTAAACTATGACTCTAACAAAAACTCTAAGCTAAGACTCTAAGCTAAAACTCTAAACTCTTAACTAAAACTAAAGTAAACTAGAACTCTAACTGAAACTCAAAGGTAAGACATCAAACTCTTAACTAAGCTAGAACTTCAACAAAAAAACTCTAAGCTAAGACTCTAAGCTAAAAAACTCTAAACTATTAACTAAAACTAACTAAACTAGAACTTCAACAAAAACTCTAAGCTATGACTCTAAGCTAAAAAACTCTAAACTCTTAACTAAACTAAACTAAACTAGAACTCTAACTGAAACTCAAAGGTAAAACATCAAACTCTTAACTAAAATTAAACTAAACTAGAACTCTAACAAAAAAACTCTAAGCTAAGACTCTAAGCTAAAAACTCTAGGCTCTTAACTAATACTAAAATAAACTTCAACTCTAACTTAAACTCTAAGCTAAGACTCTAAGCTAAAACACCAAACTCTTAACTAAACCAAACTAAAACTCCAACTGAAATTCAAAGGTAAAACATCAAACTCTTAACTAAAAATTAAACTAAACTAGAACTTCAACAAGAACTCTAAGTTAAAGACTCTAAGCTAAAACATTCTATACTTTTAACTAAAACTAAAGCAAGGGGCTGGGTGGTCCTTTGGGAGCCCGGGAAGGGCCTTTGGGGGTCTGGGGGCCTTGAGTGCCGATTGGTCCTTTGGGAGTCCGGTGGACCTTTGGGTGCCGGGGGAAGGCCTTGGGGGTCCGGGGGCCAGTTGGGAGCCTGGGGGACCTTGGGGACCGAGGGAGGGCCTTTGGAAGCCTGGGGAGGGCCTTTGGGTGGCCCCGGGGATGGCCTTTGGGGGTCTGGGTGGGCCTTTGGGGGCTCCGGTGGCCCTTTGAGAGCTTTGGGGGCCTTTGAGGACCGGGGGGCTTCCTTCGGGGCACAGGGAGGGCAGTTGAGGGCCTGGGGGACATTTGGGGGCCGGTGGAGTGCCTTTGGGATCCCGTTGGTCCTTCGGGAGCTCGATGGGCCTCTGGGGGACCCGGGGATGGCCTTTGGGGGTCTGGGTGGGCCTTTGGTGGCTCCGGTGGCCCTTTGAGAGCTTGGGGGGCCTTTGAGGACCGGGGGCTTCCTTCGGGGCACAGGGAGGGCAGTTGAGGGCCTGGGGGGACATTTGGGGGCCGGTGGAGTGCCTTTGGGATCCCGTTGGTCCTTCGGGAGCTCGATGGGCCTCTGGGGGACCCGGGGATGGCCTTGGGGGGTCTGGGTGGGCCTTTGGTGGCTCCGGTGGCCCTTTGAGAGCTTGGGGGGCCTTTGAGGACCGGGAGCTTCCTTCGGGGTTGGGGTGGGGTATGAGAAGCCTTTGGGTTGGGGTAGAGGACCTCACAACACTGTTAAAATACAACTTGTGTATTATAACGACCACGCTCAAAACCTCCTCCAAAATCTCTTCAAAAATCACCTTTTAAAATGTCTCTAGCTGTTTCGCCGAAATAGTTCCATAAAATAGCTAAAACGGTTTCGCCAAAATTATCCCTAAACGGAATTTCGGCATGTTCCTTTTGTTTGGCATCTCTGCGCCAATGCATTTCAAATTATTTGGAAACCTTTTCGCGCGCTAAGATCAATACGTCTGCTCGGAAACGATTCTCTTGTTAGAAACAACAAATTAATTTCCCTTTCGTGAATCAATTCTCTTTAGAATAACAAATTAATTCCCCTTTCGTGTCAATCAATCAATCATGACATCATGTGTGATCTAACTGTTTCTCGGTGACAATTCTCTTTGGAAATGCAAAGACATTAATTAACTTGACGTCATCTGTCAGACATTAATTAACTGTTTCCCGGGAACCTCATAACATTTTTGGCTCGGAAACAAATACTATTTCCGGATCATAACATCTGCCTCGAATAACAACAACAACATTGACCCCATTAACCACGTGTTCTCTCTAATTACTCTGTTCAAAACAACATTGACCTTGGCATTTTGCCCCGGAAACAATAACAACATTCGCTAAGAGCGTGCCAAAAAAAACACACCTGGAGAAAGAGGTCATTGACCGATTACGCAATCATTCTCCCTAGGGAGGCTATGCCCTTATTTGGTGCCCCGTCAGTATTCTATGCCCATATATGGTGTGCCAGTCGTGTCAATAGGGTCATCTCTACTGGCTACGCCCTTTCATTCTGCCCACGCCGATATGTCTTATTTGGTTAGTAATTTTGAACTGTTTCTTAATAAGGTATGGTTTTTCTGTTTATTACTAAGGTAAATAGACTCCTTGACAATCATAATATGTACAAAAAAGGGGAAAATACCAATAATTGACGCTCGTCTTCTACATTAGTCAAGAGTGAGCGGCTTCCTTGGAGCATTGACAATTTAATTTTGGTTAGACACCATTTCAGACTACCTATTTAGAAGCCAATTGGTTTTTACTCAATTGAAATTCGATCCGAAGAAATCAATATTTCTAACGAGAAATTCACGCTATTAGATGTTTCTGGAAAGAAATTGTTCTTGGGGTAGGCTAAAAATTGTATACAATATGTCATCGCGATTATCTTTATTGATGGTTATTTCACAGGAGGGGGGGGAGGGGTAACTTCTAATCAGTGCTTCCTTCAAAAATGTTGCTATTCCCCTTTAGATATTTTTTTTTTTTTTTTTTTTTTAATACTGATATATTTATGTGAGCTTCGAATTGGAAGTTCTTCGTTGACGGATGCTCAATCTGAGTGTTTTGCACTCAAACGTTATATATGTTTGAGAGTTCTGCTCAGAAAATAGAATATTTGCAAAAACTCTTTTTGTGAAATACCTACTATAGAGTTATGGAGCTAATCCAGTGCCTGCTTGATGGCCAGGCTAAAGCAATTTTCTTCTTAAGTGTCCATTTTTTACAAGTTTAATATGTTTACCAAGATAACGCTTCTTTGTCAGCCTATCATTTGCACGTGTACGCTCCCAAAATGCCGGAAGCACGCTGCAGCTACCCAGCACTCAATATTCGAATTCTTGTGTGGCTTATTGTTCAGGATCTTCGAACAGATCGGATGTCAAGTGTCCAAACGCACTTTGTGGAATGAACAATTTTTGAGGAAATGTAGTCCTAAGTTACGGAACTGCATGGGAAATACGCATGTAGGCAGGATTTTTTTTTTTTGGGGGGGGGGGGTGTCCTTTAATCCTAAAAAAACATTGTGTTTAATAACTTTAATAAGAAGCGCCAGAAATTCGGGAAAATTTTAGGATTTGGGGAGAGGGGGGGGGGGGGCTATGCCACCCCGGGACCCATCCTTGATGGAAGAGGATATCACATGGTGTGTATTGAATAAGGATGTATCATGGAGGAGACATTTAGTAACTTCCCGAGCGTTATCAATTGATGGACGATGTACGGTGGATTTAGCTCAGGCTTGTTTTATGCAGTGAATGATTTGATTTGACTTTTTTTTCGGTGGCCGAGGCAACAATAAAATGTGGTATTAGAAAATTCAGCGGTCGTGATGACCGCTTTACATCTGTAAGCACTTTCTCCCGTCATCTGTCTTTGTGGCTACGAAACCGGTTTTCTTACATCTTACATTCAGCCCATTTCTCGAGTGTGTACTGGCTAATACGGAAGTACCAACGGTTAAACTGGAGGTGGTTCAGAAATCCGTTAAATGAAAAATGTTGAGAAAACATTTCATGTATTTAATCCAGTAATAATGTTGTTTGTGTCCGCGAGGACACAAAGTTACTGTCACCCTAATAATAGCTCATTGCCTATCTTGTAATGCTCATTTAAAAACAACTTCTTATACTGTTCATCCATATTTTTTATAGTAATACGGAACATGTTTCATATACCTAAATAATTATATTGCTTCCTGGTCCTGACTTCACTTCCTTCTTTGTCTTTGTTAATGTATTAACTAAAAAAAAGCAAGTTTTTTTAACTGAAAGTAAGTAGCGACATGAAACTTGAAACGAACAGAAATTATTCCGTATATGAAAGGGGCTGTCCCCTCCTCAACGCCTCGCTCTTTACGCTAAAGTGTTTTTTATTGTTTTAAAAAATCAAACTTTAGCGTAAAGAGCGAGGTGTTGAGGAGGGGACTGCCCCTTTCATATGCGGAATAATTTCTGTTCGTTTTAAGTTTCAATGTCGCTCCTTACTTTCAGTTGAAAAAACTTGCTTTTTTTAGTTAATTTCTGAACGTTTTTGAATTAATGCAGCTTTGATTTTGACTCACCGTACATGAATAATCAAAACGAAATTCGCATTTTTCCTTTTTTTTTGGCTAATTGGCTTTCTCGAAATTTAACTTACTTAACGAATTTCTATATTCGTATGTTTTTATTACGTATATTAGGGAGTTCGATCCCTAGTCAATACCTCGCTCTTTACGCTAAAGTTCGAATTTGTTCGAAATCAGAAACTCCTGAATCGCAAAGGCTGGTTAATTAGAATAGATAGTTCTTTTGAAAGTACTAAAAAAAACTTTAGCGTAAAGAGTGAGGTATTGAATAGGAGGCGAACCACTTCATATACGTAATAATTTCTGCTCGTTTTAAGTTTTAATGTTGCTCCTTACTTTCAGTTGAAAAAAAACTTATTTTTTTATTTAATTTCTTATCGTTTTTTAAATAATGCTGGGAAATCGGGTGACCCCTTCATAGAAATGTCCCTTCCCCAAGGAAATATCCTCCATGGAAAGATCCTCCCCCGTAACCCCTACTTAACCCCGACCCCCACTAGAAAGAAATTCCTCCTGAAAATGTAAACGATGGGCAAAGTTTATAACTTGCAGCCTTTCTCCGGGAACTGTGGGGGATTAAGTCATCCTCACAGACAAATTAATTACATTTTCAACTATGCTGAACAAAATGGCTATCTCAAAATTTTGATTGGGTGACTTCGTGAAAAAAATGAGCGTGGGAGGGGGCCAAGTTGCCCTCCAATTTTTTTGGTCACTTAAAAAGGCACTAGAACTTTTAATTTCCCTTCAAATGAACCCTCTCACGATATTCTAGGACTACTGAATCGATACGATCATCCCTGGGGAAATAAAAAAAAAAACAAATAAACAAATAAACACGCATCTGTGATCTTTCTTCTGGCAAAAAAATACAAAATTCCACATTTTTGCAGATAAGAGCTTGAAACCTCTATAGTGGGGTTCTCCGATACGCTGAATCTGATGGTGTGATTTTCATTAAAGTTCTGTGTCTTTTAGGGGTTGTTTCCCCCTTTTTCGAAAATAGGCAAATTTTCTCAAAATCTGATTCTTCTGATGTATCTATTGTATCAAAATTCCGTTTTTTAGAGTTTTGGTTACTATTGTGCCGGGTCGCTCCTTACTTACAGTTAGTTACCACGAACTGTTTGATATGATTGAACAAAAATCAAAATGCTGCAAGATCTGTTTGCTTTCCCAGTGAGGATTTGGCGAATGAAAATATTAGTGTGTTACCCTTATCTGAAAAAATGATACAAAAACGTGTTGCCTGAAATTCCTGAATATCTTTTATCACCAAAAAAGAAAAAAAAAAAAGAACACAGGAAAAACAGGTAGAAAAAAAAACAGGGCAAAATACCTATTATAAAAACCGAAACAGAACAGAACAGAAAAAAAAAAACAATGCCGAACCTAAGCGGCTAAAGGTCCAAACCTAAGGTCCAAAGGTCCGCCGAACCTAAAGGTCCAAAGCGGCTAGAGAGGCAAACTCGATTTTTTCCTGGGCATGGGAATCGTGAAACGGGGCAAAAAGGTTCCAGTTTCTAAATTCTGAGTAGTTTTTCAGAAAAAAAAACATGAACAGGTAAATAAAAAACAGGTAATCTGTTTCTTTTTTTGTATAAATAGAACAGAAACAGAAAAAAGAAACAGTGCTGATGCTTAGGTCTGAAGTAGCAAGAGAGGCGAACTCGAATTTTTCGTGGGTAAAATACCCAGTACTTAAAAAAAAAGCTTTTTTTTCCTCATGTCCTACATAGTGTTAAAACAAAACTATTCTAGCTGGGAAAGTAAACGGACTCTTTTATATACTGCAATGGAAACCTGTCGCGAAAAAACCTGTTTTTGACGGGTTAATTCAAGACACCGCTATGGGGTAATGCAATGTATATCGTGGTTTTCATTGCGTATACAATACTTAAACTGTTGTTTTTTCGGGGTTTAGAGGGGGGGAGGTACCTAGGTTAGGGTAGATTATGTAATAATATATGCTATGCTTTACCCCCAACCCCCACTCCAGCCCCCTAATGTGCAAATATATAGCCCAAATTTGTTTCTAAACTATTATATATTCATCCTATTTTATTTCATTTGCATTAACCAAACTAGCACTATATAAAAGAGTCCGTTTAGTAGAGGAATACAGTAAACTTTTTCAGAACAATTTTATATTGTAATCTTATAAAACGTTAAATTATTCCCCTGAGAACCGGAGAACAGGTCGATCTCGAATATCAAGTTCTGATTTTGGGTTGTTTGCTGAAATTTACATTTGATCCCTCTTGTATTTGAATCAAGTAGTAACATGAAAATCAAACAGTTCGTGGTAACGAACTGTAAGTAAGGAGCGACCCGGCTCAATGGTAACCGAAACTCTAAAAAACGGGATTTTGATACCAATAGATACATCAAAAGAATCAGATTTCAAATGAACCCTCTCACGATATTCTAGGACTACTGAATCGATACGATCATCCCTGGGGAAATAAAAAAAAAACAAATAAACAAATAAACACGCATCTGTGATCTTTCTTCTGGCAAAAAATACAAAATTCCACATTTTTGCAGATAAGAGCTTGAAACCTCTATAGTGGGGTTCTCCGATACGCTGAATCTGATGGTGTGATTTTCATTAAAGTTCTGTGTCTTTTAGGGGTTGTTTCCCCCTTTTTTCGAAAATAGGCAAATTTTCTCAAAATCTGATTCTTCTGATGTATCTATTGGTATCAAAATTCCGTTTTTTAGAGTTTTGGTTACTATTGTGCCGGGTCGCTCCTTACTTACAGTTAGTTACCACGAACTGTTTGATATGATTGAACAAAAATCAAAATGCTGCAAGATCTGTTTGCTTTCCCAGTGAGGATTTGGCGAATGAAAATATTAGTGTGTTACCCTTATCTGAAAAAAATGATACAAAACGTGTTGCCTGAAATTCCTGAATATCTTTTATCACCAAAAAAGAAAAAAAAAAGAACACAGGAAAAACAGGTAGAAAAAAAAAAACAGGGCAAAATACCTATTATAAAAACCGAAACAGAACAGAACAGAAAAAAAGAAACAATGCCGAACCTAAGCGGCTAAAGGTCCAAACCTAAGGTCCAAAGGTCCGCCGAACCTAAAGGTCCAAAGCGGCTAGAGAGGCAAACTCGATTTTTTCCTGGGCATGGGAATCGTGAAACGGGGCAAAAAGGTTCCAGTTTCTAAATTCTGAGTAGTTTTTCAGAAAAAGAAAACATGAACAGGTAAATAAAAAACAGGTAATCTGTTTCTTTTTTTGTATAAATAGAACAGAAACAGAAAAAAGAAACAGTGCTGATGCTTAGGTCTGAAGTAGCAAGAGAGGCGAACTCGAATTTTTCGTGGGTAAAATACCCAGTACTTAAAAAAAAGCTTTTTTTTCCTCATGTCCTACATAGTGTTAAAACAAAACTATTCTAGCTGGGAAAGTAAACGGACTCTTTTATATACTGCAATGGAAACCTGTCGCGAAAAACCTGTTTTTGACGGGTTAATTCAAGACACCGCTATAGGGTAATGCAATGTATATCGTGGTTTTCATTGCGTATACAATACTTAAACTGTTGTTTTTCGGGGTTTAGGGGGGGGGAGGTACCTAGGTTAGGGTAGATTATGTAATAATATATGCTATGCTTTACCCCAACCCCCACTCCAGCCCCCTAATGTGCAAATATATAGCCCAAATTTGTTTCTAAACTATTATATATTCATCCTATTTTATTTCATTTGCATTAACCAAACTAGCACTATATAAAAGAGTCCGTTTAGTAGAGGAATACAGTAAACTTTTTCAGAACAATTTTATATTGTAATCTTATAAAACGTTAAATTATTCCCCTGAGAACCGGAGAACAGGTCGATCTCGAATATCAAGTTCTGATTTTGGGTTGTTTGCTGAAATTTACATTTGATCCCTCTTGTATTTGAATCAAGTAGTAACATGAAAATCAAACAGTTCGTGGTAACGAACTGTAAGTAAGGAGCGACCCGGCTCAATGGTAACCGAAACTCTAAAAAAACGGGATTTTGATACCAATAGATACATCAAAAGAATCAGATTTTTAATTCTGATTTCAAAATATATAAGTTTCATTAAGTTTAAGCTTACCCATCAAAAGTTACGTGCCTGAGAAAATTTGGCTGATTTTCGAAAAAAGGGGGAAAGACCCCGTAAAAGTTATAGAACCTTAATGAAAATCACACCATCATATTCAGCGTATCAGAGAACCCTACTGTAGAGGTTTCAAGCTCCTATCTACAAAAATGTGGAATTTTCCATTTTTTGCCAGAAGAAAGATCACGGATGCGTGTTTATTTGTTTTTTTTTTTTTTTTTTTTTTGTTTTTTTCCCTAGGGGTGATCGTATCGACCCAGTGGTCCTAGAATATCGTGGGAGGGCTCATTGGAACGGAAATTAAAAGTTCTAGTGCCCTTTTTAAGTGACCAAAAAAATGGAGGGCAACTAGGCCCCCTCCCACGCTCATTTTTTTTCCCAAAGTCACCCGATCAAAATTTTGAGATAGCCATTTTGTTCAGCATGGTCGAAAATATGATAAAAATGTCTTTTAGAATGACTTGATCCCCCAAAGTCCCCAGGGGGAGGGCTGAAAGTTATGAACTTTACTCAATGTTAACATATAGTATTGGTTATTGGGAAGTATACAGACTTTTTCAGAGGATATTTTTTCTGGTAGGTGGGGGAAGGAGAGGGTCGGGGGCTATATGGAAGTATCTTTCCATGAAGGAAGTTTTCATGGGGGAAGGGACATTGCTATGAAGGGGGCGCCGGATTTCCCAGCATTATTAAAGAAAAAGATCAGGAATTAAATAAAAAAAAAACAAGTTTTTCAACTGATCAACTGATTGTGATTAAGAGGTCATTTTTAAAGAACTGGAAAAAAAATTCGAACTATAGTTTAAAGAGCAGGGTATTGACTAGGGGGCGAACCCCCTAATATACGTGTTAAAATTTTATGAATATAGAAGTTCGTTACGTAAGTTAATTCTAAGTTACGTATATTTATTACTAATAAAAACGTTCGTAAATAAAATTAAACAAGTTTCGAGAAAGCCATTTAACCAAATATAATATGCAAAATTTTTTAATTATTCATGTACGGTGAGCCAAAATCAAAACCTGTATTAATTCAAAAACGTTCAAAAATTAAATAAAAAAAAACAAGTTTTTTAAACTGAAAGTAAGGAGCGACATTAAAACTTAAAACGAACAGAAATTATTCCGTATATGAAGGGGGCTGTCCCCTCCTCAACGCCTCGCTCTTTACGCTAAAGTTTGACTTTCTCACAACTCTATTTTTCTAAACAATAAAAAAACTTTAGCGTAAAGAGCGAGGCGTTGAGGAGGGGACAGCCCCCTTCATATACGGAATAATTTCTGTTCGTTTTAAGTTTTAATGTCGCTCCTTACTTTCAGTTTAAAAAACTTGTTTTTTTTTATTTAATTACACAAGATAAGATGAACTTCCTTTATACGAAAGTGCTTCGTTCGCTTAGAAATGATTTACAGAGTGACGCGTAAATTGTGTTTGGTATCCTAGATGTGGCTCTTTGTAGAGAAGGGGGATATTTTTTCTCTGCGGATAGACATATCCTAGTCTTCTAAGAACTTAAGCTGACATTGGCATTCTAAAAAATAAAATTCCTTCTTTGCTTTTCTATTTTGAAGTTTTGATTTTGCGTATTATGTATATTTTGTTTTTGTAAAACGTCCTGGCTTCGAAGCTAAACTTTTCTAGAAATCAAATAACTGAATACTGATTGAACTTCATATTGTCCCTTCGAAACCTAAGCAAAATTTTCGTATCTCTCATAAACTTTTAGGCAATAATGCCGTAAATCCTGATTTCGAAATTGATGTTCCTTTTTTTATGTTTATTATAAATTAGGCATCTAATTCCATAAAAAGTAAGCAAGAAGACTCCTTTATATCCTAAAATGGACTGTGCATTAAGAAATCATTTTTAAAGTTGTCATCGCGCATCGATTTCCTTGACATCCGAGAGGTAACTTCTTTTTTATACAAGGTAGAATTTGTTTTACAACGCGGATAGACAGATCTTGATCTTCTAAGAACTGCAGTTTACATTGGTTTTTCAGAAATTAGATTTCTTCCGTGACTTTTTCTATTCTGAAGTCTTGACCCTGCGAATTCCCTACATTTTGCATAAGTTGCCGTAGCTTCTAAGCTTAACTTTTTAGAAATCAAATAATTTTGAGGGTCCTTCCGTATTATATGGTACACACTTGAGAAATGAAGTTGGGTTAATCGTAATGAAATATACCGAAATATGATGGAAATACAATACTTTAGTTACAAAATTACGAAAACTACAACAAAGAATTTTGGTGGGAGGGCACAGAAAGCATTTTATTAAATACCTAACCTAACCCAATCAAAATACCATCTCTACATATTAAATATTTAATAAAAAAAAAAAACACAAAGTAGATTTCAGCTGCGCCTAAAAGCCAGTCTCCATTGACAGATTCTGCCATCTTGCAGAAAAAGCAACGTTGAAGGTTGCAGTATCTGCCAACTGCCAATACAGAGCCGGAAAAGAAGTCTCCATTGAAACAAAATTTGCAGATTGGCAGTGCAGATTTTCAGAATCTGCCAAATGGAGACTGGCTTTAAGCTAATTTTCTTGGATACTGCCTCTTTCCTTTGACCGCTCTATAGGATGTACACCCTGTGCTGAAATACTACTTACTTTATTTTTTTTTTCTTATAGTTACTGAAGTACGGCCTAAGTAAAGAACGATGTGGGTACAATGTTTTTTTTTTTCCATACCCGGGCACTTCGTATCGAAGGAGTTGTCGTAGAAACTTCGAAAAGGGCTCAGTCGATTGGAAATTGGAGTGGCTAGTGTCCTTTTTAATAGTCGAAAGTGACTGGAATAATGGTGGGAGAGGGGGCACCCAGAACGCTAATTTTCTTTGGATACTGCCGGACAAAACCGGTTATTGTCGTATCTGTAGATCCACATTCTCGAGTGTGTACCATATAATAGGAAGTACCATTTTGAGTACTGATAGAACTTGATATTACTTAATAAAAGAATCCCAGGAACAAAAAAAATTATTAACCATGATATATAGTTGCATGTGTTGCTCCACAATTGTGACCCATGAATCACAGTTGCTGTAACATTCGGGGCCTTGGCAACGGACTTGGCAACGGAGTCGGGGCCTTGGCAACGGACTTTTAGTTTTCTTACTCGTTTTATTCTTCCCTAAAATGATGGTTGGCAGGTGAAAAGATGTCAAGATTTTTTGCTGAAAATCTACGCTATCCCTGTTTCTTTCTTAGGGCGAAATTTATCCCTGAAGATTTATTTATTGGCAGACTGTTTAGAGTAGGGGGGGAGGGTGAAAAGCTTATGGCCCAGACTCTCACAATCGCAAATGAAACTCCAAAATAGAAGTTTGAAACCAATATAAATGAATCAAAATCATATTCTTTTATGTTGACCCAAAATAATTAAACATTGCTAAGATTAATAAATTACCAAAGAGAACTTTTATATAATTCCAGAAAAGAGGAGAAAATCCCTAAATAGGTGTATGACCCCGGTTCAAATTTATCAAAATGTAGTATATTCGAGAACCCTAGAATGGAGGTTCTACCCAAATAGATGTTAAACGTGAAAGGAAAATTTTATTGAATTAAATAAAAAAAAAAAAAAAATGGACGTGGACGAACAGCGCCCGCAGCGCCTGGTTTAAGTTAAAGAAAATTAAATCAGGAACGGTTATCAGTCGTAAAAAAAATTTGGGTTTTCATCCTCTGTGTTTTAAGTACATAAATGTTATCTTAGTACAATGGGCATTCCTTTAAGCGTATCTCCGACTGATCCTGTAGGGTTATGGGCATATGGCAACCCCTCCCACTCCTGATGTATGGCGATATGTAAGTATTTCTATTTTGGTCCTCCGTAAAAAGAAACTTCTGGTTTTGATGTTCTACCACTACTACTCTAAGGCTAACAACTCACTGCGGTACTAAGCCACCCGAGGTCAACAGGTATGCTCTTGCTCCTCCCTCCAACTATATGTTCAACACCTATTAATATGTAATTGGCTTGCATAGGAGAGATTGCTATGGACTTTTCTAAGTTCGGTCAGTTGGTTTGTTAAAGTTGCCAAAAAACAAGTTGAAAAAAAAACTGAAGTTTTTTCAACTGAAAGTATGGAGCAACATTAAAACGAACAGAAATTATTACTTATTTGAAGGAGTTCGCCCCTTCGTCAATACCTCGCTCGTTACGCTAAAGTTCAATTTTTTTAAGAATGACCCCTGAATCACAAAGACCGTTTAGTTAGAATGAATAGCTGTTTTGAAAGTACTAAAAATACTTTAGCGTAAAGAGCGAGGTATTGACGAGAAGGCGAACCCCCTCATATACGTAATAATTTCTGTTCGTTTTAAGTTTTAATGTTGCTCCTTACTTTCAGTTGAAAAAACTTGTTTTTTTTTTCTTATTTAATTTCTGATCGTCTTTTAAATAATGCTTGGGAAACCGGCGCTCCCTTCATGGATAATTCTCTTCCCCCATTGAAAATTCCTCCGTGAAATGATCCTCTTATGCAGCCACCTTCCTCCGAGCCCCCCCCCCAACCCCCAACAGAAAAATTCCCCCTAAAAACGTCCTAATAACCAATAACCTAATAACCAATACTATGTGTAAACAATGGGCAAAGTTCATAACTTGAAGCTCTTCCCGGAGACTGTGGTGGATTAAGCCGTCCTCAGAGACATCGTTATTTGTTTTTTTCGACTATGCTGAACAAAATGACTACTCAATGGCAATTTTAATCCGGTGACTTTGGGAAAAAATGAGCGTGGGAGGGGGCCTAATTGCCCTCTATTTTTTGGTCACTTAAAAAGGACACTAGAAATTTTAATTTCCGTTCGAATGAGCCTTCTCGCGACATTTTAGGACCACTAGTTTGATACGATCACTCCTGAAAAAAAAAAAAATAAAATAAAACACGCATCCGTGATCTTTCTTCTGGCAAAAAAAAAAAATACAAAATTCCACATTTTATCAGATAGGAGCTTGAAACCTCTACAGTGGGGTTCTCTAATACACTGAGTCTGATGGTGTAATTTCCATTACATTTCAGATTCTATGACTTTTAAGGGGTGTTTACCCCTTTTTTTAAAAAATAAGCAAATTTTCTCAGGCTCGTAACTTTTGATGGGTATAACTAAACTTGATGAAACTTATATATTTAAAACCAGCATAAAAATCAGATTCGTTTGATGTTATCTATTGGTAGAATTTTTTTTTTTAGAATTTCGGTTGCTATTGAGCCGGGTTGCTCCTTACTTACGTTTCGTTACCACGAACTGTTTGAAAACTAACTAGTAGATTTAATTAATTTTTTACAATTTAATTTTGTTTTATACAAAACTAAAGCAGAATAACTGTTGTTCCTATTTAACGTCACCAAAAGAAAGGCTAAAGCATACAGAGGAGAAAACGTCTCAAAAATACAGATTTTTATATTTCGAACGTTGAACGTCAAGTATCGATATATTGAAAATTCTGATATTGCTAAGATTATTCTGCATTGTTTCACCATGTGTTTGCAAGACTTTGTGCCTCCAATCTTATCTCCAGTGTACTTGAAGTAACCTGATTGGTATTCCCCTGCCCTGGGCAGGAACTTATGTTGGGGGACTTCGGACTCACGCTTCCTATAATATTGTTTTGCCCTTTGATTCCTTGCATTTGGTACTTTTATATTAAACGCAGTCTTTTATATAGTGCTAGTTTGGTTAATGCTAATGAAATAAAATAAAATGAATATAGAATAGTTTAGAAACAAATTTGAGCTATATATTTCCTTTTTAGGGGGGGGGGGGGTAAAGCATAGCATACATTATTACGTAACCTAACCTAACTTAGGTACCTTTTTCTCCCCCTAAACCCCAAAAAAACAACAGTTTAAATCACAGTTCATATAATTATCCAGTAAGCTTATCGCAGATCATTTCTGGTCTTCGTTCTCGGTGCGAACAAAAAGCTCCTCCCACTTCTTCGTGCAGTTATGGATCAGTGTGTTTGCGTCTATCAATGAGAAATGGTTACTAAGTGCATTATTCGTAATAGCGGGTTTCCACTTGTTTCCGATTGTTTCGCGTCTGGCTTGTCTACCCGTGAAAAGATCTGATGCCGCCAACGTTTCTACGTTCTCTGGAGCACTCGCACCCCGGTCCTGGTTTTTATAATGGTTGAGATAGGGAATGATCATACTGGATAATTATATGAACTGTGGTTTAAATATTATCAACGCATTGAAAACCACGCTAAGCATTCATTACTGTGTAGGAATGTCTTGAATTAACCCGTACAAAACGGGTTTTCTGTCGCATCTCCAGTTTGACATATAAAGAGTGCGTTTAATATAAAAGTACCTTGCATTTTTAATACAACCCACTTGTCACCTTTGTACCCAGAAATCCAGATACAATTGGGATTTTTAGGGGGGCCGACCCCGATCTCCTCCCTTCGCCCCCACCCCCCCCCCCCCCCCCCGTGTGTGTATACGTCTTCTGTCTTCCTATACTGGCATGTTCTAGATTTTTGAGGAGTCAAGTTAGAGAATCCGTGTTTCTTATTAAATTAAAATTATTTATGAACCTCAAGAATGTCCATTAAGCTCCCAAATTTTGGCGCCTTTATTTTACCGCTCTTGAGAAAGCAGGTTCTATTATTTCCTTTGAGGGGAAAAGATTACAAACCGGTTTTGTTACGTTCTAAAACGATCCAATTCTATCTATCTTCGGACAATTTATTAGATTTACACAGTTAGAGCCACATTAAGTAGGCTATGGATTTACTGCCCGTGCTCATTTATGGGCGACTAGCAACACGTAGGCTATTTGTAAGTTCAATGACTCAAGGACGAATGCCATTAAAAAACAATGAGAGGGTTCTTGATTTTGTGACAGTGATAGATATGGGGATAGGCTAATAAAGTGAATAATTTGACAAAAGTAAATGCTGATACTTGCGATTAAATGTCTACTATACGGTATACTGGTGGGAATAGTATCATGATTTTTCTTGATCAAATTAATACAAAATATGTTTTCTATGAAAGGTATAGACGGGTTTTACAACTTCAAACGAGCATAAAATAGCTTATTAGAAAGCTTTGCTAATATTCGGAAGAAAACATAATTGTAAAAGTGGGGAAAAGAGAAAGGAAAAACCTAATAATAATAAATTTATTTATAACCCACTATGTAAGCAGGAGAGGTGAAGTAACGCAAAGAAAAGAAAAAATGTAGAAAGCAAAACTAAAAAACTGACAAAAGTGCAAAAGTAAATGCAGATATACGCCGAAAATTGGGGATGTTGAGAAGAAAACATGTTAAGAAAACCACTCTCAATTCATAACATGCAGAATAATTGTAGTTAATACATTTTAACTGCGATTCCACTATATTTTACCTTCAAACACCCTAGTGTGTAAATATATAGCCCAAATTATATATTTCCCAAGCATTTTGCTATGTGTCACTTGTTTCAACCCGCGTAGATTGAATCAACACTGACGAAATCAAGAAGCAGAAACACACAGGAAATGTATAATTTGGGATATATCATACTGAGAAATACTATATTTGATCTATATCAAACTATTTTTAGCGTCTTAGTTTTTGGCCTTAGGCCAAAATTTTGAGACTTGAGAACCTCCAAATACTGATAAACTTTAGCATTCAATTAATAAAATGGATTGAAAATACTGTACACAATATTTCCTCCAATTTGAGAAGATTTTAAATAAAATAGGATTTTACTCCTTTTTTTTAATATAATTTCTCAAAAACTTAAAAGCAGAGAAGAAGCACCTTCCCGAGCTTAATATTGGCAACGGGTCCATTCCTGGAAACATCTGTTCTGCTAGTGCGAAAATACACCAAGTTTTGGGAGATCAGGGTTCTGAAGAGGTAGACGTAATAACTTGAAAGATGTTGAATTTTAACTGTAGTTCCATTCTCTAATCGCTATGAATTTCAAAGTTGTTAGAGAGTTGATGTCTATTAGTTTTGTTGCTGCTGCTTCCAGACTATGGCTCCTGTAAAGGAGTCTTATTGCCTCCAATCAATCATATTTCTTGTTTTTAAATACTAGTGGTCGAAGCAAAATCAATACCTTGAACTCCCCTTTTTAATGTCTTTTTTTTTATCTCATCCAGGGCTGCCACCACGGTCAGTTCCTAAAGTGCTACAATTTCCTTAATTTGCGTGCTACACAGCGATTTTTGATGCTAAAGTCGACAAATTTTTAACGCGTGTCACGGCGCATGGTCCGTTTAAGTGTACTTAGATTAGTTTTTAGGTCAATTTTTGTATCTCTTGTAAAGGAATGTAAAGAAATAAAAATTTATCCTGAGCTGATCAGAGCGCTGAATGGGAAAATGTACGAGCACACGCATGTCCCGTATTTAAATGTATTAAGATTATTGTCATACATTAAAAATGTTCTGGCATATATTTTGATGTGAGACACGTCATTTAATTGCATTTTTATGTCTATATATTCAATTTGGTCATATAGGAGAAAAGCGTACTACAGTATAAAAGAAAGAAAAGACGTGCTACTGTGCTACAGGTGGCAACCCTGATCTCATCGCCAAGGACTCCACTGCCATCCTCTTAACGATTCAATATTTTGACCAAGGAGAGTACTAGTTATGATTTGCTTAAATAAATTGGATTTGAATGCATTGATTGGTTCAACGTCCTGGGATTTTATTTTGGGAGAAAGGGCAAAAACTGGCCACTCCCATCCCCCCAATGCTAATTGTTTTTATGTATCTTTTTGTACTTCTTTCGACCGACAAAAAGTGTTAATTGCGATATAATTGAAAATGTTCATTAATTTTCCTTTTTTTTTTTAATACCACATATGTCTGCAGGGCCGAATAAAAGGCAATTGGGCCCCATCAGGCCCCGTATTTGAAAGGGTCTCGCGTTACCATCAAAATGAAAAAAAAAATATAACTTTTAAGCAAATGGCTTTTGACGACAATGCAAAAATTATAGACAAATAATTGTAAATATATTTATTATAAGTCTGAATTGCTGGATGAGATTTATTAATGTGTTTATTATTTGACGTTTGATTAACCTGGCATTTGATATATTTATATATATACTGAATCTGAATTCTATTTAAACATTTAATATATAGAGAGGGACCCGTAAAAAAATCCAATCGTGATCTCGACCGTTTGCCATTTAATAACTGAAACTACCCATTTGTATTTAATAATAATGCCTAAGTTGAATATTAGAAGAACATGCAGCTTGATGTATAACCAGAACATTTCATTGGAGATGAAACTCTCAGATGCAAATCTATTCTGAACTAGAAAAATTATAAAGCGTGTCGAATTTTGACTGTAGATGTCAATTTTGCCGTTAAAACCTCTTGCATTGTCAGAATTATTTTAATACTTTAAACTACAAAAGAAAATATTTTTATTCTCAAGTTTCTTTTTTTTTTACAGTGTTTCTGTAATACCACTAATTTTCTCTTACCCAAGACTGCAACTCGGCCATATTTTGTCAAAACCTAGCTTCTACATTTTTCTAATTTTTGAGGAAATCGCAAAATAGTAATTTTTTTTTTCATTTTCCGAACAGGAGAAATAGATCGAGATACGAGGTAAGGGGGTTCTAACCCCCTAATCCCCCTCGGGTTACGGCCTTGACTGTTACCATAGAAAGGGGAGAGTCTACAAGTCCAACTTACAAGTCCAAGGGGATTATTAAAGTTTCGTCAGTAGGTTTTCCTACTGACGGTTTCGTCAGTAGGTTTTCCGAAGTCTGTTTTCTTCGTGTACTAGGCTTTAGCTGTGGAATATCTGTTTACACCCCTATACCCCCACCTCTAGTAAATCTGTTTACACCCCTATAGATACTACCTCACATCTCAGAAAGTATAACAGGTGGAAACATTTTTACTGCACCATTGGGATCTCCTTGTTAAGATCGGGAAGATAGATCTTTAACTCAAAGCTGAAGTTTTGTGAAGATTTTAGGTTTTGCCAAAGGATAGTCGAACTTGAGTAAGCTAAGTTTTAAATCCAGTTTCTGATTAAATAAAAAAGTAACAAGCTTTTTAAGAACATCAAAACTTAAAAAGGACATGAACTATTGCGTATATGATTGGGCTTGCCCCCTCCTCAGTACCTCGCTCTTCACGCTAAAATTTTTTATCGTTTTGTAAAAAAAAAATAACTTCTTGTGTTTCTAATTAATCTTGCGTTTCAGGAGTTGTTCTTAAAGAATTAGAATAACAAGTCCAACTTAAGTGCAAAGAGCGAGGTATTGAGGAGGAGGTAACTCCCCTCGTATACAGAATAATTTCTGTTCGTTTTAAGTTTTGATGATGCTCGTTACTTTCAGTTGAAAAAACTTATTTTTTTGGTTAATTTCTGATCGTTTTTTGAATAATTCCCTTAAATTCGGCTCCCCCTCCATGGAAAAATTTTCCCCCCACGGAAAGTCCCTGCATGGCCACGTAAAATACCCCCTGCCAAAAAAAATTCCCCTCGGACAATTCCATTCTTACTGAAAGTTCCCCCCGGAAAATTTCTTGATGACGATTCCGGCTGAGAAATTTTTTTTCGCACACTTTCAAACAGTTCGTGGTAACGAACTGTAAGTAAAGAGCGACCCGGCTCAATAGCAACCGAAACTCTAAAAAACGGAATTTTGATACCAGTAGATACATCAAAATTAGCGGATTTTTATGCTGATTTCAAACATATAAGTTTCATCAAGTTTAGTTCAACCAATCAAAAAGTTACGAGCCTGAAAAAATTTGCCTTATTTTTGAAAAAAAGGGGGAACCCCCCTCTAAAAGTGATAGAATCTTAATGAAAATCAAACCATCAGATTCAGCGTAACAGAAATCCTTCTGTACATGTTTCAAGCTCCAATCTGCAAAAATGTGGAATTTTGTATTTTTTGCCAGAAGAAAGATCACGGATGCGTTGTTTATTTGTTGTTGTTGTTTTTTTTGTTTTTTTGTTTTTTTCAGGGGTGATCGTATCGATCCAGTAGTCCTATAATATTGTGAGAGGGCTTATTCGAACGGAAATTGAAAGTTCTCTAGTGCTCTTTTAAAGTGACCAAAAAATGAGAGAAACAACTTGGTCCCTCCCACGCTCATTTTTTTTCCCGAAGTCACTCAATCAAAATTTTGAGATAGCCACTTTGTTCAGCATAGTCTAAAATTTAATATATATGTCTTTGAGAATGACTTAATCCCTCACAGTTCCCGGGGGAGGGGCTGCAAGTTATGAACTTTGCCCATTGTTTACATATAGTATTGGTTATTTGGAAGTATACAGACGCTTTCACGAGGGATTTTTTTTCTGGTGGAGGGGGTTTGAGGAGCGGGTTACGTGGGAGGATGTTTTCTTGGGAGAAGGAACATTTTTATGAAGGAGCGCTGGATTTCCTAGCATTATTTAAAAAACGATCAGAAATTAAATAAAAAAAACAAGGTTTTTTCAACTGGAAGTAATGAGCAACATTAAAACTTAAAAAACGAACAGAAATTATTACGTATATGAGGGGGTTCGCCCCCTAGTCAATACCTCGCTCTTTATGCTAAGGTTTTTTAGTACTTTCAAAAGAGCTATCTAGTGTAATTAAATGGCCTTTGTGATTCCGGTGTTCGTGATTCGAACAAAATTCGAACTTTAGCGTAAAGAGCCAGGTATTGACTAGTGGCGAACCACCTCTTATACGTAATACGATATACGTAATAAAAAAAAGTAATAAAAAAAAAACAGGCGGTACGACTCGGTACCAATCGAAACTTTAAAAGGGAATTTTGATGTCAATAAATATATCAAAAAGAATGGGCTTATAATGCTGATTCAGCATTATAATGAAAAAACCTGCTCATTGTTCCAATTAAACGAACATTGTTCCAATTAGTGTTTCAGAAGTAGTTCTTAAAGAATTGGGAGAAAATTCATAAGTTCTGTGTATTTATTACTAATAAAAACGTTCGTAAATAAAATTAAAAGTTCTAGTGCCCTTTTTAAGGAACTCAAAAAATTGGAAGGCAACTAGGCGCCCTCCCCCGCCTTTTTTTCTCAAATTCGTGCGATCGAATCAAAATTTTGAGAGAGCCATTTAGCCAAAAAAAAAGTAAAATTAATATGCAAATTTCGTTATAATTATTCATATACGGTTAGTTAATTTCAGAACCTGCATTAATTTAAAAACGTTCAGAAGTTGAATAAAAAAAAAATGTTTTTTTTTTTTAACAGAAAGTAAGGAACGATATTAAAACTTAAAACGAAATGAAATTATTCCGTATATTAAGAGGGTTGCCTCCTCCTCAACACCTCACTCTTTACGCTAATGTTTAAATGTTCTCCTAATTCTTTAAGAACGACGTCTGAAACACTGTTTGTTTAATTGGAACAATGTGAAGCTTTTTTCAAAGGTACTAAAAAACTTTAGCGTAAAGAGCGAGGTGTTGAGGAGGAGGCAACCCCCTTCATATACGGAATAATTTCTGTTCGTTTTAAGTTTTAATGTCGCTCCTTACTTTCTGTTAAAAAATCTTGTTTTTTTATTTAATCATTTGAAAGACTTGAATTTCTGATTATTTTTTAATCATGCCGGAAATCCACCTCCGTGGAAATTTTACCCTCAAATCTTCCCCTCCCCAGTAGAAAGTTTCTCCCGTAGAAAATTCCCCCTGTAGAATTCATCTCGCGGAAAGGACAAACAAAAAAACTCCCCCATGGTGAATTTCTCTCGTAGAAAATCTCCCTACAAAAAGATCCTCTGGGCAATTCCAATCCGATGAAAATTCTCCCCGGAATGTTCCCCTTAACATCTCGACCTGGAAAATTTATTCGGCAAAGTGGAAGTAAGATCAATAAAAAAAAATCATATAGGAATTCTGGCAAATTCCCCCAGTGTAAACTTTCCCCTGGAAAGTCCACACCTCACGGGAAACTACCCTCCTTGCGGAAAATTCTTCCCGTGGAAAATCCCCCCCCCCCCCCGAAAAATGTCTGTATACTTCACAGCAACAAATAATATACGTAAACAATGCGCAAATTTTATGACTTACAGACCTTTTCCCAGGGACTGTGAGGGTCATGTTATCCCCAAAGCCATTGTTACTGGACCTTTCAACTATGTTGAACAAAATGACTATCTCAAAATCTTCATTAGACGAGTTTGGGGAAGAAAAGGGCGTGGGGGGGCTATTTGCCCTCCAATCTTTTTGGTCCTTAAAAAGACACTAGAACTTTAAATTTTCATTCGAATGAACCCTCTCCCGATACTCTAGGGCTATTGGTTCGATACGATCACCCCTGAGAAAAAACAAATAAACATGCATTCGTGATTGATGAAACTTTCACATTTTTGCATATGGGAACTTGAAACTTCTACAGTTCGGCTCTCTAATGCGCTGAATCTGACGGTGTAATTTTCATTAAGATTCCTTGACGTTTGGGGGTATTTCTCCTTTTTTGAAATCATGCAAACTTTCTTATGCTCGTAGCTTTTGCTTGGTAACATTAAACTTAATGAATCTTGTATATTTGGAATCAGCATAATAAGCTTATTCTTTTGATATATCTATTGATATCAAAATTTCATATTTTAGAGTTTCGGTTACTATTGAGCCGCATCGTTCTTCTCTTACAGTTTTTTTTTTTTTTTTTTTGAAAAATTGGCCACATATTATATTTTTTACTAACCAATTATTCTCCTCTAATCAGAAAAAAGTTAAACCCCATTATTAGGCTTGCTTAGTATGCTCTAACAAACATAGATTAATTGACATAGAACTGATAAGTATAACATAATATATTATTTGAAGCTGATTTGTTGTGTGCTATGTGTGTCCTAAGATGGTTCGGCCATTTTTTTAAGACCAAGTACAGCGTCTACGATCTCATCGAAGTATCGTCATTTTAAAGATTTTCTAGTATTCTAGATTATTTTAACATAAGATGCCTGATTTTTTACTTTAACTCCCCTCCCTCCCCCCTCCTCAAGGAATAGATTCCTGTAATCATTCTTCTTGTGGAAGTTTATCGAAAGACGTCTCTTAAAATTACCTATGACAGTAATTGTTTCGTAGGTACATACTCTAGTTTCTGAAGTTATCGAGTTTCCTTTGTACATGTGTATGGAGGAAATTTACTCCCATGCAATAAATTGACAGGAAAAGAAATAAAGTGTTGACACTGTAGCTCAGCAGTGTTGACACTGTAGCTTAGCATTTGCTTAGAAGAAACCTGAATTATTAATAACCAGTAATATTTATTAAGTAAAAAAAAGGTTATACCCAACAACCAAGTGGGGGTGGGGTGTATTATAATCACATTCAGGGGGGGGGGTGAACCCCGAAATTTCCGTCTGACTGGTAAAAAAACTTAACCAAAATGTGTATAAACAAATTTTTGATGCGTTTTTTATTCCCCCCCCCCCGAACAAAAATACCCCCTCCTAAACAAAAAAGCCTGGATACGGCCTTACCAACAACATGTAATTTTGTGCTTTCTTAGTTTTAAGGTCCAATTAAAACAGCCTAACCTTACCTGAGCAGTAGAATGGCAAAATAATATAGTGTTGACATTAAAGAGCATTAGATGTTGTCGAGCAGCAAACTCTTTGCTTTGATTGGGAATTAATAAATGTGCCGGTAATTTAAGTGCAAGTTATAGATAAAATCATATTTTAACCAGTCAAAAAATTACCCCCCCCCCCTTCCTCTTCAAGAATGGTAGGCTGTGCACCCCTTTACCCATCCTCTATGAAAATCTCATAAGCGAGTGTAAAGCACAGCTCTGAGTCCAGACGCCCGCTTGCTGGGCTGTAACACCTAGATTGAGCCTGAAAAAGAGCAAGTTTGTACAAGTTTTTTAAATTTATAACCAGCATATTTGACTGTCATTCTCAATGAATGTCACATAAAGAAGTCATGTTTTCTTCCTTATTTTAATATGCTGTCTGGAATGTCTAGGAAAGTGACATTGGTACCTGTTAAGAATCCGATAAACACGCGAGAAGTGAAGTTTCGTTAATGCTAGTGAAAAAAAAAAGGATGAAAATATAATAGTTTATGAACAAATTTGGGCTATATATTTGCAAATTAAGGGGGGGGGGGGGGGGGGTTAGGCATAACATATATTAAATACGTAACCTAACCTAACCTAGGTACATTTTTTTGCCCCTTTAACCCCAAATAAAAAAAAAACTAAAAGTTTAAATCTTTGTCACGGAGTGAGCAATACCTCACTATTCAGCGGAAACCTGTTTTTCATTACGATCTTTGACATTCTATATGCGGTTCTTCTCGCGTGTTTATCAGATTCTTAACAAGTACCGTGACATTTTAATATATATATATATATATATATATATATATATATATATATATATATATATATATATATATATATATATATATATATATATATATATATATATATATATATATATATATATATATATATATATATATATTCTTTACCTTTACATCTGTCTTACCACTCCGCTGTCCAATTTTTCTTGTCCATGGCCCTAAAGGACACAACTGTAGGGAATCGGAAGATTAAAATTAGTCCATGGATGACAAAGAGTTATTTCCAACATTTATTTTCAATTAATCTGGCTTTTATTTTGTAGCAGTAATTACTCCAAGTTTTGCAAAATTTATCATGCTCTGAGGTCTCCTTATTCATATATGTGTCAATGCCTGTGAAAAATTGGATCACTATAACATGATAGACCCCTCTTAGCGGTTCTACCGATCACTAACAAAATTAATAGTTTTCATAATAGCATGTACTTTGTTGGTTAAGCCTGATAACATTATGTAAATATATGTTCGCGTTTTTATGGATATGACACACTTATTTTTGTTGGCGATTTTCATTGAAAAGTCGCTTTTTAGCATTTTTCATTTTTGAACTACTACTACTAACAACTCGCCGCAGCACCAAGCCGCCTGAGGCCAACACAGCTACGCACGCTCCTCCTCCATCCCAATCTATTCAAAGCTTCTATTCAAACACCCTCCCAGGAAATTCCCATTTCCCTTGAATCTTTCTTTATAACATCCTCCCACCCCAACCGTGGACTACCTGCGTTCCGTTTAGCCCTAGACGGTTGACAGAACAGGACAATCTTCGGCAATCTGTCATCCTTCATCCGCAGAACGTGCCCTAGCCATCTCAACCTTTCTCTCGTTATAGCCCTAGAAAGCGGGATTGAACCACACTTTTCGTACAGTCCACTGTTTGAAATACGGTCAGTCAGCCGGATACCCAGAACAATGGGTACATTGGAAAACTTAAAAAAATCACCCGTGTTCTGTAATATACATTTTGACCCCCCCCCCCCCACCTTGATTTTTGTGGCCAACACTGTCGTTTTCTGTTTTCAGTATATTAAATAAAAAACAAGTTGTTTCGACCGAAAGTAAGGAACAACACTGAAACTTCAAACGAACTGAATTTATCCCGTATATAAGGGGGCTGCCCCTGCCTCATCCCTCGCTCTTTACGCTAAAGTCTTGAAGTTATTTAACAACAAATACTATATGTGAACAAAGGGCAAATTGCATAACTTGTAGTCCTTTCCCAGGGGCTGTGGGGGTCATTTCATCCCCAGAGGCCAAGTTATTGGACCTTTCAACGATCATGAATCAATATTCATCTCAAAATTTTTTATCATATTTTGGGGGGGGAGGGCGCAGAGGGGGAGCTAGTTACCCTCCAATATTTTTGGTTATTTAAAAGGGGCACTAGAGCTTTTGATTTCCGGTCGATTGAGTTCCTTTTCGATCTTCTAGGACCATTGGTTCGATAGGATCACCCCTGGAAAAAAAATAATAAAAAATAAGAAATGAATGAAGACGCTTCCGTAATCTTTCTTCTGGCAAAATCTACAGTTCCACATTTTTGTAGGTAGGAGCTTAAAACTTCTACAGTGATATGCTTCTCTGATGTTGTGTTTTCATTAAGATCACTTTACTCTTTTGGGGTTTATTCCACTTATTTGAAAATCAGGCAAATTTTTCTTAGGTTTTTAGTGTTTGATTAGTAACATCAAACTTAATTCTTCTAATCAATGACAAATAGGCGTGGGCGGAAATATATGGCTAGGCAATTAATACATGAGCTGTTTTCCATTGACAATTTCTTTGAAGCCTGTTCACAATGAGGTTTTAGTAATGTCGATATCTAGCTAGTTCTAATTTGAGCCAATCAGATTTTTTTGTAGAATTTTCAGTTGGTTGAAAAAGTTGACTATTGGGCCTCAATATTTGTTTGGAGCAGTCAGGAAAAACTTTCACCCGGAAAAGTTTTTGCTGCGAAATGTGTGCTCCGTCTCCTTTATTTTCCGCTGTAAAGGAAAAAAAAAACTTAGACATAAAACGCGCAAGGATGGCAAATTCTTTTTCTGTGTTTGTCATCTAGCTTTCAAGGGAAGTAAGGTGATATCAGGCGCCGTTTCATATTTATGCTATTTCTACTATAGCAGTTCCGAGTTTTGAAGTTAACAAGCTTTAACTCCGCCTTCCTTTAACCATTTCCGTTGTAACCCACTTACCTTAGTTCCCTACAGCTTATTGCGGTTACTGACCGTGGTAAGTGATGGAAACTACTTATGTAGACACACAAATTGAAGAGGAACTGCTAGATTTCAATTTACATATATTGAAGAATTTGCACGTGTTCTTGCTTGTAGTCTGGTGAGCGAGCAATGGCGCCAATTCACGAAAAAGTCGAGAGGGGAAATTTTCAAAATCTAAGGCAGGGGGCAATTTTTTTCGATAAAAATAGCAAAAAAAAATATTTTTGGAAATATAGAGGGAATAATTGTCTTCCAATTGGCGCCACTGCTGGTGAGTTTGCTTGAAGTCGGTTATTAAAATTTAAAGCTACTGTCAAGGTAATAATTCTTGCCGTCCCTTATCATGGTCACCAAAATTCTTGAGGTGAAAGGTTAGAACATTCCGTAAGTTAGCACAACAAATTGATAAAATTCGAGGGGTTGCCCACTTTCAAAATGATGTTCACGAGGTGATATGCGCCATGCACGATTCCAAATGTACTAACCATGTATGGGGCAGACAAGCCCCTGAACCCCCCCCCCCACCTCAAAATTTTGGTTTGACTCGTAAAAACGTAACAAAAATACATGTAAACAAATTTTTTATGCGTTTTTTAAGTTTTTTTAGTTGACTCGTAAAAAACCGAAACGTATACTCGGTAAAATTTAATTTATATTGAACAGTGAGTATCTTAAACACGCAGTCCTTTCTTTTCCGTACTTATCAATTCCCTAGCCACAACAGGGGCTCAATTTATCAATCTCTTTTATAATAGGCCTGAAAATTTTCCATTCTTCTTACTTTATATACTATGAAATTTGTTAACGTTCCCTCTTGTCCTTGAATAATACAAGTTGTGCGGCAAATATTTATTTATAAATGATAGTTTTGTTAATTTTAATTCCTACCGTGAGGCGGCCCCACTCGACCGAGACCCATATCCAACTACGAGCTTTTTAACCGCAGCAACTTTAATATATTTATTGGAGCTGGAGTTACCGCGGCTGCTGGCACCAGACTTGCCCTCCAATGGATCCTCGTTAAAGGACTTCAAACTTAAATCGCTTGGCACTTGCTTCCATAACACCAATCTGATACTACTAAGTTTTTTTTTTGTAAAAAACACAGTCTATGAATTTATTTTCGTAGATTTTGCTAAAAAAAAAGAGGAAAAAAAACCAATGAACCAGAAAGAAAAAAAAAACATGTATAAGGGCCGAGGGTTTTATTTCGTAAACATAAATTACATAAGCCCTTGGAAAAACACACGAAATCGACAGAATCTTAATCAAAAGAAAAAAAAATTCGACTTCGAGAAAATCCTATGGCTAAGCATGGTTTTTAATAACGTCTGTAACTCGATGCAATAATTACTGTAATCTACTTATTCTTTATTTTCTGAACACCGAAATTTGTCAAGTCTCAAATTTTCAAAGCCGAATACACACAGACTACCATCGATGATCGATACAAAAAAAAAGAAAAAAGACGAATGCGCTACGTCTCATCATAAGCCAGGTATTGTTTCGAATTGCAAATTACGTCTTTAATAGCTAACATTTACTATTAAATACCATTGAATCCCACTGTTAATTTTTTTGTCGATTTATTTTTCGTCGATAATTCAAAATCCGCATAATACGAAAAAACACGTGTCCGTACGCTACGTCCGACCGTTGTTAACAACATAAATTCCAAAAAATACGCTTAATTCATAAGGGTAAAGCTGAGCCAAAAACGAAAAAAAGAAGAAAAGAATACATTGGTCCCCTTACATAAATAAGGGTACGTTAAAAATGTTTTCAAAACGAGAATTAACTATTAATAAAATAGGCAGAAATCAGGTCAAATTATACATAAAGCCCAACAAGAAAAACTTAGCTTTGTAAAACACAGCTAACCACTCAAACATCATGGAGCTTGGTTTTACAAACTAGACCCAGGGGGGAAGGGTATATGCGCGAAAAAGCCCTCGTAAAATTACGCAAAAACGCCACAGTTTGCCACAGTAATAACTTGACGGGGGAAACCTTGTTGATCACCCAGAAAAGAGATTTTCTCAATTACTTCAATGCCTATAACAACTTTACCAAAGACTCCCGTGAAAAAAGGCATTTCTCTCAGAATTATGCGGAATTGAGACCCAACAAGGCCTAAATTATTGTGTCGTTTTTGCGTGCGACGCATGCCGATTGTTCCTCTAACACATGGCAACTTACTGTCGTCAGGGAGGAAAAATGGCTCATCAAAGCTACTACGCCCGCCACGACCACTGTTGCACTCAAAATCGCCTGCAATACAAGATTCTCCACCCCAACACTGAAAAACTTGACAACCTTTATATCCATACCCCTTTTCCCCTGAACAGAGGGCGCCAAAATTTTTAGACATTTTTGGTGCTACATCTGGTCGGACTTCAAAGACCACCCTTCCCTCCATTACACCGTTTACTTCAACATCCATAAAATAACGAGGATATGGAGACGTGTTTATTAAACGGCCAGCCTGAGCCATAGGACTTCCAGTATAATTTTGTGAAGAATGAATACTATCACTAGTTACTCCTACTGCAGCATTGAAAAGATGCTTAGAATAGACCCGCGATGAACAATAATTAGCCAAAAATGAAATAGGGTCACTAAATGAATGATGGTGGTTGGAAATTAGGTTATTTCTTCTATGACGCAGGGCATGCAAGTTTTGTTTAAAAGTCGGAAAATCAAAGACTGTTGCACTACTTGAAACCATCTCTTCTAATGAACACTGAACTGATAGCTCATGATGATGATTTTGGAGACGAATTTTTTCCTTTTTCAGAGACATGAGTAAATCATTAGCTTCTTCATTGCCATTAATTGTTGGCAGCTGGAAGAGGTTTTATTAATAAGATATTGTGTTGAGTCCTGTCTTTCAGATGCAAAAGATTCATCTTGTAATGCTAGACGATCAACCATTTGTTTTTCAAGTGTTGCACAAGCCTCAAGAACTTTAAGAGTAAATTCTCTTTGTTTCACTTGCATGGCTTTTGTTTCTGTACTGAGTTTCCTTAAACTCGATATTTCATTATGAAGCTCAGATATGGTATGCTCCGTCATTTCTTGATTAGGTCGGACACTATGTCCATTGCTTGGATTATGAGAATTACAAGCACACAAATAACAAATAGCATAAGAACAGGTTACACAGAACATTGTTTGAGGTGAATGATGTATTGGGCATTCGGTTTTGGTTTTTGACAAGCCATTAGCTGCCCCAGTGCTTGAGTCAGAGCTTGTACTATTTGAATCAGAAAGCACTGGGGATCCAGCACCATTCTTAGAAATTGGACCAAAATCACCACCAAAGGCAACTGATAATGTATTGAGAGAATAACATAGGTCAACTAAAAATATGACCAAATGGTGAACTGGGATTTGTTGAGCTGTTTGATAGGAGTGGATCATTGATTTCAGACTGATGCCAACAGTATGAGCAGTAGATGGATCTTGTTCCCTTGTCCTCAAGCTCCCTTACGCATTTCAAACATACTCGATGCTTACATTCTAAGACGTGAGGAGCAAGGTCATCACCCATTAATTGATGGCAAGACCCACATTGTTGAGTTGGGTCATCCAGCCTCCCCTTTGTAGGGGTCTCCATGCCTAGAATAAGAAAAATACATGTTATTTCTTTTTATCCTTCCACTAGGTTACCTACCCAGTGTTATTTGCTGGTTATTTATTTCCTTTGTGTTATTCTTTGCCCTATATCTCCACTTGTTTTATGGTACAAGTATTTGACATTTGTTGTGTGAAATGAACAAAATTTTGACTTCAATTTTTTGTGTTGGGCTTTGAAGTACCAAGGAAATCAAAATAACAATATGGTTTGCCACAGGGACCCATCTTAGGTCTATTCATACCTGAAACAGCAATTTTGTAAGAAATTGCATTTTGTTCTTTCAAAATTATGAAGTTTTTAAGGCAGTATTGCATTTTCATGAGTGTTACCAAGATGGAAATAAAATAAGGAAAACTGTTTTGTTAAATTTGACAACACTTCATCCATTAAAAATTTGAACATTAACAATATGTGTATTCCCACAGACCATTTCACCTCCAAAGAACAGCTGTACCTTCTTAAGCTGTTTGGTGTTGTTGTTTGTTTTTGCTGAGTTTAACATGTTTATTTTTTTTTTATTTGTCACCCACTTTCTTCTTCTCCCAGCTGTATTCTTAGCTGAAACTAGACCCTTAGGCAGAGATATACCATATTTTACTAGAATCTTCAGTATCTTTCTCTAAAAGTTTATAATGGGAAAGGAGTAGATGGTGGAGCTTGTAAGCAACTTCCATGACCCTTATTGTGGGCTTGTGATCCATGCCTTAAAACATTAATTAGTCAGTACTCTGGAGGGGGGTGAATTAGAAACTAAAAAAAAACTTTCCAGTCAGGGTGTTAATTTATAAAATTTAGGGGGGAGGGTCTGTCATTTTTTTTCTTTTTTTCATGAAAATACAAAAAAAAAAAGGTTTTTCAATGAAAATATCCCCAAAAAAGGTTTTCATCAAAATCTAGAAGGCACAGTCCACATTGATGTCACTGCTTCTCGGGCTTTTAATATATGTACAATTCAGATTAATTGTAGAAGGTAAATGAAATAAATTTATAGTCCAAGCAAGTTAGGATCAGCAAGGGTATTTTCAAACAAAATTTTGGCATCTGCATTACTTATGTGTAAGGATGCAAGGACAATGTGAAACAACACCTGCCTGCATTTATTTTAAATTTGGCTTGATCTGCTTCTTTCTGGTGTAGGCCTTGACAATGCAGTTCCTTTAACATTAGTTGTATTCTAAGCATAAATTGGACTCTTATTCAGTGATATGTCCATTTTACTAAAATCTTTCAAAGCTCTTAGTGTTGAAGGAGTAGAGGTTGGAGCTTGAAAGCAGCTTCTGGGCCTTTATTTGAACTCTCAATCTATGTCTGGAAGTTTTAGTCTGTTAGAACACAATTTCTGTTCAGAGTTTATAAAGTTAATACACTGGAGAGGAGAAAGGGTAAAGGTATTTGCCTAAAAATACCTTTCCAGGCCTTAATATATCTAGTGTTTCTGAAACTTTCATTCACTCACCAGTTTGCAAAAAGATCTCATTTACAAACATCTTTAACAATTTAAATTTTGATGGAATTTCCTCAAGCCCTTTACTTTTTTTTACTTTTTTAGCCCTTTACTTAATTGTTTTTTTGAACAACTATCTGCTGCTTTACTTAACACTTTTATATTTGGTTTTCACTAGCCTCTAGAGTAGACTGGATTCCTTCTGTAACTGATTGTGTAAACTATTCACCCTTTTAATCCAAGTTCTTTTTTTACCCAAATTTCATTTAAGAAATTTGTGATGATCTAATTTAAAAATAAGACCAGTGCCCCAACATTCACAGTGTTGAACAGGGAGGGGTAGAGTAACTCCTGTGGAATTTATTGGAAATCAGCTCTTGTCAATTTTATAAATTGGCTGAAGAAAATTCCCCCTAAATCCTAAAATTTTGGCTTTTCTATTCAAGTAGTGACTAACCTAAAAGTAGTATGTGTAACTGCTGAATGCAGTTGTTGTTTTCCTTTTTGTTCAAACTGGTTGTATTTGATATTATGAACTAAGTCATGATGAGAAGTAAGAACATAACATAATTACCAACCTATAAAATATGTGCTTTCAAAGAAAGTCCATGGCTATAGCTTGCCCCTTAGGAGTAGAGGACAAGGTGCAAGAATAACAGCAACAATTAATATATTTGAGAGACAAATGAAAAGAAAATTTGGTACTTGTCAATTAGCTGGAACCCATGTGATATATTGAATAGGGAAATTGCTCAAAAAACTAGTAAAACAAGTCTTTCAATAGAGAATTGGATTACAGACTGTGGTTTGTCATTGTGTTTACAATATTTAAACTATGGTTTTTTGGGGGTTTAGGAGGAAAAAGGTACCTAGGTTAGGCTATGTATTTAATATATGGTTTGCTATACCCCCACCCCCTTAATTTGCAAATATATAGCCCAAATTTGTTTCTAAACTATTATATTTTCATCCTATTTTGTTTCATTTCATTAGTATTAACCAAACTTGATGGTCTTGCATGGATTCCAGCTAATTGACAAGTACCAAAAATTAAATGGTATTTTTTTTCCATCTGATTTATGGCCTATATTTACATCTATCAACTTTGGTTATTAGTGTTTTCTTGTGAATTTGTACATTTACCCTAGGGGTATATCTTGCCTCATTAGAAGGTGGGGCACAATTATCATGGTAGGTAAGATTGAAGGGTATTTGGAAAGTGTTAAAGGGAGAAATGGATGGTATTTTACAATGTTTTTTTTCTGAGAAGAAATCTTGTTAGGAAAAATAATTTACTCAATACTCTTTCAAAATATAATGGTAGGCTAGGCCTACTACCTGCTGTTGCAATATGAAAAAAATCATTTAAATTTTTAATGTGTCCTCTTGCAGTTAGCAAGGCAGTTATAGCCCATTGTGATTTTTTTTACTTTTAACCTATTTAAACCTACTTTGCATCAGTGATGAATGCCTTGTAGGCAACAAAAGGAACATGGGCTTACAAATTTACATTCAACTAGGCCTACTATTTTTCTTAAAAAAAAAATGAAATGTCATCCTAAATGTATAGGCTAGTCTAGTGGTAGCCTACTACATAGAGAACAAAATTGATCACACAATCTGAACATTTTTATCAATCCATGAACCCAAACTAGGCCTAATATAACCTACATTACTTTGACAGCCTAGCAAGCTGAATTCCTAATCACACAAGCCAGGAACATTTATAATCATACATCACTTGAACATAATTGCACATGTTTAGCCTTTTTTGCAAACACAAATTGCAACTAAAAACAAAGAAAAAGCTTTTAGCACATTTAAAGGAATAAGCAAAAAAAAGGATAGATGATAGGCCTTATTAAGCATAAATCCTTTAAAGTGAAACTAGGTAGGCTAGCCTAAACTTACACTGAGTCAAAGACAACTTAAATTTAATTTCTTTTATTTTCTATTATTCTTAAAACAAGCTATATAATCAAAACTATAATAATAGCATCAACGGCCATTTTCTAATAAGTCTTCTATGCAATGCTTCTAATTAATGCAACAAAAAGTTAAATAAACATGAAGAAGTGTTGTTAAGAAGTAAAAGAACAGCAGAAAATGTTTAGTTTTACTCACCGGAGTAGTAAATAGGTGAAAAATCCTTAGCGGGCGCAATTTTGACTGCTTTAAGTCGAATTTTTGAAAAGTTTGCGGCTATTTGCCGGCGTGGTAAAACTTCACGTTTCGTTTAGCGTGGTCTTTCTATGTGAATGGGCGTTGCCAAGTAAAGTAGCTGAAGTTCTTAAAACTGTAGCTCCTCCATTATATTTTTAAAAAAAGAATTTCTATTGACCAAATGATTCTTCTATAATTTTTGTCGTTTATTTCTTTTATTTAAAATTATTGGTCAATGTTCATTGAAGATATCATATTTTTAATTATTTTCTAAAGTAGCGCTTGGCAACGTCATCCCGCCATTTTCAAAGAAAGCTACCGCCCATTTTAGTTGCACATTCCGCCGGTAGGAGCCGAGTATTATTGATTAAACGCACGGCGTTGTCTAGTAGTGTCGATACGCTAGCCGAGAATCGGACCGATTTAAACCAAATTTTATAACTAATGAGACATTGATAAATAAGTTTCATAATCCCTGTTTTCTAATTTCCTGGAAAATAACTTACTATATTTAAGTTGTAATTCGAGGAGTTTATGCTTGTCTTGTAAATTTCTTCTCGCCCTAAGCAATACTTAACACAGGAGAAGGCGAGGAAGCAGCTATCCCCCGTTTTATATACAAGTCCAGTTGACATTCTTTTTTATTAGGCAACCCAAAAATGTCGGTCATCCCCATTGCAATTCCAGTGGGTTTTCCCAGTAGGTAAAACTCGTATAAAATGAACAATCTCAGTTGCCCAATTGCCTGCAAGTCGGACATGCTCAGTCCGAAGGACTGAGCATAGAGTAATAAATTTTAGAAAACTTTTTATTCGGGGTCTCCAATCGCCTTCAAATGGCTCATAGAACTGATAATATTATTTGAATTACCCTTACTCCATGCCTATCAATAAGTGTAATGACATCATTTTTATACGATTCTGAAAAAGGGCTTATGCCAGCTTTGCCTATCACTCAGACTATCTCTCTTGGCTTTTTTATTAATTAGCCATGGCTCTCACTTTTTCATCACAGTCCACCAAGTTGATTTTAATTCGCTAGAGGTTTTTAGCTAAGGAATTTGAAAATAAAGTAAGCATATATGCTATGAACTGTACGAATAAATCGTGTGTAATTTCAACCCCATTCTCAGGTATGAACACAGGGATAGGGATCTTTGAATCCAAGTCCCTTTCTCCGCATAATTCAACTGTCATGATGTGCCCCATTATAAGATTTTTTCCATATTATTCGCCACTTTTTGGATTTTGTTCTCTCCCACTGCCCTTCAAGATCCCTGTCCACCAAGTTGATTTTAATTCGCTAGAGGTTTTAGCTAAGGAATTTGAAAATATAGTAAGCATATATGCTATGAACTGTACGAAGAAATCATTTGTAATTTCAACCCCATTCTTAGGTATGAACACAGGGATAGGGATCTTTGAATCCAAGTCCCTTTCTCCGCATAATTCAACTGTCATGATGTGCCCCATTATAAGAATTGTTCCATATTATTTGCCACTTTTCGGATTTTTCTTCTCGAACTTTTGTTCTCTCCCACTTCCCTTCAAGATCCCTGTCCATTAATCAGCTGAAACTTATCAGAAATGGAATTGCATATCCGTGGAAATCTTTAGGGGTGGGGGGGGGGGGTTGTCTTAAAAAGTTGTTTTGCAAATGTATTTACCGGATGTTCAATTGTGTTTTATTTCCTTTTTCTAAGTACACTAACCCGAATCCAGAAGCCTTTACTATTCTTTTATGCAACCATTTTGGTGTCTTCGATAGTATACTGATTGATCCTTATATGTACCTTGCCCCCCTACCCTTTCCGTACTCCTGTTTTCGTAAAATTTGATGCGTGGAGTCTCTCTCGATTTTCAAGACACTTCTGAAAAACGTGCAGACAACTCTTTTTTACAAGGAGTAGGTAACGGTAATTTCAGACCATGGCATGTTTGCTCTGTTAGATTTTCGTGAAGTTGTGTCCCTTAAAAAATAAGAGGGATATTCAGAGGAGGTATTGGTCCCTTCGCCCAACTAGTGTGTTCTGTTCATTGGCACCCATAAGCTGATTTTTTTTTTTGGGGGGGGGGGGGCTTAGCTGGTCTAATCGGCACTTCCAATGCAATATAATAGAAATCTCAAAACAAAATATAAATTATAACCCAGCATCATTCAGCCAGGGGGGGCTGGAGCCCCCCTCTGCCCCCCATATAGGCGCCCATCGTTCTGTTCCATAAGTACATGCAAATCCAAGCTTTCAGTGAGGAACCAATTATGTGCAACAGTTTTGTGTAAAAGTAAGTGAAAATAAAACACGATCAAGCTCCCCTCCTGCTCCCAGAACAAATTTTAGGACTTTAGCTTATTCAAAACCAAATTTCTACCTTTATTCCTGTGTGTCTCTAATACGGGATAGAGAAATAAGTTTTGTAGAATTAAGAAAATGTAAAAAATGAAATACAGTTGTATCAAATGAGTAAAACTAAATATATCATTTTTGGAATGCGACAATAATAGATTTATAGTTTTTGCGCAGTCGCTAGCCACCACGTTTTGAGGTCGGGTGGGGGTCGTATGTAATCTCCAAAACTATTGAAAACTGATTATCCTAGATCCGCCCGTAATTAGCTTACATTATATTTTCAAGCCATGTTCCCATGGGTCTTTATTCTCTTATGCAAAGTAAGCAACGTGATTCCTGATTTTATGCTGTTGTATGATCGATCATTGGTAGCGCGGGTGTTCGCAGGCCTAACCCTTAGATTGGACTAGGATTCAAACTAAGCATGTAATTTTAGGAGCGACCATCTTCCAATTTTCACGAGGACGAGGTCCACAGATACGCAAAATGTTTATCGGGTCTACTGTTGACAATCTAGATTATTGCCTTGAAGTAGGGCCGTACGCAGGGAACCTCGGGGCCAGGCAAACCCGCCGAAATCTTTAAATGTCATATCAAATAATTATTTGTTTATTGCCTCCACCTCTCCCGCCAAAAATTGCTGCGCACGTGCGTGCCTAGAAGGCGTGTTGTATGAGGTGGTACCTGTAAATGCACTGTGCATTTTACAAAGAAAATAACAATCTCGCATTTCCATACTGACAATAGCTTTATTCAGTTATAGTTGTACATTCTCAATTGTTATTCACCAACTTTTCAATTCTTCTTAGTGTTTTTTTTTTTTTTTTGTCTTTTTTTTGCACCCTTTATAGCCGTGAAATCTTCAATGTCTAGGTTGTTAACAATGTTAACGTAATGGTAATCAGAATAGGACTTTGGGTTAGAAAGGTACAAGATTTTGTTGTTTTGGTTTTCTCCCGGATTGCTCCTTCGTGGACGCGCGTGTGATTATCTTTACCCAAATTACTTGTTGACATTATAAAACTTAAATTGTAAACACTTCATTTCTTAATTGTATATTGCCCTCTTTTTATAGTCAACATTGACAATTTTATCTTGCTCACTAGAACGATTGTCGATAGCCAACTACGGCTCAATCTCTGTACTGTAGAAGTCCCGAATATCTAGCTAGGTAGCGACTGGAAATCCCCCCCTCTAATTACCATTTGCCTTCTAGATCATTCTACATTTTCCTGTTTTTAAAGAAGACAATTACTCTCAATGTACAATAAAAGACATTAAAGAAACTGAAAAAGAAAAAAAAATATTAGATGCAGTATTTGTTCTTACTAATGCCCTACTGGTGAAAACTATCTCAAACCACTCATTCGTTCCAGTTATGGTGTTGTAATTTAAAACAATTCTAGCACTGTCGCTCTTTGAAAAATTTTATTAAAATTTGTCGAAAGTTATATTTTTCTATTCCAATATTCAGAGAGAAAGGACTTGTTTCCAGCCCAAATTTATTTCCGGTTCAGAGCATCTGACAACAGTGTAATTATTTAAATACCTTCGTCTAGGCAAAAGCAGATGTATGCTACGTCAGAGACTACTATGTCTGAAAAGTTGTAGTAATGCTTCCGGCGACCGGTTTACTTGAAATCAGGATAAAAGAATGTGGTATTCGTTGGCGGGAAAAACGGAGTCGCAAATCAAAGGACACTTTTCATGTCAAAGGCTTGCGTGAATTTTGCTGAATATAGCCTCTTCCATCCAATGATTTAATGTTCCATTGACATTTTTTTTTTTTGTAATAGAAAAATAATAGTTAATTAAAATGTTGCCCAATAGCTAGAGAAAGTGTATTAATAGACATGACAGCTGTCAGTATGAGCAGGGTGGTAGTGGAATAAGGAATACACCTAGGACCTACATTTGGTAGGGGATAAGCTTCTCCCCTGGTTTCCAAGAAGTGGCTGGAAAACCTTGAAAAAGGAATTTCAAAGGAGATGACATCTGGTCAAAAAAATGAGTTACCTTTATGAAGCAACTTCGAAGGAGTTTTAAGGACGGCCATCCCCTGAAAGATCACAAGGGGTTTTTAGTAACCCCTAAAATGCTAAAAATTTGCCGTAATTTCTTGTATTTTTCCTTTTTTTGGCCAATTTTTTTCTTTCAAATAGTCAATTCTCCAATTCAAATTGAACGTTCGGACACGTTCCTAACAAGAACCTAAGCACGTGAAGGCTATTTGACCTTATTTTATGAGGCCCCTGTTTTGGCAAGATGAGTAAGTTTGCCTAATTTTGTCAATTTGTGTGAATCAGGTAAAATTTTGGGTGTTTTATGGAGCAGGCTGAAAGGCCCCATCGCTTATGTGCTGCAGGCCACCAATAAAGCAATTTTTAAGTTTACAGTAAAACAATCTTAAAATTGTCGCAAACTTGAGTTCCATGAACCCTCCTAGGGCATGTCAATTTGGGTGGGGCACAAAGGACAACTGTACATTTCCTAGATTTTGAAAAGTACCTTTTCCGGTATTTTCATTGGAAATCCCTTTCCTGGCATTGTGATGAAAAAAAATCGATAAAAAAAACGAAGTATTCCCCCTGATGCATATAGACACATTCCCCCCGCCCCTCCAAGTCCTTGCTCCTCCGACGTACATGTCATGCCTTCAGTGGCGGATCCAGGGGGTGCCCCCTAGCGTAGTCTAAAGTAGTGCAATTTACTTAATTAACTCAAGTTTGCGTTAATTGAACTTACTCATAACGCACGTTTATCAGATCAACCTATTTTGCGCCCCCCCCCCCCAAATTTTTTTTTCGGATCAACCTATTTTCTCCCCCCCCCCCTAAAAAATCCTGGATCCGCCCCTGCATGCCTTATTAATTTGGGCTCAGGCCTTTGTGGCCAGAGCCTGGACTCAGCTTGTAGCCCGCCCATTATGAAATTTTCAGTTATTATTTTTTTTTTTCTGGTTGAAAGTCATGATTGCGGATTTTTAGTTTTCCCGCTTGAACCACGAAACATGTTGAGCTTGGGCGAATCTCATTACGCTAAAAGTTATATAATTCCAATATTGTTTAGCTCCAATTTCTTATGCATTAAACTGAAAGCCCCTCTCTCCTCCCTGAACAGTACAGGATTCGGAAATACAATGTAAAAATGAAATAACTTTTGCATAATAATTGGAATTTGTTTTCAGATGTGTGCTTTTCTTCTTTGCCAGGGTCGTATCCAGGATTCGGGGGGGGGGGGGGGTACAAAAAACTTTAAAAATTTATCAAAAATTAGTTTATATAATTTTTGTTACAGTTTTACGAGTCGGACAAATATTTAGGGGGGGAGGGGGGGGGGTCAACCCCCCTCCCCTGGATACGGCCTTGTTCCTTGCTTGATATAAATTACTTAGGTACTCTTTTATTAAACGGACTCTTTTATATATAGTGCTAGTTTGGTTAATGCTAATGAAATGCTAATGCTAATGAATATATAATAGTTTAGAAACAAATTTGGGGTATATATTTGCACATTAGGGGGGGGGGCAAAGCATAGCATATATTAAATACGTAACCTAACCTAACGTAGATACCTCCCCCCCCAAAAAAAAAAAAAAAAAAAAAAAAAAAAAAAAAAAAAAAAAAAAAAAAAAAATTTAAATATCTTATACTCATTGAAAACCACGCTATATATTGTATTTCTCTACAGCGGTGTCTTGAATCATCCCGTAAAAACGGGTTTTTCGTCGCGTCTCCAGTTTGACATTCCATATACACTAGATAAAAGAGTCCGTTTAGTGAAAGAGTACCATTACGTATTTTGTTACCTAGAAAATAAAATGTTTGGGAATGTCGCAATATCGATCCTTTTGCTATCTTGATTTTATCCTAATTTACTAACCTATTACGAGGACAATTATCTGGCAATGTTCCAGAATTGAGCGTGTTTTTCCAGAATTGCACGTGAAAGATCAGTCTTAAGGACTGTTTATTTGGTGATATCTCGGGCCAGGAATAAAATAGAAAACAGGAGAAAATCTGGTACTTATGCATTAGCTGGTACCCACGCGAGAAGTCAAGTTTGGTTTATGCTAATGAAATAAAACAAAATATGATGAAAATATAATAGTTTAGAAAGAAATTTGGGCTATATATTTGCACATTAGGGGGAGGGGGGGGGGGTAAAGCATAGCATATATTAAATGGTGAACCATATTAAATGCGTAATCTAACCTTACCTAGGCACCTTTTTTTCCCCTAAACCCCAAAAACCAATAGTTTAAATATTGTAAACGTAATGACAACCCACGGTTTGCGATCCAATGCTCTATTGACAGATACCCGTTTGACTAGTTTTCTTTAGCACAATATATCGCGTGGGTACCAGCTAATGCACAAGTACCGGAAATCTAGTATAAAATTTTGTCAAGAATACCAACACGTTTTAAATTCGACAAAATCTGAGAAAATGGAAATAAACCCCTGCCTGAATGTACGTGGAGCCTGTCATAGAAGAACAATTCTTAATGTCTGTATCTATAATATCGCGTTTTTTGTAATTTTCAGCCAGTCACTTGTGTTCAGCCCCGAAAATAATTTGGCGTTACACTACGGGTACCTGAAGCCAAGCGAGCATTTCTCGTTTCGGGTTTCAATAGGTTCATATTAAAATGCTAAAAAATTTTGTGCGTAGTTTTAGCAAGTCTACGCTGTTTTGTCTCAGGGTTGGGGGATCGCCTTCGAGCTGTCTAAATTTTAGGTGAGGGGTTATGGTTTTTTTCCTTATTTGCATATACAGTATATAAAATAAATAAATATATATATATATATATATATATATATATATATATATATATATATATATATATATATATATATATATATATATATATATATATATATATATATATATATATATATATATATATATATATATATATATATATATATATATATATATATATATATATATATATATATATATATATATATATATATATATATGATTTTTGGTAGAAGTTTATGCGAAGGGGATTTGCGTCGCATTTTTTCCTTAAATATCCGGAATTCCGGAACAGTTTTATTCTGATACATTACAACATTAGATCTTCAATAATGTTGTTTGTTTCAGAATTTCGTCGTCAAATTTGCTGGTCAACACTAAAGGAAGAAGGTGGGGTAAATAACAAAATCCTCTCCCTTGAATTTCTATCAAGCCTGAAGTGAAACTTTCATGGGAACTTTTTTTTTCACAAAGGATATGTTGAATGTAAGGAGGGAAGCTAGTTATTAAATATGCGATAATTATAAAACTTACGACTTTGAGGCATGACAGAAGTATAGTGCGGAAAGGATGGCCACAATTTCCGGATATTTTCTTAAATTAAGCGAAGAAGTTGGAATTGGATTGGTTGCATGGGAAATTGAAACGGAAAAATAATATTCACTGTCTTATAACATCGTGGCTTTGGTGAATTATTTGTGTCTGTATTTTCTTATTTATTGTTAACTAGTCAAAGAGTCGTAGGCACAAAAATTAACTAAGACGCTTGCTCTTCTGTAAGCATGCAAAAAAAAACTAACTGACTCAGGGTTGTCAAAACCTTTTTTTTTTTCAGTATTAACTCATTTTTTATATCAAATGAATTTGAAAAAGGACGTTATAGCAGAAAACGTTGCATTAAAAATATAACATATACTGCATTCTTTTTTCAAAATTAAAAATGTGGCCTAGGCACAGGTTGTTAGATACATTTAGGCCTGATTGCCCCCCCCCTCCCTCTTAAAATGTCTATATCTTTGCATGTTTTTCCTACAATTATCTGCTTTGGCCAATTTGCCAGTCATATATATATATATATATATATATATATATATATATATATATATATATATATATATATATATATATATATATATATATATAATTTGTACTGTATATTTTTACATAGACTGTACAGGGAAACCAGACAAACGGGTATTTGCTAGATAAATTGATGGCAAAGCGTGGTTTCTCATTGAGTTTACAGTATTTAAACGATTGTTTTTTTGGGGTTTAGGGGGGGGGGGGGAAGTTACCTAGCTAGGTTACACATTTAATATATGCTATGCTTACCCCATCCCCACACCCACCACTAATATGCAAATATATAGCCCAAATTTGTTTTTAAACTATTATATTCATCCTGTTTTATTTTATTTCATTAGCATTAACCAAACTTGACTTCTTTCGTGTGTAGCGCTGGTTTAGTCATAATGCATAAGTACCGAAATGTGTAGTGGCTAAACTACTTTTGAAAGACTGGACCGTGGTACTTGCAACTATTTCCAATGGAAGTGAGTTCCAAGTCTTCCACACTCGGCTAGACAAAGAGTTTTGGCCTATTCTTTTCTGTGAACATGGTGGGTACATTTTGTGTTGGTGTTGACGGGTACTATAAATCCAAATTCTCGAATTTGTACTGACCACAGTTTATATAATATACCAGTAAGTTTACCGCATATTATTTCTGGCTCTTCATTCTCGGTACGAACAAAAAGCTCCTCCCACTTATTTCTGTACTTATTGGTTGAGCCGGCCAAGTAGTTTTTTCAGTACTTGTTCCGTAGGTGATTATTCTTTGTCTACCCGTGAAGGATCTAATGCCGCTTATGTTTATATCTGCAAAAACGTTCTCTGGAGCACTCGCACCTCGGTCCGGGTTTTTATAATGTGTGAGATAGGGAAAGATCATACTGGATAATTATATAAACTGTGGTACTGACTAACAGATATGTACCCTTTTTTTTCTTCGGGATATTTAACAAGTACCAAATAAAGATAGAGGAAGAGTAAACTCTTATTTTCAAGAGCTTTCTAACATCTGTGTAAACGCTAGAATGCTAGGATGTCTCAGAAGCCTCTAATGATCTAATAATCAATAATTCGCGCTGGTTACGCAATTTTCATATTTAGCAAACAATAATTGGCATGCCTTCAAGCCTATGACGGTTGCGCAACTTCACATCAGTCAAAAATCAAACAACGGAATTTGCATATGAAATTCCTCTGTTGTTATCGCATTATACTATTATACTATTACTATTACTATACTATTATATTATACTATTATATTATACTATTACTATACTACATTGAAATTTTCGAAGGTAATGTGCTTGCTTTCAATTTTATAATTCGCTTATAAAACTTATACGTTAATTTATATTTATATTATACTACTATTATATATTATACTATTATATTATACTATTACTATACTACATTGAAATTTTCGAAGGTAATGTGCTCGCTTTCAATTTTATAATTCGCTTATAAAACTTATACGTTAACTATATTTATATTATACTACTATTATATTATACTATTATATTATACTATTACTATACTACATTGAAATTTTCGAAGGTAATGTGCTTGCTTTCAATTTTATAATTCGCTTATAAAACTTATACGTTAATTATATTTATATAATTAACTTATCTCTGTTGACTCTTTCAAAAGAAGTTTCAATAGTCTCAGCTTAAAACCCGATAAAAGATAGCGGAAAATTGTGAAATAGTGCCGCAAATTTAGAAAAAAAAACCCTTTGGTATTCAAGTATTCAGTACTTACACTACGGCGGATTTTGCAAATTTTTCGAAAGTCTTTTACCTAGGATTTTCGGAAATCTTTAAAAAGACTTAGCAAAAAACTAACTTGAGCCAATTAGGATTTTTCATAGCATTTTCTGATTGGCTTAATTGGGCGCTAGCTAAATCTCGGAATTAGTAATATCTCATTGTGAACAACCCTTGCGTTAATACAGTACTACTGGGGGAGATGTCGGAGAACACATTTTTTTTTGGGCGAATTCCGGGAAACCAATACAAATACGAGAATAATGGAAGCACAAAAACTTTTTTCCTGTTTTTTGAGAATAAGAGCTGGTGTCCAAACATTCAGTTCAAAAATCATGAGATTTTGTATCGAGGAAAGCTAAGAAGGCCCACCCCCTCCATCATTAAATGAGCAAATACGGCAGTGCAAACATTAAATCCTCTGCGACGCTCTGGAAACGACAGTGACGGTTTTCGGTTTGTCTGTATTTTTCCTATTCTTGAGTATGCCTGTCGGGTATAGGGACTGCTTGTCGTACGTAGTGCTTACTTCTATCAAGAGCTTCCAAGAGTGCAATGAGCAGGTTTGCCAACTTTGGACATAAAGTGTCCAGTTGGCAGCCCTGGTAATGAGTGGCGGATCCAGGATTTTTTTAGGGGGGGGGGGCAAAACAGGTTGATCCGATAAACTTGCTTTAGGAACAAGTTTAATTAACGCAAACTTGCGTTAATTAAGTAAATTACGCTACTTTAGACTATGTTAGGGGGCGCGACATTAGTGAATATCTCTGCTATATGATCAATAGCCGTCCTTAGCGAAATAGAGAAAAGACTAAAGCCAAGAAACAATAGAAAATGCTAACTCGCGATCATAAAGCTCCTCAAAAAAAAAAAAAAAAATGAAATAATGTTTTATGCTCTGTTTTGATTAACTTTAAAGCTGAACTGATTTCATTAACTTAGCTTAAGTTTATTTTAACCACTCTCTTAGGAAAGTTTTCATTCTACTAATGGCTTCAATGAGAGAGGTGTTCAGAGAGTGTTTACCTCCCCCCCCCCTAGTTTTTGAAAACACTTTTTTTCTGTATTTTCATTGAAAAAAAAACACCTCAATTTTTTTTTTTAATCAACAGTCCATGTGATTTGCTATTAAATGTATAAGTATGCTTTTGAAATGTAATTATATTAATTTCAAGTCTATTATATTTATTTGTTTTTGTTTTATTCGAAATTTATCAAATTAACTAGTGATTTATATAACTAGATAGCTAGATTTACCTAGATACCTAGATTTATACTGAATTTATTCAAAAGAATTTATGAAATTTGAGTAAAAGGCAACCCGGAAAAAAAAAAAGAGGATTTTCTGTATTCAAATATATAAGAGATAAACATAAGAGAACAAAATATATAAGAGATATATAAGAGAACATTCAAATATATAAACAAATATATATAAAATATATAAACAAATATATAAGAGAACATTCCGCAAAAAAGTCCACCAAAAAAAGACATTTTCTATGAATAAAACTAACAGTTTATCTTCTTTTTTAACCGATTTTAACCGATATCTTCTTTTATCTCCGATTTCTATATCATGAACTCGACACACTTAAGTCCCGAAAGGCATCAATTCAGGAAAATGTCGGAGAGAGCGTGGGTAAATCTATGTTTTTTGATTCTGTTTTTTATACGTTTTTAACATAAAAATACCAAAAAATGGTATTTTCAATAAAAGTACTAAAACAAGTATTTTTTTTTAAATCCTGGGGGGGGGAATCTGGGAGCGATTGTGATGAATGTCTCCTCATCTCCTAATTGACACCATTGTCGAGCTAACATTTGTTCATATATTATTTATTTATTTTCATATCATTACATCATTATTATTATAACTACGTTTATTTACACGTTAACATGTATACCAACTATCCCTTCATTTCAGGGAAAAAGATGAATATGGCAACGAAATATCAAAAATCGCTCGACCTTTCCCCGTTGAATATCTCTTGGTGGATGTTCCTGTGGCCACTCCTTTAGAGCCTGTCTACACTTTTCATGTTCCACAACAGGGATCCTCATTCCCTGTGGAAAATAGGTAAGTATCAACCATAGATGTGGTAATTTATAGTTTATTTCGTAAATATATAGATTGAAATTCCCCAATAAGTTTCCTATTGGATTTTTTAAATGTTCCATTTTTTTCTTTCAATTAAAAAAAATATAGAATTTTTCGGGGAAAGTAAGGAGCAATTTTAGAATTATCACAAATTTAAATGCCCCGCTGTAGGCACTCTAGTTATAAAGACCATACGGACTAGTGAATCCGTCATTTCTTTGACTCAGACCCAAGGGTGTATCCGGGATTTCTGTTCGGGGTGGGGGCCCCCACCCCAGGGACCCCCCACTGGGGGGTACAATAAAAACTTAAAGACGCAGTAAAAAATTGTTTGTACGCATTTTTGTTACGGTTTTACGAGTCGGACAAAAGTGTCGGGGGGGGGGGGAACCACGTATCACACCCCTTCCTAAATCTGGCCTTGTTAAGACCACAGACGAAGGGTATATAATATCATATACCTTTTGTCTGTGACCACAGAAACATAATAAAACACCATATATGAAGTATATAGTTACCGTACCTTTGTTTAAATGAATCAATGAGTACTATTAAAATGATCCCTGATTAAATGGCAGGTCGAAAGAGGCGCAGCGCTTCTATACTTATGGATTTGGGAGGAGGGTGGAGGTAACTTTTAAGGGCTTGTAATTCGATAGACCGACACATGTACGCGATCCTGGTTTCAACGGAAGTATGGTTTGCCCACCGATCTGCTGAAATATATCTATGAAGTTTCAATGAATTATTTGTATTATTAAGGGCTCTTGCCCATGGGGCTGCACGGATTTTGTTGTCCCCGAGTTACTTTTTTTGGACTTTAGAACAGCTTCGACAGTGAATTAAATGGCTGAAACTGTGATTTATGTGAAGGAAGTAGCTCATATTTTAGCTGAAAATGTTGTTGTTTAAATCAAGTACAACTAAATGACCCCTTTTATCAAACAGTTCGTGGTAACGAACTGTAAGTAAGGAGCGACCCGGCTCAATGGTAACCGAAACTCTAGAAAACGGTATTTTGATACAAATAGATACATCAAAAGAATCAGATTTTAATGCTGATTTCAAATATATAAGTTTTATCAAGTTTAATTCTACCCATCAAAAGTTAGGCGCCTGAGAAAATTTGGCTGATTTTCGAAAAAAAAGGAGGAAAGACCCCCTAAAAGTTATAGAACCTTAATGAAAATCACACCATCATATTCAGCGTATCAGAGAACCCTACTGTAGAGGTTTCAAGCTCCCATCTACAAAAATGTGGAATTTTGCATTTTTTGCCAGAAGAAAGATCACGGGTGCGTGTTTATTTGTTTGTTTGTTTTTTTTGTTTTTTTTTTTCCCAGGGATGATCGTATCGACCCAGTTGTCCTAGAATATCGTGGGAGGGCTCATTGGAATGGAAATTAAAAGTTCTAGTGCCCTTTTTAAGTGACCAAAAAAATGGAGGGCAACTAGGCCCCCTCCCACGCTCATTTTTTTCCCAAAGTCACCTGATCAAAATTTTGAGATAGCCATTTTGTTCAGCATGTTCGAAAATATAATAAGTATGTCTTTTAGGATGACTTAATCCCCCGAAGCTCCCGGGGTGAGGGCTGAAAGTTATGAACTTTACCCAATGTTAACATATAGTATTGGTTATTTGGAAGTATACAGACGTTTTCAGGGGAGATTTTTCCTGGTAGTGGGGGGGGGGGGGTCGGGGGGTTATGTGGGAGGATATTTCCATGAAGTAAGTTTTCATGGGGGAAGGGACATTGCAATGAAGGGGACGCCGGACTTCCCAGCATTTAAAAAAAGATCAGAAATTTAATATAAAAAAAACAAGTATTTCAACTGCAATAGCAGCAACATCGAAACTTTAAACGAACAGAAAATATTACATATATGATTGGGTTCACCCCGTAGTCAATACCTCGCTCTTTAAGCCAAAGATTTTTTAGTACTTTCATAAGAGCTATTTATTCTAATTAACGGCCTTTGTGATTAAGCGGTCATTTTTAAAGAATTGGAACAAAATTCGAACTTTCGCTTAAAGAGCAAGGTATTGACTAGGGGGCGAACCCCCTAATAAACAAATCAAAAAATATATGAATATAGAAGTTCGTTACGTAAGTTAGTTCGTAAGTTACGTATATTTATTACTAATAAAAACGTTCGTAAATAAAATTAAACAAATTTCGAGAAAGCCATTTAACTAAATAAAAGTAAATTAATATGAAAATTTTGTTTTAATTATTCATGTACGGTGAGCCAAGATCAAAACCTGCATTTATTCAAAAACGTTCAAAAATTAAATAAAAAAAACGAAGTTTTTTTAATTGAAAGTAAGGAGCGACATTAAAACTTAAAACGAACAGAAATTATTCCGTATATGAAAGGGACTGTCCCCTCCTCAACGCCTCGCTCTTTACGCTAAAGTTTGACTCTGTCTCACAACTTTATTTTTTAAAACAATAAAAAACTTTAGCGTAAAGATCGAGGCGTTGAGGAGGGGACAGTCCCTTTCATATACGGAATAATTTCTGTTCGTTTTAAGTTTTAATGTCGCTCCTTACTTTCAGTTAAAAAAACTTGTTTTTTTATTTAATTCTCTTAAAACTGTGATGCAAAAATTAGCGCATATAGCGTATACTTTTGTCTGTTATTAATCTATATTTGTGCACGTTTGTAGCCTGCCACACATAGAAAAGATTTAATCGGCAAATATTTAAAATCATTGAAAGATTGATGGTAAAGTAACATAGGAATAGGCATAGTTTTACATTCTATTAAGAGACGAAACTGTTTGCTTGACGGTTATCAAGCAATTTTTTCTTGACTTATAAAGCTCGAGGGGAAGAATTTGGGCTCCTGGTCCCTGATTTGGGTTCTACAGTTACACAGGTTGAAAAATATATCGACAAGGGAATCCTATGTTTCTTGATTAAGACACATTGTGAAAATTCGTGCCTAAAAATATTTAATAACCGTATTGTGATTTAGAAGTCATGATCATCCATAATGGTTCCCAAAATTACTCCAAAACAATTACGAATCAAAAGACGTCTAACGAGTCTATACTCACCAAGTTTGGGGGAGAGGTGGATAACTTGGGGCCTTTGTCCGTTGGGCTGCTCCAGTTATGCTATCCATGGAGGTATATTTTTGGATCTTTCGATCGTTTTGCTTAGAATGGCTATATCAAAGCTTTGATGAGTTATCAGGTGAGTCGCCCTGGTAACAAAGACTATAAATAAAGCCGGTCGGCCAATTTTTATTCGGTTTTGGCCCTTAAAAATGACGCTAGAGCATTTATTTGGCGATCGGATGAGCCATTTCCCAGCTTTCTACCGTTATATCTTCTGTGGTCATGAAGCTGGAAATTTTTAAAATAATAATAAGTGTTACATATTAATTTGTCATAAGTCTCTTACGGCATTAAGCACAAGCGCATGCGTCGCGTATACCCTGCTATGTTTAGAGATATTATGTACCTCTTTCGAATCAAAATAATTCAGTGGAGTGATTCCTGACACCCCACTCACTTATACTCGCTCAAATTTTCTTCCATTTATGCTCACACAACAAGCCTTTCATTTCCATGTGATAATGAGATGTGAGATTCCTGGATGTGAGAGTGAGTGTGATTGTCGGGGCGATTCTTAGGGTTAATGTGCATTTGAGCGTTAGGGACTTAGGGTGACAGTGACATTGATCATGGGATTTACCCACCCAGGAATGATTTCGGCAGGGGGAGGGGCAATTATAAAAGAAAATTTCGGGGATGGACAACAATAAAAACAAATTTTAATTTGATAATCTGAATAAGATGTGCTCATACATCCAAGAAAAGTTTTGGATTTCGAGAGAGCTAGGAACTGGACAATTGAATTGGACCTTCTCTGTTCAAATGACATCAGCTTCAGGATGCATTAAATCAAGAGTACTTGGGCACTATATGGGCCTTTACAAGGAAACTAGTCACGAAAAAACATGTTTTGATGGGTTAATTCAAGAGACCGCTATAGAGTAATGCAATGCATAGCGTGGTTTTCATTGCGTTACGATATTTAGACTGCTGTTTTTTTTTGGAAGTTTTATGGGGGGGAAGGTACCTAGGTTAGGTTACGTATTTGATATATGCTATGCTTTACCCCCACCCCCTCTAAAGTGCAAATATATAGCCCAAATTTGTCTATAAACTATTATATATTCATCCTGTTTTATTTTATTTCATTAGCATTAACCAAACTTGACTTTTTAGAAAGGCCCATATAATGCACAAGTACTAAATCAAGTTTGACTGAAACTTCCATGAAGAGAAGGTCAAATAGGAAGTTTATCCTTTCCTGATAGCTATCAAGTCTTCAAAAAACATGTGTTGTAAAATAGTGTAAAACGGGTTTTAACATCTATGCAATTCATTGAGGTAACATTTTTTCCCGCGTTTATCGAGAGATCCCACGCACAAAAAAGTGATTACATGAAAGAGAAGGGAATTCCAAATACCATCTGTCCGAAACTATTGAATCAACACTTGGAATGATATCACTTGTATTTTTATGTCTTTTCTTGGAATAAAGTTGTTACCTTAGTGGACATCCAGACGCCATAAGAAAGGGGATAGTATGTTGGGTTCCATTTTAACTGAACCCCTGTAACTGAACCACCGTGTAACTGAACCACCGTGTAACTGAACCACTGTGCAACTGAACCCCCGTATAACCGACCCCCGTGCAACTGAACCATTGTGCTACTGAACCCTCATGCAACTGAACCCCCTTTAACTGAACCCTCGTGCAACTCAACCCCCGTGCAACTCAACCTCATTTAACTAAACCCCTGTGTAACTGAACCCCTGTGTAACTGAACCCCCGTATAACCGAACCCCCTTTAAATGAACCCTCGTGCAACTCAACCCCCGTGCAACTCAATCCCATTTAACTGAACCCCCATGTAACTGTAACTGTGTGTAACCATGTAACCATGTAACTGTGTGTTAACAGAACACAACTGATGAAAGAGAGGGTAATACCGAATTCTCAGCTACCATTCTTGGGAGACAGCTGACAGTTTATAAGTGACCATGGAATTCCTGTGTTGTTTTAAAGTCACTCTTCTGTGAATAGGCAGCGTGGCGGCAGAGTGCACGTGGCGACGATAAATCATATCAGTCAGTTTTTTGTCAGGAAAAAATTACTCAGTGATAATTTATTGCTCCCGCTAGAATTATGTGCTTCTAGGTCCGGGCCTAGGGACCTAGTTGTAAATCCAGGCCTGAGCGTGCACATATTTCCTTTTGGTGAATTGACTTCCCTTTAAGCACTCTCTGAAAGTTCCAACTTAATACACAAATCCCTTTTTGAGATATGCCATTTTGAAAATCTACATGCACATAGTGTCTTTTGATTTAGTTCAAGTTCCACCTCAGATACCTCATTCTGTCAAATTTTCAACTTGATATGCGTAGCCTTAATAGTGCTAGTTTAATAGTAGCAGAGGTCGTAGTAAAAGCAGTAGAAGTAATAATAGTGTTGAATCAGTAGCAGTAGTAGCAGTATTAATAGCAGTAGTAGCAGGTAGATGCCCCAGAAGTTTCATCTTGATACGCTAAGCTGTTCCAAAAAAAATTGCTAATACACCTGTATCAGCAATCTGTATGTTATTGCAAGTTACCAATAGTTAAAATTTAAGGTTTTTATGGAAGGGATGATCGTAAAAACTTTAAAGGAGGCTCATTCGATTGGAAATTGAAAGTTAAGTTCAATTTCGAAGAATCAAAGGTAATCGCAGGATAATCAGCCTTTCCCTCTTAACCGACATCCTCCCCCCCCCCCCAAATACATCCCATCAAAATAGAAATAAACATTTTGTTCAAAATAGCCTGAAGATCAAATAACAATGCCTTTGGGGTTAACAACCCCACCAGCAGCATCTGGGGCAAGGGCTGTAAGTTAAGCTAGTTTTTCATTGCTAGCACCTAAGGTTTTTGTAGAAAATTTTTTTTATGAACTGTGGGGGGGGGCCTCATTCGATTGGAAATCAAAATTTCCAGTGCACTTTTTCAGAGTTAAAAGTGATCCGAGGGCTTCCACTCCACCCTATTTTTCCCCCAAATACATCCGATCTAAATTTTGGGACGGCCATTTTATTTAAAACAGTCTAAAGGTTAAATAACTATACCATAGTTAAATAACTATGGTTCATAACCCTATTGTGTTTTACATAATGTAAGTACGGTGGTTGAGTTGCACGAGGGTTCAGTTGCACGGTGGTTCAGTTGCACGGTGGTTCAGTTGTACGGTGGTTCAGTTGCACGGGGGTTCAGTTACACGGGGGTTTAGTTACATGGGGGTTTAGTTACATGGGGGTTCAGTTACATGGGGGTTCAGTTAAATGGGGTTGAGTTGCACGAGTTTTAGTTACACGAGGGTTTAATTAAATGGGGTTCTTGTTCCTACCCCCTAATAGAAACGCCCGACCTCAATGGGAGGGATTTAAGATTATTAGCGCTACCTATCTTAATTAGATATGATTGACAACAATAGCTACTATTGTTATACAACGTTAGCTAATTATCTACTACAACAACATATGCAATAGCTGCTCCATGAAAAAGCCATTGGAGGTGAATACATTTTAGAATATATGAAAAAAAAAAAACCACTGAGGTAGAATATGCTTCAGTAGCAAAACAGAGCAACTGCTTCTGTGTTGTTGCGGAAATATCTCATTGTTGGTTTGACTAAACTTCTTTCTTTTTCAACACCTAGGAAGCCTTGTTGCATACAGGCGAATATTTGTTTGATTGTTCTTCGTTTTTGGTTTTGTCATCGTATGTCAGTTCGGTTCGGCTTTTGATCTTTAATTCATGTTACAGGTATTGCTGTGCTATTGCTTATTTTGAAGAAGGGATAGGCGTGGTCTCGGGATGAAGTTCTACAAGCATTGATCTGCAGTAGGAAATATACTTCGTTAGTACGAAGTATGAAGAGCAAAAATCGATTAAAATATTTACAAAGAGTAAAACGAAAATATTAAAAAACTTTAATAAAAGCTTTTATTATCACATGCAAAACAAAAATCGTGTTTAGAGACTAAAAATAGAAGCTTCGAGCTTCTATTTTTATAATTTTCTTTATTAGTCACAGCAGAAAGGTCTTCCTCGAAGAATTATGAAACATCGATAGTTATGTTCAGATAATCTGATACTATCTTGTCTTCCTAAACAATCTTCTTCTGTATACTATCTATCAATAATTACTGCAATATCTTCTTGTTATTATATTAATTTTAAAAACCTTTTCTACGAAAGAAGTTTCTTAAAGAAAAGTAAAGAGCTACATTAAACCAAAAATCAGCGAAATAAAGTCAAGTAATCTTCCAGCGGAAAACCACCACAAATCACCATCAATAAATAAATGAAATCCATAACAAACGGAATTTAAGACTTTTATTTATTTTTTTTAGTAATCTTGGTTATGATGGCCTTCTTTTATTTAGTTTTTTGTATTATAATAAATATAAACATTCAGCTCGAAATAAGGACTGTTTTCAGTAAAGTAAAAAATAGCGACGAAGACCATACTGCCTTTCTATCACAAACAGCAAAACACGAAGAACAATAGGGCATACTTTTTGTAAGACAGTGAAGATAATTTGAATGAATATTTCGGCCCTATGTCCTATGCCCGTCCTCAGCAGGACAAAAATATATAAAAGAAAAAAGACTCACAGCAATATGCGACCAATCAAACCAAAAAGCAAAATTTTTCAAAGCAGTCCCAGCATCCTTACTTCAGCGAAGTTCAACCAGGACTGATATAAAGGTGAGGTAAAACAAGGCGATGCAATGACATGAAAGAAAAATAATTTTTAAAAACACGTTCTTATGGCTAGCTTTTTTCGCAGCTAACCTCAAAGGTCTTTTTGTGACCGGTTTTGTGTTAATGTCTATTGGTTTTTTAAATCTCATTATTGGTCGTAAATATCTCAGACAATACAATTATAAATAGCTTTGACATTGTTTCAATGTATACAAATATTGATGTAGCAATATCTGAACAGTTATTAGAAAATAAAATCAAAGAAAATTATCATTCAATAGAAGCTTTATCAACAGGAATAGATTGCGAAGTCTATTTATTAATCTATTTATGTAATTCAGTAGATTTAGTTGAAAAATTCAAAAACATAAATATCTCAGAAAATACAATTATAAGCAGCTTTGAAATTGTTTCAATGTACACAAATATTGATGTAGCAGCATCTGAACAATTATTAGAAAATAAAATCAAAGAAAATTATCATTCAATAGAAGCTTTATCAACAGGAATAGATTGCGAAGTCATAATCGCCTTGGTTAAAACTCTGTAACAAGCACTCAACGTATTTTGGATTACATCTACCTACATTGTAGGCTAAGGAAATAATCTACCTACATTGTAGATAGGAAATATCACATGCCAGTTGTTAGAAATAGTATAAAAAATATGGGTATTAACCTACAATTAGGGCTATTGAGAAGAAAACATTTAAAAAAAATCATTCTTACTTGATAATAGGCAGAAAAATATTAGTTAGCACATTTTGAAGGCACTTCCACTATATTTTACCTCCACCCTCCCCCTAATAGATGATAATTTAAAACTATTCAAATTCACTTTAAAATAAAGAAAAGAAAAATTATAGCAAAAAAAAAATTCTGGAATGTGTTTGGGATTAAACCTTAGGCTATCTTTATTATTGTAAAATTATTACTGTTCCTTATTCTATTTCTAAAAGAAATAAATCGGGCCTCGGTCGTGACTATGATTGTTTTTTGTTTTGTTTTTTTTTTCGGTAAAAAGTAATTTTGATACTGAAATTGGTCGAGCCACATTTTAACAAAGCGATTATTAAATTATTTTAGACGTAGCAACCCATAAAACCCCTAATAAACAGACACGACAATTTTGCGCTTGTTAAACATAATCTAGGCGTCCCCCACCGCGGAAAATTTTGCCGGATTTTTTCCCCTGGATAATTGCGGATGTTCATAATCCCTATTTGGACTTTTATTTTATAACCAATAGCAATGCTGTTATTAGAGCTTTTGTCTATTTTGAACAGAAAGGTCTTTTTCAGGAGGCACACTTGTGCCTCTATAAAGAGGCGACCCACCACAATGTTAAGCGATTTCAGGTCCTAGAGGTCGCAGAGAGACGGCGGTAATTGCATTTTGTAGCCCAAGCTCAAACTAAGAAACTTGCAAAATTTCATCCTCCTCCGACTTTATCTTCATGGGGTAAACTGGGCCGGAAGTTTCGACCCTCCCACCACAGCCCCCCTTTAACGTTGTCCGATTGGGCTGAAATTTAGAGGTTAAGCTTTCCTAGGGCCCGGGAGCTTATCCTCGAAATTTCAGCTCAATCCGATCACTCCTTCCCTGTTTTCAAAAAACCAAATATAGCCACTTAAAATTCATCATTTCTTTTTTTTTTCTTAGCCACGCCTACAGGCCACAGTTGGCAACTGATCCGGGTGAATGAGGACTCATTCGAAGCAGAATTCGACCTGTTAGGGCCTTTTGATATTTTCAGACCGAAAAAATTATCCCCCGAATTTACATTTACGAAAAAACCTCGGTTTCCTATAATAGCCCATGTTAATTTTTCCCACCACAACCCCCTTTTAACGTTGTCTGATCGGGCTGAAATTTAGAGGATAAGCTTTCCTGGGGCCTGGGAGCTTATCCTCGAAATTTCAGCTCAATCTGATCACTCCTTCCCTGTTTTCCAAAAACCAAATATCAAGTTTCGTGGGAATTTGCTTGCGTCGAAAATAGCTTCCATTTACTAAAAAACAATTACAGTTGTGTCTGTTTAGTCCAGCGGTTGATACTGTAGACTCTCAGGCGGAAAACCCGGGTTCGATTCACCGTTAGAGCAAATTTTTTATATACTGAATTTAAACTTTAAAAAGAAACTCAGTTTCGTTTTTAAATTATTTGAAAAAAATTACGTTTTCTAAAGAGTTAAAGAGGCTGAGTTACAGGTCGACCCTTAAAACGTACAGGGATTAGGAGGCACAGTTGGGGGGCTGTTAAAGAGGCTGAGTCACAAGTTCGAACCTTAAAACGTACAGGGATTAGGAGGCACCCTGTACGACGTGATTTGAGTATTCAGGAATTAAAAGCCTTAACACAAGAATGTTCAAGAGCGGGGGTTTGGGGGGCGGCAGCCCCCCAACTTTAACTCCTGACACGATCAGCTAACAGTTAGTCAAGCAATAATAAGTAATAAACTGTACAAAAACGTGCAGAAATTATTTGAAAAAAACTACGTTTTCTAAAGAGTTAAAGAGGCTGAGTTACAAGGTCGAACCTTGAAACGTACAGGGATTAGGAGGCACAGTTGGGGGACTGCCGCCCCCAAACCCCCGCTTTCGCAGCCTTTAAATAAAAAAAAAATTCTTTACACTGAAAGTAAGGAGCGACATTAAATCTTAAAACGAACAGAAATTATTCCGTATATGAAAGGGCTGTGCCCTCCTCAACGCCTTGCTCTTTACGCTAAAGTTATTATTGTTTAAAAAAAAGAGTTGTGAGAAAGTCAAACTTTAGCGTAAAGAGCGAGGCGTTGAGGAGGGCACAGCCCCTTTCATATACGGAATAATTTCTGTTCGTTTTAAGATTTAATGTCGCTCCTTACTTTCAGTTTAAAGATTTTTTTTTATTTAAAGGCTGCGAAAGCGGGGGGTTTGGGGGGCGGCAGTCCCCCAACTGTGCCTCCTAATCCCTGTACGTTTTAAGGTTCGACCTTGTAACTCAGCCTCTTTAACTCTTTAGAAAACGTAGTTTTTTTCAAATAATTTAAAATTAGGACTAGTGTTGAAGGGTTCATCTAAAAAGGACGAGTGGGGGTTGGTTGTCTTCCTGACACTTTTCAATATGCCCTGAAAGTTTCAACTTAAGTGACAGGCTGCATGCACATAGTGTGTTTTAATTTTGTTGATCAACATTTTTTGAAAGTTTCGCAGTAGTTCCGTAAGCCTTTATGGAGACCCCGGATCAAATATGCCCCCTTTCCGAATAATTAAACCTATATGTGAACACTAGCCAACTTGCATAGCTTGCACAAATACGTTCTTAGGTTTGATTAAGGCCATCCTAGTTTACATTTCAGAGAAGTGGCAGAATATTCATTAAATATGTGGTGGATATTTAGTTTTGATTATTGATTGAAAGTGACTGTGACACTTTTTTTGGGAGGGCAACGAGGAGGTAGAATAGAAGAATGTTTTTTTAGTTTTGTGTCTTTAGTATCCAATTAGGTCGTGACATTTTTAGAAATTAATTTATTTCGTTTATTTTTGTTTATTTATTTTATTATTATTATTTTTTGCCCTTTTTTTGGGCGGGGGGCTAAGGATGGCTGGTAGTAATTGTGTATGCAGGGTTTTGTAAAGGGTGATGTCTGCCCATACAAGTTTAATAAACTTCGGGTTTCGTTTAATAAACTTCCCTTTTTTCTCTTCAAAAAATGCAGGGCATTATAAAGGCGTTCTACGGAATGCCCGTAATTGCTGAAAATAAAAGTGCTAGGATTCTTAGTTCAAGCATACTTTTAGGAATTTTTTGGAGCAACCAAATGAAAAACTTCGATAGACCTGCAGGAATCCGGTTTAATCATAAGCAGTGCAATAGCGCTGCCTAAGTAAAGGTTTTACCACAACTTCACACAATCATAGGTATTGTAATAGGGTTGCCTAAGCAAAGAACAAACTGGGCATAATGTATTATTTATTTTAGTTTTAGTTGTTTTTCTTTCGGGGGGGGGGGAGGGGGGTTCTGATCAAGGTACTTCGTATTGAAGGAATTGTCTTGAAATGACAATTGAAGGAAACTTCAAAAGCAGTTCATTCGATTGGAAATTGAAATTTCTAGTTCCCCTTTCAAGAGTAGAAAGTGATTGGATGGCAAAAACCCCCCACCCCCACGTCCAACATTTCCCAAAACACATCCAATCAACATTTTGAGACAGTCATTTTTTAAGCATAGTTAAAACGTTCTGTAACTACCTCTCTGGGGATGTCACCCCCCCCCAGCCCTCAGGGCAAAGGCTACAAGTTAGACAATTCGTCCACTTAGGCAACTGTTTACAAGTAATATATGTTATTGAGAATTCTGGACATGTTTGACCGTTACTTTTATAAAAGACGAAGGGCTTTTGGGTGAGCCTTTTCAGAGAATGTTGGGGGGAGTATTGAACTAAATCAAAACATGTTGTGTGCATAGGGGGGTTGTCAAAACGATATAACTCAGGCGCAAATCGGTCAGTAAAATGATTCAAACATTTCGTGGTAACGAACTGTAAGTAAGGAGCGACCCGGCTCAATGGTAACCGAAACTGTAGAAAACGGAATTTTGATACCAATAGATACATCAAAAGAATCAGATTTTAATGCTGATTTCAAATATATATGTTTTATCAAGTTTAGTCCTACTTATCAGAAGTTACGCGCCTGAGAAAATTTGGCTGATTTTCGAAAAAAAGGGGAAAAGACCCCCTAAAAGTTATAGAACCCTAATGAAAATCACACCATCATATTCAGCGTATCAGAGAACCCTACTGCGGAGGTTTCAAGCTCCTATCTACAAAAATGTGGAATTTTGCATTTTTTGCCAGAAGAAAGATCACGGATGCGTGTTTATTTGTTTGTTTGTTTGTTGTTTTTTTTTTTTTTCCAGGGGTGATCGTATCGACCCAGTGGTCCTAGAATATCGTGGGAGGGCTCATTCGAACGGAAATTGAAAGTTCTAGTGCCCTTTATAAGTGACCAAAAAAAATGGAGGGCAACTAGGCCCCCTCAAACAGTTCGTGTATATAGTATATATAGTATATAGTATATATATAGTATAAGTATATAGTAGTAATAGTATATAGTACTATTATACTAGTACTATAAGAGGAAAGGACCACTGGGTAGATACGATCACCCTTGGGAATATAGTACTAGTACTATAATACTAGTACTATAAGGGGAAAGGACCACTGGGTAGATACGATCACCCTTGGGAAAAACGAACAAACAAAAAAAACACACAAATAAACACGCATCCTTGATCTTTCTTCTGGCAAAAACACAAAACGCCACGTTTTTGCAGATACGGGCTTGAAACCTCTACATTATGGTTCTCTGATACGCTGAATCTGATGGTCTCATTTTTATTGAGATTCTATAACTTTCAGATGGTGTTTCCCCCTTTTTTCGAAAATCATGCCAATTTTCTCTGGCTCATAGCCTTTGATGGGTAACTTTCAGTTCGTTACCATGAACTGTTTGATATTATATCCTGCACATCATGTACTGTCTTCTGAAACGAATATAGTTATCATGACGGATATGATTTGGTGATGTAAGTGTTTTTAAAAAAGTTGGTTTTGTGTTTCTGATATATATATTTTTTTTCTCATGTTAGGGTTTTGTGAAACAAGTAGCAATACAAGTAGGAGACTGAAGACGCCTATAAATTATTTTATTGGGTATAATGTTCTAATACAGATTTTATGTTTTAAGATTATTCGATTTCTTTTGCAGATCAGACTTCGGCGAAACACAAGATCTCATGTCATTGCAGAGCTATTTGAAACAGTTCGAGCCGGGAAATTTCTTAGAAGCCGCTTCAGATTTCCATTTCCTAGTCTATATAACTTCTATCGACCTTGTGCCAATTAAGGTGAACTAATTTTATTCTTACTTAGCTATCATAGATTAATGAACATCCTCCCATGTCGGTTCGTATTATTTTTTACAAAAAAAAAAAAAACTGTACTTAATCTAAGATTTGTTTAAAAAGTACGCATTTCATTGATCTGCCCAAAAAAATGTCTTGGGTCACCTTACCTTAGACCTTACTTCCTCCAGATGCGCACAGGCAGGGGAGTAGCTCCAGCATTTATATTGGGGGGGGGGGAGCAAGAGGGGGTCCATATCTGGATAGTCAAGGAACATGGGCTATATAATATATTTTTTCTCCATTTTTAATGGGGGGAGAGCGGCAACTGCCCCCCCCCCGGAACCACGCCCCTGAGTAAGGGGCGTCAATGAGTAGCCTCCTATCTTCTAAAAAGAGGTGAGCCGAATTGGTTAGCCGATGCATATACTTCCTATCACTCAGGAATGAGACCCGTTTCGAAGGCACTTTTGTCCAGAGTTGCCGGATGGGGCGCATTTGTGCCATTTGGCACAAAACCACGCCCCTGAGCAAAGGGACACTCCAGGCTCCAGAGTTGCCGGGTGGGGCGCATTTGTGCCATGTGGGTGCCTTTTTTAGGCGTTTGTGCATCGCATTTTCAAACTGGCGTATTTTTGGGGGTTGGGGATCGTTCATTCGGGCGCATTTTCAATGAGAAAATGACACTGGTGCATTTTCACTTTCATTTGCGGCGTAATTTGAAACCCGTCATCTGGCAACGCTGTTTCTGTCACAATCGTACGTCGTACAATCTGGCATGGGCGTGTATGCCCAACATATCGCCATCTTCTTTGTCTCACAGTTCAGGCATAACCATTTTCTGGCCACTTTGTTGGTCAACAATTGTGTGTTTGTCTTTGTCTCACAGTTCAGGCAATAACCATTTTCTGGCCACTTTGTTGGTCAACAATTCTAGCGACCAACAAAGGTTTTGCTGGTCAAATTCGTCGGCGAAAGCGACCCACAATTGAAGCCGTTGTTTCTCAAACTTGTTAGTCAAATTTAAGCGGGAATTTTCAAGGATGAATATCATGGGGGGAAATTCCTTTTGTTCTTACAATATTAGAAGAGAAAAAAACAGTTACTTTGCCATGAAGACTGTTAGATTTACTATTAACTTGGTCTTTTGCCTAAAATGAGACATGAGAAGGTACTTACTATTGGATTGCCATCAAAAGCTGCGAGCCTGAGAAAATTTACCAAATTTTCAAAAAAAAAAAGGGGGAAACGGCCCAAAGAGTCAAGTGACCTTAATGAAAATCAAACGATCAGATTCAACATATGATAAAAACCGACTGTAGATTTTTCAAGCTCATATCTACAAAAATGTGGAATTTTGTATTTTTAGCTAGAGCAAAGATCACGGTTGTGTTTTTTTTTTTTTTTTTTTTTTTTTTTTTTTTTTTCGGGGTGATCATATTGAACCAGTGATTCTAGAATATTGAGCTCATTTGATCAAAAATCGTATGTTATAGTTCCCTTTTTAAGTGACCAAAACATTGAAGGGTGACTATCCCCCCTCCCACGCCCCTTTTTCCCCAAAGACTTCAGATCAAATTTTGATATAGCCATTTTGAGGTCCAACAATTGAAATGACACCATTTTTATACAATCCTAAAAAGGCTTATCCCAGATTTGCCTCTCAATCACTCGGAATATCTGTCTTGGCTTTTTCTACAATTAGCCATGTCTTGATGCCTCCAAAATACTTTATTTTAATTCAAGTCATTTGATCGAAAATCAAATGTTACAGTGCCATTTTTAAGTGACCAAAAGATCGAAGGGTGACTATCCCCCCTCCCACGCCCCTTTTCCCCCAACGACTTCTGATCAAATTTTGAGATAGCCGTTTCGAGGTCCAATAACTATGCCTTTGGGGGAAAGGCTGTAAGCAAAGAAACTTGCCCTTATTTTCCAAATAGCATTGGCTATTGGGAAATATGCGAAAATTTTTGGAGGTATTTTCGGCGGGGGCAATTTTCCACGGGGAGAATTTGTGATGGGGAGAAAAGTTTCCAGGGGAGATTTTAAACAGAAGGGGGGGGAGAGGAAAAGAGATTTTCAAGCATGATATGAAAAATGGTTAGAATTTAAATTCTTAACCGAAAGTAAAGAGTAATATTAACCCTTAAAACGAACAGAAATCATTCCCTATATGAGGGCGGCTGCCTCTTCTTTAACCCTCGCTCTTTAAAGAAAGAGTGGTCAAACAGAAGACCTGTTGAAACTAAAAGAGCAGTATTTTTAAAGAACTTTAAGACTTTAGCGTAAAGAGCGAGGGTTGAGGATGTGGAAGCCCCCTCATATACAGAATAATTTGTGTTTGTTGCAAGTTTTAATGTTGCTCCTTAATTCCAGTGAAAAAAACTTGTTTTTTTTTTTTTTACTTTAAAAAAGGCATCAAAAATTTAATTATATGTATTTTTGTTACGTTTTAACGAGCCGGACAAAAATTTTGGGAGAGGTGTTCAAACCCTGAGAGGTGAGAGGTGTTACCCTTATTAGGAGTTTCAATAAGGGTAACTAGAGAAGACTGAGTTATGAAGGCTGTGAAAAATGGACTCAGTGTGGATGTTGTTCAAGGTAAACTTGGCCAAATGCAATTGTTATCCCCTTTGATTAGGGAAAAGACTTGTCAAGGCTCATCGCAAACTACATGGTGATCCATCGTATGATGATTCATCGGTGATTTTATATGATTCATTCGTCTCATTGAATCATTTCATATGTGATTCATTCGTGATATATCGATGATTCGTTTCATTTCATGGCACGATTATTGAGATTATATAACAGACGTAACTCCAATGAGAGTAAACGGAATTTCAAAGATGGAGCAACTGGATTCGGAACAAACAAAAGAGAGAGTGGGCATCTGGTCCGTCTTGTGACTTAAAGGGGATTTTAGATCTCAGAATTCCGCGATCAAACTAGCTCTTATTTTCGATTCTATATAAATACAATATAAACTACTACTAAAACAACTCACATCGCAGCACCAAGCCGCCTGAGGCCAACACAGCTACGCACGCTCCTCCTCCACCCCAATCTATTCAAAGCCTCCCTTTTTACACCCACCCACGAAGTTCCCATTTCCTTTAAATCTTTCTTTATGACGTCCTCCCACCCCAGACGGGGACGACCTGCTTTCCGTTTAGTCCTAGATGGTTGGCCGAAAAGAACAATCTTCGGCAATCTGTCATCCTTCATCCGCACAACATGCCCTAACCACCTCAACCTTTCTTTCATTATAGACCTAGAAAGCGGTATTGAACCACATTTTTCGTATAGCCTATTGTTTGAAATACGGTCAGTCAGCCGGGTACCCAGAACAATCCTTAAGCAATTTCTCTGGAAAACATCTAGCAAATCTTCATCTGCTTTTCGGAGCGTCCATGCTTCAGAGCCATATTCGACCACTGTCATCACTGTAGCTTCTAATATTCTAATCTTGGTTTTTTTTTCTCTTTTTTGAGTCATTTTATACAAGAGGATAGCGAAGCATTAAATTGATGCACCAATGTGTTTAAATATTGCTGCTAAATGTAAGCCTGCTATTGGAGTTTAAGCGTTTTCAGTATTGTTACACTTTGTGTTGTAGTAGCAAGGCAAAGCTTCAAATTTGTATTTTTTTATGGAGGGGGTGGGGGGGGGGGATTTTAATAAGTTTGTTTTAAATGCTAACTTTAATTTTAACATTCCTTCTTTTTCTAGGAAAATATAAAACCCTTAATTGATGCTATCAAAGCTAAAGACATGCTACAAGCTTACCATTGGCGAGAGGAACAGCCGTGGGCTACTCTTGAACAGCTCCTGCAAGAAAACGTTGTCACGGGCCTGACATCTAGTGATGAATGGACGTGCAAACAGTGTACTTACATTAACCATGGAAGACCTGTATGCGACATGTGTGGTTTTCCAAAAGATTAAATGAATTTTGTTTAATTGTGATCATAGAGTATCTGTTTTAGTTCTGTACAGGATATCGTATTGATTATACTAAACTTTACTTGTTAATTTACAGAGTTGAAATCTATTGTAAGACCTACCTGCTCTCTCAAACGCGAAAGACGAAATAACTCGTTAGCAGTGTTGCTAGATGCAAACTATAAGACAGAGTAGTCATAAAAGTGAAAATAGCATCATTTCTTTTAGCAAAAAATGTGCTGATTTGAACGATGTCGTTTGCATGTTACACAGACACCCCAGAAAATGCCCAAATGTACAACATTGCTTATTACGATCGCCTTAATGAATCCTTCCGCTTTATCTGTTCCTGAAACTACTGCTACTACTAGCAACTCACTGCAGCACCAAGCCGCCTGAGGCCAATACAGCTACGCACACTCCTCCCTCCCAATCTAATCAAAGTCTCCCTCTTTACACCCTCCGAAGAAGTTCTCATTTCCCCTAAGTCTTTCTTTATGACATCCTCCAGCCCCATTATGGGACGATCCGCTTTTCGTTTAGTCTTAGACGGTTGGCTGACAAGCACAATCTTTGGCAATCTGCCTTCCTTCATACGCAAAACGTGTCCTAGCCATCTCACCCTTTCTCATTACACCCCTAGAAAGCGGGATCGAACCACACTTTTTCGTACAGCCTACTGCTTGAACTACGGTCAGTCAGCCGGGTACCCAGAACAATCTGTAGGCAATTTCTCTGGAAAATATCTAGCAAATCTTCATCCGCTTTTCGGAGCACCCATGCTTCGGAGCCATATTTGACCACTGTCATTGCTGTAACTTTCAATTTTCTAATCCTGATTCGCAGACTTATTTTACTATTATGTCGTCTAGCTGCATCTTCCTAATCCTTGGAAATTTTATCCATGGCCTCCACTTTACACCTCCTTAGTTCATATTTTAATGCTTTCTCTACTTTTTAACATTCCTTTTGTTTTCATATGATCTATCAGCCAGATAATTCTTGTACAAACCCCATCTCCTCTCTACTAAACATAAAGTTTTTTCACTAATATTCTTAGCTGCGGTCCTATTTTCCTCCCTAAGTCATCATCAGCATCTTCACAAATTGTTTTTCACAAAAATTATTCCATCCATCTTCCACGTTGTCAAATTTTAAACTCTCGAGTTTAGTATTCAACTGCTCCTGGAAAGTTTCTCTCAAATTCTCATCCTGGAGTCTACCAACATCATAACTTTCCGGGAGGTAGTTATCTTTCCGAAATTTCAGCTTTAAATTAACCCTAGATCTTTACTTTTAACATCAATAACAGCACTCCTATATACCCTAGTATCTTGTATCGATCCTTCCAGTCTTCGGTTTACAATAACATAATCAATACTAGATTGTCATACCTACAAAATTGCAGCAGTCTGCAGCCATTATTGTTTTCTTTTCCTGAACCAAATTTATCTAGGCTAGGATGTCATCTATCCCCGTTTTCTACGGACCTGGGCGTTAAAATCTCCTAATAAAAATACCAGATTTCTACCTGAGACCCTGTGTATTTGTTCTTATTGCAGTAAGTAAAAATATCAGTTTCTGAAACTCATAATAAGCCCAGTTCAAAGCGTCTTAATCCGTCAGTCAATATGTCGATACGATGGTCAAATTTTTTAACATCGTAACATTTCAAGTTGCAATTTTCATTTTCTTTAAATCATTGAAATTATTATGGCCCCAGGAAAAGCAATGATCCCAGAACCAGTGCAGGACGAGGACTAGCATGTCTTCCCAAGTCTACAAGTAGCACTTAAGCCAGTTTGAAACCGGGCCGAAAAAAGTCCTTGGGACCTCCAGTTGAATGGAGGTTTTGTGCAATCCTGGGTCTACCTCGGTCACAACATGGTTTTCTACATTTGGGGATGCTCTTCTATCAACAAGACTCGAAATCTTGCACAGACAATCTCAAGCCTATTACCTCCGACTCATCATATATCCATGTCCACAAAAATTATGCTACTATGGGGGGGGGGGGGGGGGGGGGGGGGGGGGGATGTGGCTACCGATAGTAGATAATTTAGATATGAAAAGGTTTTTAATCTAGAAAACGCCCACCAAAACAGACCAGGCCCAGAAGACGTGTCCATTAATCAGAATCCCGTGTAAATGCTGGGTCGTTTACGAGGCTATAATTTACTCGAGGAGTGCCACTCCTCGAGTGGGAATAGAGTTGACCGCAAGGTCCCCAGTCTTATGGGTATCTCCCACAGGGTCGAGGTACCTCTTTGCAGAGACTTTACTCCATAGATCTGGATTCTGCGCCCTGTCGAGGTGTGTTCTCCTATAGAGGATCCTCCTATGATGGTTTTCTGCGTCCAGGCACGCCAATTAGGGGGGCAAGGGGGACAATTGCCCACCCCTCCCCCCTAGACTTTGAAAAATACCTTCTTATTTCTATTTCATAGCTATTTTCTATTTTAGCTATGAGCTATATTAAAGCAGCGAGACTGGCTAACTGGTCTTTTTTATCTGTCACCCCTGTTCTTCGTTTTTTTATAGCTATTAAATAGCTGTACTCCTTAAATAGCTGTACTCCTGAAAAAATGTACTCCTGAAACTCCTAAAAGTTGTGTTAGATCGAAACACAAAGTACACCATTAGAACCAGCTTATCCGAAACCCTTACATAGGAAACATACTGTCCCTTGGCTTGAATAACAAGGAAAATCCATTGGCTTGAAAAACAAGGAAAGTAGCTGCAACCACGATATCCCATAACAGATAACTTAGTGAGGAAGATGTTTCATGTCAAGCTCTTGTACAGTGTACTTGCCCCGGGTGCAGAAATTTTAGGGGTGCAAATCTCAAATAAATAATGTAACAGTTATAATCATTTTGAAACTTTATTTTATTAAAATAAATTAGAGGGTGTAGTTAATAAATGAAATAATTAATATATTATTATTTAATTGATAAAATAAATTAAAAAACGAAATCATAGTAATTAAGTTAAAATAACTAAATAATTTAAATAATAAATTAAATATAATTAAACAATAAATTATTAATTCATTAATAAAGTGAAAATAAGTTTGTAAATAAATGAAAATTTTGCTAAAATTTGGCCTGCAAATTTATTGGGAGATAGGGGGGGAGGGGGATGCACTGCGCCCGGCGTAAGAGAGGCTGGAACCGCCAATGGTTAACCTTAGTTCTGAAAACAGCCAAAAAATGGAAGCTTGTTTCCTTTTCAGTATGGCAAAATGTTTGGTATTCAATGGTAAAATGTATAAAAGTATTATGATAATAATATTTATATTAATGATAATATTATGATTAATAAAATATATGACACGACTAATTAGTTTGAATTGCAACCTGCTTCATGGCTCTAAGACCGTTTAGGCAATTTATACTCATTGTATATTGAGTTTTCAGAACATAACCAAAATTTGAGAAACTTCATCGTTATATTACTAATTCCAAAAATTGTCAAATAAAACTGAAATTGAGTCCCTTTCAAACATCCTAACATATACCTTTGTAAAATATTCTGTAATCCACAATCGGAACTCCCAAATCCTTAAATGTATGTGCATTGACTCAACTTACTCGAGGGCAGGGGCGTCCCGAGACTCATTTCATAGGAGGGGCGATCTTCGTAAATTTTACCGAATCGCTACCTGATTTATGCCGAATTTTCTGCAGAAATCAAGAATTTTGCTACATTTCAGGCAATTTTGCAAAGTTTCTGCCGAAATTTTTGCCTTCAGCGAAAATTTTACCGAATGCCAAAAACGTTGGAGGGGCGGTGCGCCCCTCCCCGCCCCTCGGGACGCCCCTGCTCGCTGGCTACGAAAAGTCAACTAGAGTTCCAAGGTAAACCACTTAGATTAATTGTGACTACAAGACGTCAAGCGCTTGACGCTGACAGAAGTCCAAGAACAGTCAACGAAAATTCAAGGTTCGAGAAAACTACATTGAGTATTTAAAATATCGTGATATGAATTCCTGGAGGTCTTAATTTTTTAAGTTGTCAATACTTTTTAATGGTGTATTTTGGGCGGATGGATAGGAATATTATTATTCATATAAATTGGAAATCTGCAAAACATTTCGGTCTCTTACTGGGCTGAAGCATTTTTGCCTTCACCTATACTTTTGAACCTACCCACATCTTAATTGTTGAAAGAATATTTTACATCTAGCCCACTGTTGTAGATTTTTGTTTTTTGAATTAAATCTATGGCACGGTTATTTATTAAGAAGACTTATATTTTGTTGCCTCGAAAAAAGGACGTGACGAATGAATTTAAGCAGATTCTTCGTGATGTTTTGCTTTAAATTAAATTTTTTTTTTATCGTCACATTTTTAATTGAGGTTCTTTGACATGACATTTTTAATTCGGATCTTTCATGCTAGGAATAAACACAACGAAATTGTATACCAAAATTCATTGTACTCATTAGGATTCCCTTGACCGATCAGAGAATAGAAAGATGTTTAGCCCGTGGTGGAGTTGCATGAATCGACACTGCCTGTTTTTCCAAATAATTGTTTCTCTCTTTGTTAGTTTGGCCCAGTAAATTTATAATTTGAGTTCCTAGGTAATCTGAGACAAAACAAATTTGGGACCATTCTTAGTGTCACGACATAATGCAACATATTTCCCCAGAGGTTTTGTCTTCATTAACATCCTTTTTTTCTGTGTACTCGCTCTGTAAGTTTGTAAGCCAATCTGAGAGAACAAAACTTATAGGCGAAGCTTCAAGAGTCATAAAAATATGCAACCAATCATAAAAAAGTGTCTTCATTGCTGTCAACATACTCTGTAAGCTACTAGCCATTCAGAGACAAAAAAAACCTATTTTCGGGCGTCACCAGCCGAAACTAGTTTCCTGTTTATTTTCTTCATAGAGGCCAAACTGGCCAAGAAACGTTTGAGTAAGATCTTTTAAGCTGATTGGAGACACAAAATTTAATAACCTATTTGGTCCTTAATCTTTTAGTCTTTTGGTCTTGTTATGCAATTTTTTCGACCTGAGTATACAATTTATTTCAATTTACCTCTACCACTTTTTCAATTTGCTCGGCCCCCAGCATCCCAAAAATATTTCAAGTCAATCGCCCAAGGAGCTCCTAAGATGCCCACAATTCTGATAGGCCTCAGTATACACGATTTATTTTGGTTTGAAAACGGAAAATCACTGCAATTAGATTTTAGTTTAATAGGGCCTCATAGTGTCAAACATTTTGAGCAGAAAAGTGATCAAATCCTTAGAACCTTTTGCCCTGCCCCCTCTATGAGTCAAGACTCAAGACCTACTTATACTCTTATACTTTAGCGTGGATTTTGATTTACGTCCCTACTTATCATGAATAGATTATAGGTCCCATAAAGTTCAAAGTTCAAAACACGTTTAGCTAGATTTAAAAAAAAATAATTATGCTTCCTTCCTCTGCATACTCATCCAATTAGAAGCTTAAGGTCTAAAGCCCCTATATAAACTGGAAAATAATGTCCGTGGATGGAATCCAAAAATGTGCCTTCTGTCACTGAATGACTATTAACTTACATAGTACAATGACAGGGCCAGGTCGACAACCTTCTTTTTTAAGTACTTCCATCTTTTGTTTGTTCTAAGAGCTATAGTTAACGTGACTGCAATCAAACCAACTACGCTAAATCAAGGTGAGAAGTCAGAACAAACTCTTCGGTTTTATTATAGCGCATTCATAGTATAAACATATAAATTGGTCTATGATTGGCTAGCTAAAATGAATTCACCAATCAGAACTAAATTTGCGTCGGTGTGAAGGGGAAGAATAAACAGCGTTCAACAGGCAGCGATACAATTGAATATATCACGGTATGCCGACAGGGTCTAGAGATCGAAGCTGGTAATAACATTTTCATTTTATTTTTATTTCGACCAAAAACAAACAGTTCCTTTCTGTACACGAGCTTGACATCTCTGCATCTATGGGTGTCTAGATAATGGGAATTATGATGGCTTTATTCATAGGAAAGATTATAAACTTTGCAGATTTTCAATTCGAATATATAACAATCCCATTTCCGTCCCCTTCAAATTCTATAATAAACAATTTGTCAAAACTAAGGCTGATCTTAAATTTTGTTTGGTAATTCAACTTTTTGACAAGATATTCAAATATTACCCTCAATTTAAATTATTTCCCTGTATTTTAGTACATAAGCGGAAGAACAGAAAAACTTTACAAACATACCTGCAATTAACCAACAAAAAAAAATTTTTTCTACTGACAAACGAACAGAAAATAATTTACAGGACCGTTTTCCCAACAAGGTTTTCGAAAGAAAAGTGAAGAGTCAAAACGAACAGAAGGTCACATTCTAATTAACCAATCAAGTTTCGATAAATCAAGCTAAAAATAAACAAAAAACACTTTGAATTAAAAAATATTTCCCTGCATGGTTTCTTCTGAACTAATAGCTATTATAACATTACCTTACCCTAAGACTTCACTAATTCTGTTGCTTTGCATAATTTGGTTTCACAACAGTTGATCCTACAGTTTGAAATGATGTTTAGTTGAAAAAATCAACTATATAAGAACCAGCCAATTTTATATAGCACAAGGTTATATTCAGTCCTGTTAATGGGGGAGGGCGTAAGAGTCACGGAAGTAATCATTTTTTTCAGAAACATTGTTGAATTGGGAATTAAAGTTCACTGTTTTTTGTTATTATAGTATTTATTTCAGAAGTGGTTATGCACAAGACTGTTTTCCAGTAAAACCAAAATGAACTGCTATTAAAATGAATAGTGATGTCAAAACATTCAAATATCAGATCTAAACATAAAATAAACATAAATTAATGATCTTTGAACCAATTAAGGTCACAAGACAAGATAGGACGGTTGATCGAACATTATCAATGACCTATATTAAGAACGCTTAATTAACCGAACAGAAGCTAGAAGCTGCGTAACTTAATAATAAAGGACATGCTAAAATGTAGTGTACAAATTACCACCTAATCAATGCTTTCGATCCGCTTACTCTAAGGCCTTGTCGTCGTTTTGGCTTTTTCAGGCAAACTGGGATGTGGATTTTTTACTTTTTCCATTGCCAATAAAGGACGCGGCACACGTAGCTGATTTCGGGAACCGATTTCTGCATCACTGGACAAACGATAGCGGTAAAAAAAATTTGTTGAAAGAAAAATTTATTGCGCGACATTTTCAAAACAAAAAATCATGGACACAAATAGTCAACTGGAGTTTATTAATGGTTGCATGATTGATATCAGCTTAGTTCTCAGCTCAATAGCGGGGTCTTTCACTACATACATCTCTGGCTGACTATTTATTTGTATCCCTGTTTTTTGTGATAATCATGGTGAAGATCGGCACTGATTTTGTAAATCGGTGCCGAAAACTAGAATTCTTCGTCTATTTCAGCAGGCGGGCTTTTCAGTCAATACTATCTAGCCCTTTTCCTTTTGCTTCACTCTGTGGGTTGAACCGAGCTACTGGCTTGGTTACCTTTTATTTATTAGATATTTTCAGATATATTTCAGTAGATCTTTTGACTCAAGGAGTTCGAATATAAGATGATAGATATCGATTTCTGTGCTCTGTGTGCAGGTATAGTCGGCTAGGCTCTTGGCTGATAGTGAGATTTTGTGGTGTTTGAAGCACTTTAACAGTTTACAATACAAGGTATGCTGTGCAGACGTCAGCGTATTACAATCCAATAGGCAGTGGTCATTTGTTTCATTATTCATATTACAATACCTGCAAAGGGGACAAGGGAACTGAACCACTTGAATTAGGAAACTAATAAAAGAATGCAAGAAAGTTTAGTCCGTTTGTTCCAGACCGAATTCTATAATAAATTTTAGAAAAATCCTTGTTGGGAAAGGGTGAAAGATTAGGATTATTCTTATTAAACATAATATCTGATAGTCTCCATCGGTAAATATCTCTAATGGGGATTGGTCTCCCACTTGGGTGGTCAATATTTATAGTATTTTTTGCTATTTCGTTTACCTGATGATTACCACTTACACCATAATGGCTAGGAACAAACTCAAGATAAGTTCTTATACCATTTGAAGCAAGATTATCAATGATACTAAGACACTGATAAGGGTAAATATCCAACTTATACTGAGGAGCTGAAGACAGCAACTCAAGGCTTGACAAAGAGTCAGAATAAACTATAATATTATTTTAAATAGCAATCAAAGGTTGGTTTTTTATAAGGTGTTCTGATGCCGTGATTATGGCTTTTAACTCTACAAACATTATAGATATATTATTGTACAATCTCTCACCCATTGCAATATTCAGGTGAGGAAGGAAAGCAACACTTGCTACCTTCTCATTCAGTTTGGACCCATCAACAAAAATTTGGTAGTGGTTTTATATGTAATTGTATTAAGTTCAGAAAATTTTTTCTGGACGACAGCAATGGGGGTTAAATCTTTATTCCACTTTGAGAAATCAGTATTTATTATGGGAATTGACCAATTCCATCGTGGGAATTGGGGGAAAGTAGGTGCAATAGACTTTGCGGGTACAGGGAACTTCTTCTGAATATTGGCACACTCATCTGCAATGCCTCTATACATGGCTGGATTTCTTAACCAATTATGTAGGGTGTGTGAGCTATTTGATTCAATTTTTTTTAAGATGTTTTATCAAGAGGAAGCTACGTCTCTCCCTTATTGTTGCTAATCTACTCTCCATAAGCAGAAACTTGGTGCTTTTGGGTAATTTTTTCAAGCTCAAATCGACGTCGATTTCTCTTAAAATCGGCGCTGATTTGAAAATCAGTCCCCGAAATCAGCTACGTGTGCCCAACCGTTAAGGGTCATTATAAGATTTGACATTCATGTGTTACGATTTATTTTATATATTTTAAATATTAAAACAGGTGGTCTTCTCTGAAACACTACTATAGTCTGTCCTGAGGTAACCAGACAAGAGAGGACGACTAATCAACCATCGTCCTCACTGCTAAAGTAGGCTATATAGATACAGGGGTATAAGTTTGGACGGGAGTTGGTTTTCCTACACATAACTCATCTAGGCTAATCACCTCATTGACGTCAATGTAGGGGGGGGGGGGGGGGGGTGTAGTCCACGACCTATCCCCATATCCCAGATTCTACTGTCTAGATTTTGAGAATTTATTACCTTTTTTCTATTTTCACTGAAGAATGTCCTATTTTAAAGCATCTTCAGTGAAATAAACAATAAGATTGCCTCATGTGGATCTTGATAAAAACAATTGCCTGATCCCCAATTTTGTTGTGAATTGATGTCACTGAATGATTTCACTGTTTACAATCATACCTGAACAAGATAGCCTACCTAGTACTAAAACATATAATCACCAATTCAACAGTTAAATCACTCTAAAATCACTATTAGCCTATAGGCTAGTGCCTAGGGTGGAAAGTGGATTAGGTATCAGTACATAATTTGAGATATTGGGAAGAAAAGACAGTCCAATTCTAGTTTAACCACTTTACTTTACACTATCTTGGAAAGGGGTTTGGTTAGGATAATAAAACTCTCAGGGATGGCTCTACAGACTAAAGTATATCTTTGGAAGGTATTGGTAAATTCTACTTTAGCTACTTTTGGCTATCTTGGAAAGGGGTTAGGCTATGAAACTTTCAGGGATGGGTCTACAGGCTAAAGTATGTTCCAGGAAAGTATTTTGAAGTACCTACCTCCATTCCTTCTCCTCTAGAGGGTCCTGACCTCTAAAACCTGTAGGCTATGTTATAAAAGTGAATACATTTTTTGGCAGTTCATATTCCTGACTTACAAATAAAGTAAACATACCACTCAATGCCTTTTCTTATGCTCATTACAAATATAATAATCATTTTTGTTGGGAATGAATTTTATCCCCACCCCTGTATATACCAATTCACAATTCAGGGTATATATTTGGGTAAAATTTTACCAAATCATATTTTTGAGTTACAAATATAGTGAATATACCATTCAATGCCTTTTTATGCTCTTTACACATATAATAATCACTTCTATAGGAAATTCAAATTAAGCCCTTTTTGAGCTCTTGAAAATGACAAAAATATAAAAAACCAAACCAACCTGATAATTTAAATTTAAAATTGAATTTTGGTAATGCACCTTGTGAGATATTTTTGCTACACCTTCTTCTGTCAGATTTATTATTTTCAATGTTTTGTCGCATTCTTGAACATTCTTGAATGCATTCTTGAACATTCAGCATTAAGGATGAAAAAAAAATGGCATAATATTGCAAAATTTATTGTTACAATTTTCATTTATCCAACTTAACCATGGAAAGTCAGTGCTTGTGGATTAAACAAAGGATTTGTTATGAAACAGTAAGTTTAAAACAGATGTTTTAAGCCTTTTTACACCCTATATATTTTTTTATATTTTTGTCATTTTCAAGAGCTCAAAAAGGGCTTAAATTTGAGTTTTCAATAGGAGTGATTATTATATTCATAAGGAGCATAAAAAAGGCATCAAGGGATATGCTCACTTTATTTGTAAGTCAATAATATGATTTGGTAAAAATTTACCTATATTTGCACATTAGGGGGTAGGGGTAAAGTTTAAACTTACCTCTCATTTGCATCAGAAATAAACTGTACCCCCATCCCTCTAATGTGTAAATATATACCCTGAATTGGTATATATAGGGGTGGGGGTAAAATTCATATCTGACAAAAATGATTATTATATTCATAATGAGCATAAAAAAAGGCATTGAGTGGAATGTTTACTTTATTTGTAAAAATAATATGAGCTGCCAAAAATTTTACCTATAAGTGAAACTTTGCAAATATATCTTCTGCTTAAATGAAGCACAACAAAATTGTTTTCAGCTTCACAACTTTGCTTAATCCCAGTTTATAAGTTTTTAAATATATACAAATACATTTCCTAAATTTTGAAAAAAAAAAATATTGATATGGCTTAAAATTCTACTCAAATAACAGGAATTGCATTTTGAGAGCTAAAGCCAGAGAAAAAGAAACTGATAACTGAAAATTAAGGTAAAATGTTATGTTGTCAAAATTTCAATAGGTATAGACCTGTCATGTAGGCAAATTTCAGGACCCTCTAGGGGAAGAAGGAGTCAAGTTAGGTACTCCAAAATGCCTTCCCAGGACATATTTTAGCCTGTAGACCCATCCCTGAAAGTTTAATTTTCCTAACCTAACCCATTTACCTTAATGCTTAATAATATCATAAAAAAACTTGTATGATTCCTAAAAGTGCTTCACTTTACTTTAACATCACTTCTCTCCCTAATCTACAAATATAGTTTAAAAGACCTGTTTTTAGGAAAGACCACTTTTGTTCAGTATTCCAGAAAAATAGAAATGGGTTTTTGGACTGACCCCATTTTACTACAGCATGACACAATGGGGATACAGTAGCAAGATCCCTGCCTTCTTGGTGAAATGTTCATCACCATAAATTCAAAATGTGGTCTCTGTTTTGACAAGCAATTGAAAAGAAAAAAAAAAAATATATCTAATATTTGTGATCAATAGAATAAATATCAAACAATAAAAGTCACATTTTTAGAATCAGAAGTTGATCATGTTTCTGTTAATATTTGAATAAAACTGAAACACTGAAAAGATATATGCATCAAAATAGGGTAGTTGGTATTTCCAAAAAGAGGCCCTTCTAGGTAACTCAATAAACTAATAATTTTGAGTGTTTGATCTAATTTGTTTTAATACTAACCATATTAATGCATAGCTTATATTTTTTAGTTATTTGTTTGTATATACAATTCTTCTCAATTCTTATTTGGTAACAAAATGTGATGGTTCAAATTTTACATAATTTTGCTCAATTGTATACTGTTTTTTTTACCCTAGGTAAAGGTTAATAATAGCAGCTCTTCCAAAGGAGACATGCTAGAAAAAAAGGGAGACATTTTTTGCTGCTAAATTTAAGTTGAATTTAGTAGTTTGGTTTGCACTTATGACAATACATCCCCAATCCCATTGTAATGATCTCATATAGTCCTAGGCTAGCCTGTAGCCTACAAAGAAATTAGCCTAAAAAATGATGAACACTTACTTTATAATAGGCAACAAGTATCAGTGAGCCATATGTTCTTGTTTTTATCCATTTTCATTGGTGTTTTTTGTTCATTTTTCATTAATAAAATTCTTCCAGAATTATGAAGTTAAAAAAAGTGGCTATAGAACTTAATATGTTTTTATCAAGGATGAATTGAAAATAAATGTATAGAATAGCTATAAATCTAATTTATGCTAATTAATGGTTTATGTTTGGATTATTCATTATTAAATACTTTAGATTATTAGTTAGCTGAATTATGTTCAAGAACATCATTTTGCAAAGCCCATTTTGGTATCTCTGTCCCTTTAGTATTTCAGTTTTATTCACATATCACTAGAATCTTCATGTTCATCTGATGCTAAAAATGATAAATTTTTCAACTTTGCAACCCCTGCCTTAAATTGAATGTATGCATAAAATATTCAAGCTGATTACACACTTATCAAGAAAGTTCAGTAAATAGAATAGTGAAACAATCCATATTTTAAGTGGTATAATAGAGAAATAACTATAGAAGTGATGATTAACTGACCAACTACTGGGCATCTTATTGTACCACAATTTTGGGTGTTTAATCTCTTTTTCTTTGCTTCTAGGTCATGAGCACACAATTTCTATGATCTCATCAGGGTTTAAGCTGTAGTAAGGTTTTATTTTTTTTAAACTTAACAAATAGTTTTAACAGTTTTTAAAAATTTATGTATAAGAATTTGGCAAAGATAGGAGGCTCAAGACACCTTCATTGTGGCTCATTTGAACTGCAGATTTACTTATGAAGATCTTGTATTTGTAGCACAAATATTGCCTCAGATGTGTCCTTTAGAGAGAGAAGGAAAAGATAGACACTTTAAACGTTATCCTGGGGTATCATTGAAGGTTTGGCTCTATTCCTGAAAAAATTTGTTTGCCTAACTCAACTAATTTAGAGAGAGCATAAATCCCTCATCCAGAGTTTACTTTTAGATTCTCAGTATCCTTCCAATTTAACCCATGTTTCCTATTGTTTTCCTGGTAACAGCTTATTTTAGTGCCACACCAGGAGGTAACATGTTGATAAATAAAAAGTAGCCTAGCACTATTAGAATTCTTATGTTATGTTTTCCAAATATCACATTCACTTTTCTAACAATGGATCCTTCTTCCCCCCCCCCTCCCCTGCAATTCCCTTGGTGGTCCTAGATGTGGTCCAAAATCATACATTTTTTACTTATTTTTGATCTCTTGATAGTTCAAATTATTGTTCAGAGTTCAGAGTTTTATTCACCAATAAATATAGGTTGAAAATACAAGATTTTTGTTTGCCCTCAAAATGCTCCATGGTCAGGGATACAAGGGGGATACAAAAAATACAATAAAGGCAACAGCCAAAAAAGAGTACAACAGCCAAACAACATATAAGATTAAAAAAGACCCACACCTGAGGCCTGAGAGTCAAAGTGCAGAGAAGACAACCATAAACAATGGAAAAAAAAAAAAAAACACTCTGGAGACACCAACTCCTCAGAGGAAAGGGAAGAAAAAAAAAACAAACAATATAAATGCTACTCTGTTTGATTCTTAATTAAATTGTTCTTAAAAATTCTTTTAAAAGTCCCAAACGAGTGACATCAGTGTACTCAAGAAGGTAGGGAATTCCATGCCTGTTGACAGGCAATCAGGGGATTGAAATCTGACCATATAGTAGGGGTAGGAGAAATGTAGGTATTATGTGAAGAACAAAGGCTGTATGGAGCTGAATCAGAAATAAACATAGGAGTTTTTTTTGAAGAGATTTTGGAAGATTCCCATGAAGCTGATGGAAGATAAAAGAAACACAAGAAAGAATGTACATAGACTGTAGATTTAAGAGTGGTTTTGGTGAGGAGTGGTTGGTGTCCATAACCAGACACTGTGCTTTGTTGTGCATGACAGAAAGTCACTGCAGTATAGAAGGAAAAGTAGACATCCATGCAATGGGGCAATATGAAACATATGACTGGACAAGGCAGAAAAAAGAAGCTTCAGAATAGATCCAGGAAATATTTGTCCAAGTTTTTGAATGACACACAAACTCCATGAGACCTTAACCCTAATCATGGGCTATATGGTTTCTAAAGAAAAGGTTCTCATTAATCAGGATACCAAGAAACCAGACAACCCAATTCTCTGGTCTACACAAGGAGCCTTGATACACTTGAAGGCGTGAAAGCTGAGGGATAGCTCTACCAATTTGAGAAGAACTAAGAAAATATGACTTGCCAACATTCAAGGGCAAGTAATTTGCATCCAACCATGAAATTACTCTCTCAAATATTGCCACAAGGTTAGGTCTGATATCACATTATGTCTTCCCAAGGGTTCCAAGAGTGGTGTTGTCATCAAAAGCCACAAGAAAATTTTCATTAGAAGTAGTATTGGAACACTGACAAACATCAGGATGAGACAGCTTGCAGCATGCTAGAAGCCTGGTGTTTTTGACTGCCAAAATCAGACCATTAACATAGACCAGAAATAAAACGGCGCCAAGAACAGATCCCTGAGGGACACCATAATCTACTTCAAAGGCTCCAGAAAAGTGGATCAATTGAAATAAGCCTACCAGAAAGATATGATGCAAACCAAGAGAAAGCATTTGATTGTATACCAATATGCTATAGTTTCCAAAGAAGAATCCAATGAGTCAAAGAATCAAAAGCTTTAAGAACATCCATAAATAAAGCTGCTGGAATAAGACCAGAATCTATTGTCAAATGAATGAAATTCAAGAGAGGTGCACAAGCATGCTCTGTCGAGTTATTCACTTGGAATCCAAAATGGAAATCATGCAAAAATTCTCTTGCATCCAGAAAACTAAGAAACCTGGATAGCATAGTCTTCTCAAAAATCTTACTTAAAACAGATAGGAGAAAAATTGGCCTGTAATTACCAAAATCACTCCAAGAACCACCTTTATACAACACAATATAACCTTTGCTTGGTTGAGAGATTCAGGAAAAATTCCTATCTTGAAAGACACATTGACAAGCTTAGCCAATGGTGACAGAATAGCTGGCAGAATCGCATGGATAACCCTTGTAAGAATTCTGTCAGGCCCTGAAGACAAAGACTCTTTATCAGTATTCTCCATAAAAGCTACCTCAAACTCAGAAACAGAGTTCAAGACCATTGACTTTAAACATGAGGGTCCAAGATAGGCTCTGAAATCATAAGGGGAAGTTGCAGAGCTTGTACAGGAAGCAGTTGTCTTCCCTATATTAGCAAAATAAGAGGTAAGCTCTTGCTGAACATCTTCATCTCCTTGGACAGTTTTACCATCAACTATCAGCATTGTTGGAACTGAAGGCAGAGGGGGAGTAGGTCTAACAACCAAATTAATTATAGGCCATGTCTTCCTAGCATTCTTTCCACACTCAGAAAATTACTTCTGATAATACTGAGACCTGGCCCTCCAACACAGATAATTAAATATGCTCCTATAGGCCTCAAACCATTGATGATGAGTTGCAGATAATGAAGCCTTGTAAAGCTTCCACAAATAATTTTTACTTTTCCAGCTTTTATGAAGACCTGGAGTCATCCATGGATTCAGTGGTGCTATTCTTTTCAAAGTATGAGGCACTGGACTTTGATGGCAAACTTCTAGGATACCTTCTTTCACTAAATCATAAAGAGTATCATAAGAGTAGTTAAAATCTGATTCAGAAACTAATCTATCCCATGGCTGATCAGTCAGACAAGAATTAAGTAGACTCAGCTCAGTATCACCAAAATGGAAAAATGGGAGATTAGATGGCGATGCTATACTCTGTGCCTGATCAGCACTCTTATATCAGAAAAGAGCAGGAAAAATGATCAGAAATATCACTAACCAGCTCCATATTATCTAAGACATCTAGTGACAAAAAAAATAATATCAATAAGAGATGCATACATCTAAGTAACTTGGGTTGGTATGCAAACTGAAGGTAGAGTTCCCAAAGAAAGCATCATTGACAAAAAATCTATAGCTGAAGCAGAATTTTGATCCAGCAGGTTGAGGTTGAAATGCCCCATAAGGATTAATTCACAGGGATGCTTTTGGACTGGGTCCAAAAACTCTTCCAGAATTTTCATAAACAAAGGAACAGATCCAAACAGAAACAAAGGAACAGGGGATCTATTTGAATGATACCTCAGACTGCCTCTAAAGCCTGAGTGTTGACTCAGAGTGTATGGGCTGCCCTACTGCAAAATTTAAAAATAAATATGTTGATAGGATTTTTAACAATGAAACTTTAAAACACATTGACTGCACTAGCTCTTATCAATTTATGATTGCATTCATGCTCAGGGTACATGGAAATCGTCAGGGCAACTTGTTAAGCTATTGAAAGTTTAGTTTTTTATGGTCCTTGGTAGACAATAATAAGCCCCTAACAACTTTATTTCCTTGCCCTTTCCCCCCAGAAATCTTCTTTGACAAGCACATAATATTTACGTTAATATTTTTTGGCATGAAGCTTCTTGAATTTTGGATTAAAATAGAACATTCTGATGAGTTTTTACTTCCTTTTTAGAAACAGAACCAAGGTGGTTTTTAAAAAAAAGCTGCATGTATTAGCCTTTATTTACCCTGCTGATTTGTTTTTCTTCTAGTTTTTATTATAAGTAGTCAAAGCACTAGAGGGAGGTTAATCACAACAACTTAATATTTCTGTCTATGTGATAGCTTTCAGCAGCTTTTAGTGATAGCTTTCAGCAGAAACCAGGCTCCAAAGTTTATCATTGCTTTTGCAAAGCTTGGATCTAGCTTTATTAATCATGAAGTAATTTGGCTTTACAATTGCCATCTGAGCACTACAATTAACTTGTGCTTTGCAGCAAATTTTATTTTTGATATTTACCAATGGCTTTTGATTTACAGAGTTTAAATATGCTCTTGGAGGTTTTAGGCTACTTTTTTTATATGTTTTATAAATGCATAGTGGCAACACTGCTTTAAAACAATCTGGGTAAATTTGCTGAGTAGTGATTCTCCAGAGGAGGTTCAAAACAGATTTTCAGAGTTGCATCTAGTTTAACTGCATCCTAGTCCCTCTTTCCTTTAATATTTTGCTATAGCCTTAGCTTTATCCAAGTTTTTTTTCTGTTGTTTTTCTTTTCCAAATTTGCATTATGAATCAAGTGTTGGTGATAATGTGTATCAACTGTTGATGCATAAATGAATCAAGTGTTGATGATAAATATGTACTAAAGGAACGCAAACCAACAAAGATCAGACATCATTTGAATGTAGCTTAGGACTGTATTCAGACACTAATTGATAGCAGGTAGAAGGAGCCTAGAATACAGTTATGCAAATGATTGTTGATAGACCCATTATAATCCAGGTAACCATATTTTAGTCCAGGAGAGAGTTTTCAAACTGTTCCCTTTCTCCCCTCTAGTCCAATGGCTTCCTGTAAAACTGAAAATTTCTGGCTAGAAGAGTAAAACATGCAGCAACTTGTATTGAACGGGAGGTGTAGATGTGGGTAGCCTTAGAATGAAAAACCCCCAGATACTACGGGATTTTTCTTTGTTGTATCGTAACATAGGGCAGTGAATATTGGTCCGTGCTCTTTGATGCTGTTTGACAAATACTCCCTTGCCTTCTCAAGTAAAGTTATATACACCTGTCAAATAAGAATTGATTTAAGTTGTATAAAAAGAAGAATAAGGTAGTATAGAAAGTATATGTTAAGAATTAGGGTTTTGAACTCATTATTTTTGATGATTTTATGTTTTTTTTTCTACTGGACATATTGAGTCTAGCATATTGACATTAGATGGATTTTCAGAATTTGGAGATCTCAATCCTTATGAAGAAGAACCTGGTACAAGGAGAGCTAACTGAGAATTTTTCTTGATTGAGTGAACTATGTGAACTTGATTCTTGATTGTGAACTTGATTGAGTGAACTATGAATTCAGCCAACCCTTCTAGTTCTAGCCATGCTGCTGTGAAACAAGGTAAATTAAAAGCTCAAAACTATTTGGGCAAGTGTTAAAAAGCAGAATGTGCTGTTTATTTGTGCTACTTCATTTTCTAATTACAGGAACATTTCAAAAGACCTAAATATGCCTTTCCCTCTTAAACAAATATGAACTTTTCAAAAAGGAAATAAACAAGGAATTTTCTATTTTAAGGGACCACTGTAAGCCCTTGTTAATAATAGCCCTTGTTAATAATAGCCCTTGTTAAACTGTAAGCCCTTGTTAATAATAGTTTTGCATAATTATGAACCAGTCATTATTTTCCCCAAAAAAGAAAAAAGATATGTGAAACAAAAGCCTAAACTTCAATCCAGTCAAATTGAACCATTTTGTTTCACTACAAACGGGAATTGCAAAGACTTCTTGAGTGACTGGGAGAGACTTGTCGAGGTAGGTTAGGTTAAGGAGGAAAGACCTCCCCCCAACTCCCTTAGCATCAAAGCATCAAAGAAAAATCCTGTAGTATCTGGGGGTTTTTCATTGTAAGGCTACCCACATCTACACCTCCCGGTCAATACAAGTTGCTACATGTTTTACTCTTCTAGCCAGAAATTTTCAGTTTTACAGGAAGCCATTGGACTAGAGGGGAGAAGGGGAACAGTTGAAAACTCTCTCTTGGACTAAAATCTGGTTACCTGGATTATAATGGGTCTATCAACAATCATTGGTATAACTGTATCCTAGGTTCCCCCTCCCTGCTATCAATTAGTGTCTGGATAAAGTCCTAAGCTACATTCAAATGATGTCTGATCTTTGTTGGTTTGCGTTCCTTTAGTGCATATCTATCATCAACACTTGATTCATTTATGCATCAACACTTGATACACATTATCATCAACACTTGATTCATAATGCAAATTTGGAAACAAAAAACAACAGAAAAAAACTTGGATATAGCTAAGGTTATAGCAAAATATTAAAGGAAAGAGATACTAGGATGCAGTTAAAACTAGATGCAACTCTGAAAATCTGTTTTGAACCTCCTTCTGGAGAACCACTACTCAGCAAATTTACCCAGATTGTTTTAAAGCAGTGTTGCCACCATGCATTTATAAAACATATGAAAAAAGTAGCAGAAAACCTCCAAGAGCATATTTTAAACTCTGTAAATGAAAGCCATTGGTAAATATCAAAAATAAAATTTGCTGCAAAGCACAAGTTAATTGTAGTGCTCAGATGGCAGTTGTAAAGCCAAATTACTTCATGATTAATAAAGTTAGATCCAAGCTTTGCAAAAGCAATGAAAACTTTGGAGCCTGGTTTCTGCTGAAAGCTATCACTAAGGTGCTGAAAGCTATCACATAGACAGAAATATTAAGTTGTTGTGATTAACCTCCCTCTAGTGCTTTCACTGCTTATAATAAAAACTAGAAGAAAAACAAATCAGCAGGGTAAATAAAGGCTAATACATGCAGCTTTTTTTTAAAAACCACCTTTGGTTCTGTTTCTAAAAAGGAAGTAAAAACACATCAGAATGTTCCATTTTTAATCCAAAATTCAAGAAGCTTCATGCCAAAAAAATAATTTTAATATTATGTGCTTGTCAAAAAGATTTCTGGGGGGAAAGGGCAAGAAAATAAAGTTGTTAGGGGCTTATTATTGTCTACCAAGGACCATAAAAACTAAACTTTCAATAGCTTAACAAGTTGCCCTGACCATGTCCATGTACCCTGAGCATGAATGCTATGAAACTTGATAAGAGCTAGTGCAGTCAATGTGTTTTAAAGTTTCATTGTTAAAAATCCTATCAACATATTTATTTTTAAATTTTGCAGTAGGGCAGCCCATACACTCTGAGTCAACACTCAGGCTTTAGAGGCAGTCTGAGGTATCATTCAAATAGATACCCTGTTCCTTTGTTTCTGTTTGGATCTTTGGATCTGGTCCTTTGTTTATGAAAATTCTGGAAGAGTTTTTTGGACCCAGTCCAAAAGCATCCCTGTGAGTTAATCCTTATGGGGGATTTCAACCTCAACCTGCTGGATCAAAATCTGCTTCAGCTATAGATTTTTTGTCAATGATGCTTTCTTTGGGAACTCTACCTTCAGTTTTGCATACCAACCCAAGTTACTGAGATGTATGCATCTCTTATTGATGTTATTTTTTTGTCACTAGATGTCTTAGATAATATGGAGCTGGTTAGTGATATTTCTGATCCTTTTTCCTGCTATTTTCTGGTATAAGAGTGCTGATCAGGCACAGAGTATAGCATCACCATCTAATCTCCCATTTTTCCATTTTGGTGATACTGAGCTGAGTCTACTTAATTCTTGTCTGACTGATCAGCCAAGGGATAGATTAGTTCCTGAATCAGATTTTAACTACCCTTATGATACTTTTTATGATTTAGTGAAAGAAGGTATCCTAGAAGTTTGCCATCAAAGTCCAGTGCTTCATACTTTGAAAAGAATAGCACCACTGAATCCATGGATGACTCCAGGTCTCCATAAAAGTTGGAAAAGGAAAATTATTTGTGGAAGCTTTACAAGGCTTCATTATCTGCAACTCATCATCAATAGTTCGAGGCCTATAGGAGTACACTTAATTATCTGTGTTGGAAGGCCAGGTCTCAGTATTATCATAAGTAATTTTCTGAGTGTGGAAAGGATGCTAGGAAGACATGGCCTATAATTAATTTGGTTGTTAGACCTACTCCCCCCTCTGCCTTCAGTTCCAACAACGCCGATAGTTGATGGTAAAACTGTCCAAGGAGATGAAGATGTTCAGCAAGAGCTTACCTTTTATTTTGCTAATATAGGGAAGACAACTGCTTCCTGTACAAGCTCTGCAACTTCCCCTTACGATTTCAGAGCCTATCTTGGACCCTAATGTTTAAAGTCAATGGTCTTGAACCCTGTTTCTGAGTTTGAGGTAGCTTTTATGGAGAATGCTGTTAAAGAGTCTTTGTCTTCAGGGCCTGACAGAATTCTTACAAGGGTTATCCATGCCATTCTGCCAGCTATTCTGTCACCATTGGCTAAGCTTGTCAATGTTTTTTTCAAGATAGGAATTTTTCCTGAATCGCTCAACCAAGCAAAGGTTATAGTGTTGTATAAAGGTGGTTCTTGGAGTGATTTTGGTAATTATAGGCCAATTTTTCTCCTATCTGTTTTAAGTAAGATTTTTGAGAAGACTATGCTATCCAGGTTTCTTAGTTTTCTGGATGCAAGAGAATTTTTGCATGATTTCCATTTTGGATTCCAAGTGAATCACTCGACAGAGCATGCTTGTGCACCTCTCTTGAATTTCATTCATTTGACAATAGATTCTGGTCTTATTCCAGCAGCTTTATTTATGGATGTTCTTAAAGCTTTTGATTCTTTGACTCATTGGATTCTTCTTTGGAAACTATAGCATATTGGTATACAATCAAATGCTTTCTCTTGGTTTGCATCATATCTTTCTGGTAGGCTTATTTCAATTGATCCACTTTTCTGGAGGCTTTGAAGTAGATTATGGTGTCCCTCAGGGATCTGTTCTTGGCGCCGTTTTATTTCTGGTCTATGTTAATGGTCTGATTATTGCAGTCAAAAACACCAGACTTCTAGCATGCTGCAAGCTTTCTCATCCTGATGTTTGTCAGTGTTCCAATACTACTTCTAATGAAAATTTTCTTGTTGCTTTTGATGACAACACCACTCTTGGAATCCTTGGGAAGACAGAATGTGATATCAGACCTAACCTTGTGGCAATATTTGAGAGAGTAATTTCATGGTTGGATGCAAATTACTTGCCCTTGAATGTTGGCAAGTCATATTTTCTTAGTTCTTCTCAAATTGGTAGAACTATCCCTCAGATTTCACGCCTTCAAGTGTATCAAGGCTCCTTGTGTAGACCAGAGAATTGGGTTGTCTGGTTTCTTGGTATCCTGATTAATGAGAACCTTTTGTTTAGAAACCATATAGCCATGATTAGGGTTAAGGTCTCATGGAGTTTGTGTGTCATTCGAAAACTTGGACAAATATTTCCTGGATCTATTCTGAAGCTTCTTTTTTTTCTGCCTTGTCCAGTCATATGTTTCATATTGCCCCATTGCATGGATGTCTACTTTTCCTTCTATACTGCAGTGACTTTTGTCATGCACAACAAAGCACAGTGTCTGGTTATGGACACCAACCACTCCTCACCAAAACCACTCTTAAATCTACAGTCTATGTACATTCTTTCTTGTGCTTCTTTTATCTTCCATCAGCTTCATGGGAATCTTCCATATTCTCTTCAAAAAAAAACTCCTATGTTTATTTCTGATTCAGCTCCATACAGCCTTTGTTCTTCACATAATACCTACATTCCTCCTACCCCTACTATATGGTCAGATTTCAATCCCCTGGTTGCCTGTCAACAGGCATGGAATTCCCTACCTTCTTGAGTACACAGATGTCACTCGTTTGGGACTTTTAAAAGAATTTTAAGAACAATTTAGTTAAGAATCAAACAGAGTAGCATTTATTTTGTTTGTTTTTTTTCTTCCCTTTCCTCTGAGGAGTTGGTGTCTCCAGAGTGTTTTTTTTTCCATTGTTTATGGTTGTCTTCTCTGCACTTTGACTCTCAGGCCTCAGGTATGGTCTTTTTTAATCTTATATGTTGTTTGGCTGTTGTTCTCTTTTTTGGCTGTTGCCTTTATTGTATTTTTTGTATCCCCCTTGTATCCCTGACCATGGAGCATTTTGAGGGCAAACAAAAATCTTGTATTTTTAACCTATATTTATTGGTGAATAAAACTCTGAACTCTGAACAATAATTTGAACTATCAAGAGATCAAAAATAAGTAAAAAATGTATGATTTTGGACCACATCTAGGACCACCAAGGAATTGCAGGGGAGGGGGGGGGGAAGAAGGATCCATTGTTAGAAAAGTGAATGTGATATTTGGAAAACATAACATAAGAATTCTAAAAGTGCTAGGCTACTTTTTATTTATCAACATGTTAACTCCTGGTGTGGCACTAAAATAAGCTGTTACCAGGAAAACAATAGGAAACATGGGTTAAATTGGAAGGATACTGAGAATCTAAAAGTAAACTCTGGATGAGGGATTTATGCTCTCTCTAAATTAGTTGAGTTAGGCAAACAAATTTTTCAGGAATAGAGCCAAACCTTCAATGATACCCCAGAATAACGTTTAAAGTGTCTATCTTTTCCTTCTCTCTCTAAAGGACACATCTGAGGCAATATTTGTGCTACAAATACAAGATCTTCATAAGTAAATCTGCAGTTCAAATGAGCCACAATGAAGGTGTCTTGAGCCTCCTATCTTTGCCAAATTCTTATACATAAATTTTTAAAAACTGTTAAAACTATTTGTTAAGTTTAAAAAAATCAAACCTTACTACAGCTTAAACCCTGATGAGATCATAGAAATTGTGTGCTCATGACCTAGAAGCAAAGAAAAAGAGATTAAACACCCAAAATTGTGGTACAATAAGATGCCCAGTAGTTGGTCAGTTAATCATCACTTCTATAGTTATTTCTCTATTATACCACTTAAAATATGGATTGTTTCACTATTCTATCTACTAAATTTTCTTGATAAGTGTGTAATCAGCTTGAATATTTTATGCATATACAACACTAACAAACTTAAATGCTCTGATAGTCAACAGTAAAGCCTAATCATGGAAATGTACTTTAAATTTTAGCCTAAACTCTGAGAATACTTAACAGTCTTTAACATGAGATATTAAAGCTAGAACAAACTTTCTAAATCATTGACAGTTTATCTTTGATAATTTTTTTTTTTATAGCTATTTTATAGCTATTATAGCTATTTATAGCTATTATAGCTATTTTTTTATAGCTATTTTAAAGTTTATCTTTGATATTATACATTCAATTTAAGGCAGGGGTTGCAAAGTTGAAAAATTTATCATTTTTAGCATCAGATGAACATGAAGATTCTAGTGATATTTGAATAAAACTGAAATACTAAAGGGACAGAGACACCAAAATGGGCTTTGCAAAATGATGTTCTTGAACATAATTCAGCTAACTAATAATCTAAAGTATTTAATAATGAATAATCCAAATATAAACCATTAATTAGCATAAATTAGATTTATAGCTATTCTTTACATTTATTTTCAATTCATTTCAAATGACGAGTATCTATTCATTTTCAATGAATAGATACATAGTGGACAAGAAAGATAAACGATTTCATAAAGCAGTGTATGGTGAACTAACTAAGTCGGAGGCGAGAATATTATTTAGACTAAGATCAGGTCATGCAGCAACACAAGCATATAGAGCTAGATTTTACGGTGAAGATGGAAAATGTACATATTGCGGTGAAGAGGAGACGGTGAATCATATGGTATTTCAGTGTCTGAAAACGGAGAAAAAAGAAAACAAATAAGGAAGTTCATGAAAGAAAGAAGAATAGTAGTACCAGACGATTTACTAAGTAGTGAAAGATCTTCAAAAGACTTTAGTGAAGGTCTCAAATTAATATTCAAGTTCATAAAAGACATTAACCGAATTAATACACTATAGTGAAATATGTCAGTTTGATTCAGAAGAAGGAAAGCCTCTCAAGTCCTCAGGGAAGAGGGGAGGATTCTACGTTCATTCATTCATTCATATTATGCTCAAATTCTTTCCGCTATGAAAAATTAAGAGCTTTTATCGGTAGCTCAAGAAAGTGTGAAAATCGGCTCCAAAGGGTGTTTTGGCTCAAAATATCGTCGAATCGGCGAAAATCAGGCTCAGGGGTAGGAAGTATGAAATTAGGTAATATAGAATTTGTTTACTCAGGTAGGAAGGATGGGGTACATAGACAGGGAGTAGGGCTCATGGTGAATAAGGAAGCTGCTAAGTCTTGTTTAGGCTGGGGAAGGCATTAATAATAGAATACTAATTGCTCATTTTATGACTAATAAAAAAAGTTCAGAATACCAGTTATTGTAGTATATGCCCCTGTAGAAGCGACTTATGGAGACTAAAAAATAATAAGGCTCCAGGTGCTGATAGGGTGGTAAATGAGTTTCTTAAATATGGTAGCTCTGAGGTTAGAAATAAGTTACTGAAGATCATGAATACGATTTTTGAAAAAGGGGAAATACCTAACGATTTTAGGAAAACTTTAATTAAGCCACTTTATAAGAAAGGTGATAAAAGTGAGTGTGGTAATTATCGAGGGATTAGTCTGGTCTCCGTAGGCAGTAAATTACTTAGTAATATGATACTTTTTAGACTGAGAGATGCCGTAGAAAAAGTTTTAAGAGAAGAACAGTGCGGTTTTAGAAAAGGTAGAGGATGTGTCGACCTAATTTTCACTCTTAGGTTAATAATTGAGAAGTGCCTGAGTTTTCAAACACCTTTGGTCCTCAGTTTTATAGATTATGAGCAAGCGTTCGATTCTGTTGATAGAAGAGCTTTAGTAAAGGGTTTTATCCTTGTACGGTATACCAGACAAATACATAAAGTGATTAGTGCTATGTACGAGAATAACACTGCTGCGGTTAAGGTAGAAAATGAGGTAAGCAGCTGGTTTTGTATTGAATCAGGAGTTAAGCAGGGTTGTGTTCTATCCCCCTTTATATGGATTATTTTGATGGACTTTGTCTTAAGGAACACAGGAAAAGCAATGGGAGACCACGGAATCAAATGGGGATCTCCTGGACTTATATTATGCTGATGATTTAAGCATCCTAGATGAAAGTGTGAGCAAAATGAATGGCGTTTTAGAGGTTTTGCGAGTTCAGGGTGCTAGAATAGGTTTGAAAATTAATGTTAAAAAGACTAAGTCACTAAGGCTAGGAATAAGTGAAGATGAAAAGGTGAAGTTGGGTAATGAAAAGATTGATCAGGTGGACAGCTTCACTTACCTTGATAGTATTATTAGTAAAGATGGTTGGAGCAGTGAAGATGTCAAAAGTAGAATAGCCAAGGCTCAGGGTGTTTTTTCACAGTTAAAAAAAAGTTTGGAAAAATAGGAAGATAAGTCTGTAAACCAAGATTAGAGTATTAGAAGCTACAGTGATGACAGTGGTCAAATATGGCTCTGAAGCATGGGCGCTCCGAAAAGCGGATGAGGATTTGCTAGATGTTTTTCCAGAGAAATTGCTTAAGGATTGTTCTGGGTACACGGCTGACTGACCGTATTTCAAACAATAGGCTATACGAAAAATGTGGTTCAATACCGCTCTCTAGGGCTATAATGAAAGAAAGGTTGAGGTGGGCTAGGGCACGTTGTGCGGATGAAGGATGACAGATTGCCAAAGATTGTTCTTTTCGGCCAACCGTCTAGGGCTAAACGGAAAGCAGGTCGTCCTCGTCTGGGGGTGGGAGGACGTCATAAAAAAAAGATTTAAAGGAAATGGGAACTTCATGGGTGGGCGTAAAAAGGTAGGCTTTGAATGGATTGGGATGGAGGAGGACGTGCGTAGCTGTGTTGGCCTCAGGCGGCTTGGTGCTGCGGTGGGTTGTTAGTACTAGTGGTAGTAGTTTGTGATATTAAAAATAATACTAAGCGTGTGTGTAAGAAACGTTTATGTGCAGTGCACTGCAAGGGTTTAAGTTTACCTCGTGGTAAACGTGATTGGCTACATGTTATAAATTCTTCGAACTTAAAACAAAAACACATGACCGTGGATTGTCTGTTTAGTATACATATACTGATATTTATTCCTTAAAGTTTTAATATTTTTTATTTATTAAAGGAAAAAATGAAAACATTTAAAATGTATTTTATTTTCAGTAAAGTGCAAATTATGTTCTGGTCTTGAGAAGGCATGGGGGTTGTCAGCCCTACTCGTGTTAATTTTTGCTCGTTTTGAGTTTGACTCGGCTATTTATTCTAATTTCTGTTAGTTTTTGAGTTTCATTTGTTTATTGATGGTGATTTGTGGTAGTTTTACTTTATGACTATGAAATCATTCGAAATTCCTAGTAAATTGGTTTTTACTTGATTCAGAAAAATGCCATCAAATCATTTAGCACTATTGCTGAAAAAGAAAATGAAAAAAGAGAATTCGATATGACATTTTTTCTATAATACTTTAAGGAAGTATTAATTGTTTCTACCAAACTCGAACTCGAATCGACCTGCTCGGGAAGAGTCTCATAGCCATTGTACAGTAGTAACCAGAGTGGCCAGACAGGGCGCATTTGAGCCATTTTGCCACTTCTTTGAGGCGGTTGCGCATTGATTTTTTCGAATCGGTGCATTTTGCAAGGGAAAAAATCGCTGATTTGGCGCATTTTTCACTAATGAAATTAAGCTTTTGGCGCATTTTCACTTTTAGGTGGTGCAACTTTAGACCAAGCAACTGGCAACACTGGTAGTAACTCCTTGTTTGCCAATGTATAATCACCTACGGAACAAGTACTGACAAAACTCTCCAAAAGTGACCCCCGCGTACCTCAGCGCCTCTAGACGCAAAATGCTGTACTACTTAATCGCTCCAAGCCAATAAATTATGCTAGAGCTTGATTCATGCGACGAGTGACGGGGAAATTATCGAAAATTAGCAGCTTGAAATTAAAGAGTAAATCGTGCGATATGGATATGAAGAAGAAGTATTGTGCTTAGAAAACTGATTATTATTAAGTGCTGCCGGCTAACAACCAGAATGGTTCGATGCTTTTTCGAAGGGTGCGATATTAATCGAAAAAAATGCAAAAGAAAAAAAAAGGAGTCAAATTACTTGCTGTGCCAAATAACAGGTAGGCTATGAAATGTTTGAAATGTTTTTCTTTTCAAACTTCAGAAAAGTTCTATTCTAGTACCATAATGAGATAGCTAAGAAATAAACATACCATGATCTACTTAGAATTCAATGTTGTAGGCTATCAAAATATAAATTAAAAAAATTCCAGAATGGCGGGATTCCTGTCATCCCCTAGATTCTATAAAACAAACTTTTCGAGGAGACGGAGGGATTCGGGATAGGGCCCCGGGGCCTAGACCCGAACCCCGAGTGAGCCGAAAACTAGCAAATACTGACCTAGTATAGGTTATAGGTTATAGGCTAATGAGAAATCTGGAAATGGGCCGTAGTTATATACGTTTTATTGGGTTAATTCAAGGCTGTAGCCTACTCAGTGAGATAGTGAGCAAACAAAAAAGATTAAGGGAAAGATTTTACAATTTACACTAATTATAAAGACAATAAATGACAGGAAAATCACAGCTGTATCATAGCACAATTTCAAATACTTTGGCTACTTACCCCCAAACTTATGGTCAATTTATCGGAAGGTGCAGCGTTTAATGGTAAACTCCAATATTTCGAAGTTTCAAATCACAAAAAAGTTATGCAGAAAAAACTAGCACGTTTTAAGCCTCTCGAAATCCAAGTTTCGTCTTAGACACTATATTTTTTGTTTATTGTTTCCATTTCCTCGTAAGAAAGAGCATTCATTTGGAATTTTTTCCCGTATTCTGCCGGTTTATGCTTTTTCTTATTGATAGTCTCTAAAAAAGAGACAAAAATGTGAACTCTGTATCTTCTGAATTATTGGCTTTTTTTTTTAAACATCGATGATATTGGCTCTTGGTGGCCGAAATTGGATTCTCTTTAATGTAGCTCTAATTCTAATGTCCGATATGAAGCGGGGCATTACTTTTGGATAGGACTGAACTGGCACGAACAAACCAAATCTGACTACTTGTTATTTTGTTTTCTTTTTTACAGACGGGAAGAATGGCTCAGAGCTGTGAAACGTGAGGATTTGCTGGAAAATCCGAAAGTGGCAAAAAGACTCTTCATATGCACGAGGCATTTCAAGGAAGAGCATTTTATGGCAGCAGATATTACTAAGCTAAAAAAAGTCTGCTTGAAGCCAAACGCCATCCCGTTTATTTTAGTCGGTGACGGTCAAAGTAAGACTTTATGTCTGTTCATTAGCTATCAGTGGTGTAGTTGGGTGAGAAAGTCGGGGAAATGCGATCCATGGGGAAAGTAATCCATTTGTTTTCCTACGAAAAAAAAAAGGCTCTCGGTTTCATCTGCTTAATTTTGAACCTTTGAGGCATCAGCTATTACGAGATGGTAGCTTTGGGAGGGTGAAAAAGTGCAGCCCTCCCTCCTCTTTTTTAAGGACTCTACGCCAAGGATAAGCTATTGCTTGAGATTCGCTAAATAGATTCGCGACCTAATCAAATAAATGTTTGTAGCTGGTTTAACAAGCCAGGTTTGGAAGGTTCAGGCAACATTATTATGCGCCAACTATTATCCGACTTCTTGAGGACAAGGTATTTATTTCAGTTGGTGACTCCCTGCACTGGTGACATTACCTTTACCGACATCAATAGCAACCAGTACACCCGATTTCGTTTGAAGTTGTGAATGTTAGTGGTAAGTGCTTAATTAGTTAGTTAACTTAGTAAATGAAAAAGTACCACTTTTGCTCATTAACAGCTTGTTTTTTTCCTCTCCCTCCTTATTTTTGTGAAAAAGCGTCACTGACGTAGAATTCTGTAGAATCCAATTTAATCATAAGAATTCCTACCTAACCTAGAATGGTTATTTGTGTTCAATGCATCTTACAAAAGAAATGTGCGTTTGCATCTTTGACATCGAATCCGGATCTTACGTTTTATATTTAGTTTTCTGTTGCTAACATACTCGTATAGTTCTTTATTTATCCGAATATTTCAGCCTATCTGAGCATTTAGAGCACGGCTCAGTGCTGCACTGCGCCTACCTGCATATTCAGTCGAGCTTTTATGCAATATAACTTCTACACCCCTCACCACTCCCCCTCTCTCCTCTCCCTCTCTTCTCTACTTCTCTTCTCTCCTCTTCGTACATCGTTTTTTCTTTTCTTCTTTTTATAGAAGTAGATTAGAGTATATAAGATATGTCGCAGTAATAACAATAAGTTTTTTCCACTCTTACAGGTGACATTGCCTTCACTGACATCGGTAGCAGCTCACACAACCTGAATTCCGTTGAACTTGTTAATCCTAGTGGTAAGTCTTGTTTAGTAAATTAGTTAATAAATCTAATAGTGCTCGTTATTGCTCATGCTCATTTACAGCCAGTTATTTCCTCTTTCTCCCTACTTTATGAAAAAGACATAATTAACACTTAGAAACAAAAAAAGCTATTTTGAATATAACCACTCATGATTTTGCCATTATTTTTTTCTGTGATTTGATGGAGGGAAAGTCCCTGGATTCTATATGCATCGAAGGAGTAATTAAAGCTTCCTTGGAAAGGAAATAAGTTAATGGTTATAGATTTTTTTTTTTTTTTTGGCTTTTGCTGTTTTGATTGGGGAATAAGCTTGTCCACATAAGCTATAGTTTTGAACTATACCATTATTGAGATTTTTGCCTATATTGTATATTCATTTTGAAAAGAATAGTGAACAAATTCGCGCGCGTCTTTGCTACGCACTATGGAAAGAACAGCTTTCGACCTTCCCCTCGTTTTGTTTCTCCGTCACTGGAGTACGGTAATTAGCAATGACCAATTGTAATTTTTTAAGCAGGACGCTGGCTGAGCCTTAACCTTGAATGAGCCTTAACCTTAACCTTGAAAATATTTTATGGAATGATTGCCAGTTATGATTTTGGAATGGAAAATTATTCAGCGAATTAATAAGTTGAGATTCTTTATTTTCTTGTTTCTTTTATTCTGTTGCAATTAAAAAAAAGAAAAAATTGGAAGAAATATTAATACAGCGGTCATGTACCATTAAACCACATCTGCAAAAGCACTTCTGATCAAGATTATCATTATCCTAACTGTTCTTGAAACTCATTCCAACGTTTCGGGGTAGCATTTTTTACAAGAAAGTCATATGTTTCTTTTTATCAATCAATAGTAATTCCCCCTCGTCTTTTTGCTTTTTAGCTTTTTCTTTGATCTGCAAGTAGCGATGATGTTCCACGAGAAAATCCGTAAACGCTTCGAAGGAGATGTGAAAGAACTCTAGAGAATAGCATACTGATTTTCAAATGAAATTGTTTTACAACAAACTACATCGTTTTCATTTTTCTTTCCATTATTTTATGAGCTTCTATCAAAGCAACAATTACTGCCTGGAACTACGGATAGATTTCCAGTCTGAAAATTGTAATTTCTTTAAGGTTTGCAGGTCTACTTTGAGTAACCATCGCAAATTATTTCGGTATGTAAGGAGAGGAAATCATTGTCTTTACGTTGATGATCTACTTTCATTCCAAATAAGGCACACTTTTATTCGTCTTACGGTCTTACACTCTATACGGTTTCGTATTACTCGTATATAGGACTAATCTGGTTTCAAATAAGCTCTGAAAAAGCGAGCTAAATTTGTGCGAAACGAAAAAAAAAAAATCTGAATCAGTTGACGAGTGTTCCGTACTATAATTAATTTTGCAGCACACAACAATAAAAATACATGTAAAAGCTGCTCACGTAACAAAGCATCCCATATGTGTGTGCTTTTTTTTTTTTGCCTTTCTTCCAAAGAATATAATGGGCCTATATCAGCATATCCCGGCCTCCAATCAAGGAGCTTAGGGGACACACAAAAAGTAATTTCGTGCGGTTCTGAACCAAATTAAATAAAAGTAGATTCTATCAAATACTATCAATACAATATACGCGGCTAATTTCTTTAATCCAGTTGCCATGCAATGACAAGAAAAATAAATACTTTCGAAATAAATTATCATATTTTCAAGTTTTGACGTCAATAACATTGAGAAAAAGGGATAGATTAGAGGAAGATGAATACAATTATAATAATCAAAGCAATTTTTCATTCGATATATGGGTAATTACGCGTAGCACTCTCAAATCGTAAATATAGGCGTGATAAATGGGTGTCGATAAACATCACATAAAATCTAATAGGGTAGGGTGAAACAATTTCAAAATAGAAGGCATTAATTTAAATATGCTCTGCAATAAAGCACCCTCATTTTTTCATTGTCCTAATTCTAATCACAAGCTTTATATCAGGATCCGTCTCTTTAATTCAGACCACATCTGATTAAAGCATAATCACCTACGGAACCGGTTCCGTAGGTGATTGTACTTTCCATCTGATCGAGACGCTATCTATTCTCCTAAGTTGCATTGAATTGTGTAACTACGGTATTTAGTTGCCAGGTTCGCATAAATATGGAATCGTCTCCGGAGACGCGGACAAAGGGTCACTTTTTTGTGTGGAGAGGATATGTTTTGTCAGTACTTGTTCCGTAGGTGATTATACTTTGGTATTTATATATGAAAGCAATTTCAACAAAACAGACCACGAAAAGATTCTTTCAATAAAAACGATGCATTATGATACATACACAATCAAGGGTGTCTACAGGATGGATTTTGCCTTATTAATCGAACCGAGTATCGAACCTGAAGATCGTTTGATCTTCCGAGTATCGAACCGAACCGATTATCGAACCGAATCCTGTTTGAATGATGAATTATTTTCCTCGTCACAGATACCGTACCTGGAAATCCAATTGTAGTAAACATTAATAGTCTGGACGCCAAATCTTAGAAAGAATCATGCTTAGAAATATCCAGCTTTCTGAAGTTATCAAGTGGTAAGAATTGAAATGTAGTCAATACCTTAAGATTAGGTAGCGCTCATGCAGCAAAAAGTCACTTGTTATTTACAGAACAAGGCAAAGAAATCTAAACTTTTTATATGTTTTACCACCAAACTGGCTGCCAGTTATTATTATCTTTGCTAAGATTACAAGAACCGATTATAGGGCGATATGAAGAACAAAAAACGGGTCCTTGTCATGCTTTAAAATACAACTGACCGTGCCAAAGCTATCCGGGACTACGAGCAAAAGAGTTACATGTGAAAAAGTCATATAGTCAAGGCTTTTGATAGTCTCGACCATAATATTAGTAGTGGTAGAAGCCGAGGCTATGGGTGCCCGTCCATTTGTTGTACGCATACTTGCGACTTTTCTTTTTAAAAGATCTCAGTGTGTCCAACTCCCTGATCATGAGCCACCTGGATTTTTAGATATTTATACGGTTCACCACAAGGGACTAAATTAGGTCCACTTTCTTTTCTGATTGTTTTTAATCGAATTTAGCAGCAGTTCGTGAGGGTTTTAAATTTGATGATGATGTAGCTGTCTTATCACTGCAACTAAGCCCTCCGACAACTGAACAGTCTGACTTGACGAGAATCTTTAATGACCTAAAAGCTGAATTAGGAATTAGGTAAAACTGACCTAAAAGCTGAATTAGGAATTAGGTAAAACTGACGGTCAGCGAAACTAAGAGCTCTTATCTGACTCTTTCTTTCCTAAAGGTCGACAACCACTTTTCTCTTATTCCCCTACTGCCGACAAAGAAGGGGCCTCACTTTTACATTCATTTTCCAACATGAAGAGATCTGGTATGCCAACTGAGGTTTGAAAGTCTGTATACTGCATCTACGTTAGAACTTCTCTTGAGGGTGCATGTCCAGCTTAGCATCCGGGTTTGATGAAAGATCAATCAGACAGGATTGAGATAATACAAAAAAGAGCTGTAAAAGTTATATTTGGACATAACTACTCAACATATGATGATGCACAAAAACAACTCAACTTAAATTCACTTGATAGTCGTAGATATGAGTTGACATATCGGTTTGGACTAAATTCTTTGAATTCCCCAGCTCATCGTGGTCTACTACAAAGACCAGTCACTAGACTCCGACAAATAAAAATAATTGTCCACTGTTAATGACTTACCCAGCCTCTAGTACCGAGAGATATTGCAAATCATTTGTCCCTTATTTTACTCGGTATTTTAATAATATGAATTATTTTACTAATATTTAATAATATTACATTAACAATTATTTAATGTTTGATGCAGTTTATATCAGGTGTTTGCCTTTGAGTGTTTTTGAATGTACCAACCATTTAAATATTTAATATTCTGATATATTCTGTATAAACGTTCACTATTTTAACTGTGGAAATTGATTTTTGACTTATATTAATTTATACTAATTTTTTATTGACTTATTTCAATTTATTGACCTTGAAAACTAATTTATTGACTTGCTGCCTTAATTTTTATGTTGCTATTTGTTTTTAATTTTTTGATCCTTGTTTTGGGTCTCTTTTTTTGTATCATGACATGTTCATGTGGAGCTTCAGCTATTGTAGTGAATAATATATATTCTGTTCTATTCTATAACATCAACGGACTGCAATCAACATGTAAATGATTCTTACTAATCCCATCTAAATCAACGGACTTAGATTTCAATTGAAGAATGGCATTATGCACAGCGTCAGCAGAAACTTGGCGCTGAGAAAGACTATATGGGATAACATCTGATAATAACTTTTCAAATGACGAGAAATGTCATGAAAACTTCATCAAGTTTTATGACGCCATTGGAGCCCAGCATTGCTCCAATTGGGACCAGTTTGAATGCTAAGTCCGAGCTTAATTCATATTATGCTCAAATTCTTTCCGCTATGAAAAATTAAGAGCTTTTATCGGTAGCTCAAGAAAGTGTGAAAATCGGTTCCAAAGGGTGTTTTGGCTCAAAATATCGTCGAATCGGCGAAAATCAGGCACAGGGGTAGGAAGTATGAAATTAGGTGATATAGAATTTGTTTACTCAGGTAGGAAGGATGGGGTACATAGACAGGGAGTAGGTCTCATGATTAATAAGGAAGCTGCTAAGTCTTGTTTAGGCTGGGAAGGTATTAATAATAGAATACTAATTGCTCATTTTATGACTAAAAGTTCATAGTATCAGTTTATAGTAGTATATGCCCCTGTAGAACCGACTGACGGAGACTAAAAATAATAAGGCTCCAGGTGCTGATAGGGTGGTAAATGCGTTTCTTAAATATGGTGGCTCTGAGGTTATAAATAAATTACTGAAGATTATGAATATGATTTTTGAAAAAGGGGAAGTACCTAACGATTTTAGGAAAACTTTAATTAAGCCACTTTATAATAAAGGTGATAAAAGTGAGTGTGGTAATTATCGAGGGATTAGTCTGGTCTCCGTAGGCAGTAAATTACTTAGTAATATGATACTTTTTAGACTGAGAGATGCCGTAGACAAAGTTTTAAGAGAAGAACAGTGCGGTTTTAGAAAAGGTACTTTTATGTCATGACTATGAAATCATTCTAAATTCCTATTAAATTGGTTTTTACTTGATTCAGTAAAATGCTATCAAATCATTTAGCACTATTGCTGAAAAAGAAAATGAAAAAAGAGAATTCGATATGACGTTTTTCTATAATACTTTAAGGAAGTATTAATTGTTTCTACCAAGCAACTCGAACTACAATCCTCCTGCTCGGGAAGAGTCTCATAGCCATTGTACAGTAGTAACCAGAGTGGCCAGACTGGGCGCATTTGAGCCATTTTGGCACTTCTTTGAGGTGGTTGCGCATTGATTTTTTCGAATCGGCGCATTTTGCAAGGAAACAAATCGTTGATTTGGCGCATTTTCACTAGTGAAATTAAGCTTTTGGCGCATTTTCACTTTTAGGTGGTGCAACTTTAGACCAAGCAACTGGCAACACTGGTAGTAACTCCTTGTAAGCTATGTATTATTGTGTTTGAGGATATTATATTCGCTTAAAAGGGCACCAGATAATTTTCTTCCAATAAATTTTTTAAGACTTCATTTTATCACTCACATTGTAGACTTGGACTCAATAACAAACAACTATAACCGTATTTGGCTCCAATCAAGAATTATACTGTGGGAATTTTTGTTGTTCTGATTCAAAATTCAACTAATTTTTTTTCATCCCGTTCAAGAGTGAATATGAATGTACTTAAAACTTACACTCTTCATTCACGTCCTTTTCACTCTTCAAGTCCTTTTTATGAATCCTGGTAGATATTGTGATTTTTTTAATGCTATGACAAAAAAAAGAACAGAAATACACGCCTGGAAATAAAAATTGTTTTCAGTAAAGCACAAATAACTTTCTGGTCAACTAAGCTTTAGCCTCACGTTAGGATTAGAGTAAGACTTAGGACTTGTAGCGCTAACCCTTAAGCATGCAGTATCGATTATCGATATTGATATAGTAGGCTATATCAATTGGTCCAAACCGTTTTTTTATCTAATTGTTTCTAAGATTCAGAAGTTTCCATTTTTCTTTTAGAATATTGGTGTGTTTTCTGTACTCAAAAAGCTCAAGCCACCGCTGCAACCACTATTTTCTTCTATTTAGCTCTATTAGCTCTCTTTTCACTATTATTATTTTATTAGATTCTCTTCTATTTACTTCTATTAGCTTTCTTGTCACCGTTAATTTTTTGTGAGTGTTTTCACTTATTGCCAGCTTTTATTAGTGAGGGGATTTGAGTTTACGTATCCTTTTATACTGGTTCATGACCTCATACGGCAAATGACGTCACAGACTTTGTATATCATGATAATACAAAAGTGGGTGCCGATTCTATTCGCCCTTCCTCAAGGCTAAATTTCAATTTTATATGGGAATTAATTATTTGTTACTATTTTAATGTGTTTATTTTAAAAATATTTGAAAAGAAACATAGCTGCCAAATAAATGTCATAAATTTGCAATATTTCATGTAATATATTTATATTCCAGTAAAGTACAAATAGCAATACTCAGTCCCTGAATCCTTTGAAAAGCCTTTTTTTAAAATTGTGTCATAAGCGCCATATACTTCATTAGTTTAGAGGAGCAACAGATTTAATTTGTCATTTTTTTTAGAAGTTGACGACAAATCTCCAAATGATTTTGAAAATTTTTCATAAGTACAGATCCTGGTCTATCACCTAAGCAGGAAGATGATCGTAGGAGGGTATCTCCCACTATAACTGTAAAATCCGAACCTGATTCTGACCCTTATGAACGGGATTCAGCTATTTGTGAGAACCAAGGTATGTTTTACCTAGTCAATAGCCAAAAAGGTCTGCTTCGTGGTCTTATTGTCACCACCATCTGCTTGCTTCCCTCGCTGCTAAATTCAGCGAGCTAAATTCAAATTAAATTTAGTCTGGTTTTGTGACTTTAGGAATAAACTCAGTTTTCATATATGTTCCATATTTAATTTTTGCTTTTTAACCTCAGCCTTTATTAAGGTCAATGTGAAATGTGATTACTATTCCTTTCTTCTACCCTGTTTTTTTAACGTTCACTCGTAGAAATTATGAACTTGGTATGAATTGTCCTATGAACTTGAAAAGCGTGGCTTCTAAACTTAAAAGCGTAATGAAGCTAGGCCCCGTTTCTTTTATAATTAGGTATACCACACAGCAAAGGGTCTTCGATTTTGTCTTGTATATGAACTTGAAAAGTGTGGCTTCTAAACTTGAAAGCGTAATGAAGCTAGGCCACGTTTCTTTTATGATTAAGTATCCCACACGGAAAAGGGCTTTCGGTTTTGTCTTAGCTGAATATAGTAAGAACGAACCCCTGTTACAACTGACGTCACGTATATAATATAGCGTCATTTATATAGCGTCATTTTATAATATAGCGTCATTTACGGTTGTAACCTTCGATTATGGTGTCATTCATCATACAGAAAAAAAGGACACATCAGTTCCATGCAAAAAAGTGATTCTCCTTGCTGTTCAAGCAGGGAGCTCTAAGTTTCATGAATTGGGTTTTGGGCCATGCCGATTCCAACGGTGTTTTTTTTTTCGATCCAACTCCATTTTGTTTTAGGAGTTTTAGGCTATCTTTTGAAATTTTTTAAATTTGTTTTCAAACTAACATTTTACTATTAAGATTAATTTAGATAATAATTACCGTTCCTCGATCAACTAGAAATGACAATTTTTTCACGAGCAAGTTTTTTTAAAGAAGTTTTTCAAAGTTTTGGTTACTATGGGCCGTGGTTCTTTCCTTACTACTTTGCAGCGGTAGCAACAATGCAACCATGACTATACTATGTTCCAGAAGTGATTGCCTAAAATGGTCTTCGTTTATTGAATGATATATATTACAAACAGGTAAACACCTTTGGCTTTTTCTTAGTTGGAACAGTACAGAAAGAACTGCCGGGATCAGGCAGTGCATTCACTCAAATATGACATCATGCACCTTTTCAAAAGATTTTAGAGAAGTAACTTTTCAAAAGATGCTTCTCTTATATTGTCTTACCAAAAGATAGGTGTGCTGCATTATTATGTTTATGATGATTCAGTTTTTGTCGAAAATTGCATTTTATTTTAATATATTGGTTACTATTGGCTAGAGGTTGTTCTTTACTATGAAACAAAGTACGCATATGAGGCAATTTCCTTTAAAATGGAATTTGTTTTTCAGTTTTGGTTAGTTATGTGTTGTAGTTCATCCTTTATTAGGTTGCAGATACCGCTGCACCCATGAAAGTACGAGGAGACCTCGGTCCCTGGTACTCGGCATGCGGCAGGGGCGATTCGGTTCGGTTTATTGATTCGGTATATTTGATTCGGTTTGTCGCTTGTTTTCAACCGCAGATTAATGTAAGATTCTTTTCCAGGTTTTACCCAGTAATTATTTTTTGCTGTACATTGTTACATAATTCAGTAACCACCCTGTGTGTTACATTTGCAAATAATTCTAGCTCTAAAATAACGCGTCCTTTCATTCCATTGTAATTGTCATTGATTTGCAAATACTGTCTGTTCAATAGACAACGCTCATTGTTATATGTATTTTGCAGATCGATTGCATATTGACGACCGCAGATTTAGTTGTGTGTCATTTTTGTTTGCGATTTGATATGATTCTATGATTCTCTCTGTTGCTTATCTTCTAACCGCAGTTTTCGTTGCGCATAATCTTCGATTGCAATTTGTTTCGATTCCCGGTGTCGCTTGTATATTAACTGCTGATTTAATTGTGCATCACCTTCATTTGTGATTCACTGTGATTCTCTTGAATCATTTTTGTTTGCGATTCGATGGGATGCTCGCTGTTACTTGTCTTTTAACCGCAGATTTCGTTGGGTATGATTTTCATTTGTGTTTTGTTTCGTTTCTCGTTGTCGCATGTCTCTTAACCGTAGATTTCGTCCTGCTTGATTTTTGTTCATCTTTAACTGTGACAATTTTGATGCCTTTTGCTTTAGCTGTTCGGGTAGTATTTTTGCATGTTGCCATAGATACAAAAAATGTTTGATAAAGTTAATCTTCCCAAAATTGTAACCTATCTAGATTTTTTTTCAGGCCAGAATATTTTGCTGTACCAATTTTTAGAAAAACAATTCAGTTATAACCAGGTGTGTTACATTGCACATACCATCCAGCGCTGATTTGATCACTAGTTTTGATCACTTTGCGAATGTTTCCTGTTCGATTGACGCTGCTCATTATCGAACGTCTTCTAGCCGCAGTTTTTTTTTGCATCATTTTTGCTGGCTCCATAGTTTTTTTTTGGAAAATTGGGATGCTGAGAATTTCTGTCATCTTATCTGAGAGGCAGTGTGACTCCTGCAGCATCCTTTGACGGTAACTAACCAGAATCACTAACTAGTGCATCACGCCATATAGACGTTTGAACGCTCTACACAAAAGCTCGTTTCGCAGCTAATAAGTGTTACCACTAGCGTCAACCGTACTGTCTGAAGGGTTTTGAAAAAGAACAAGTTCCGGGTCGTCAGGCTTTCCGGATTTCCGGAATGAAATCCTTTTCTTGAGGAACCATTCAACTCTCTTAACTTTCTGAGCGACATAGGCAAGACTTTTGTACTCATCTATCATAGGCGGCGCAATCGCGCTGCCTAAGTAAAGAACGATGTTGGCACTATCTATTATTTATTAATTTTTTTTTCTTTAGGCCAGGGCACTTCGTATCGAAGGAGTTGTCGTAGAAAACTTCGAAAAGGGTTTATTCGATTGGAAATTGGAGTGGCTTGTGCCCTTTTTAATAGTCGAAAGTGATTGGAAGGCAACTAACACCGCATGCTCACCATTTCCCCAAACACATCCAATGAAAATTTTAAGATAATATTTTGTCCAGCGTTGTTGATTTTCCGATAGAAAATATATTTTTGAGGAGGACACTCCCCCACAGCCCTCAGGGCAAGGGTATTGAGTTATGCCCTGGGAGAATATAAGAACGATGTTGGCACAATGTATTATTTGTTATTTTTTTCCTTTTCTTTTTCGAAAAGGGCTCATTCAATTGGAAATTGGAGTGGCTTGTGCCCTTTTTAATAGTCGAAAGTGATTGGAAGGCAACTAACACCCCTTCCATGCCCACCATTTCCCGAAACACATCCAATCAAAATTTTGAGATAGCCATTTTGTTCAGCGTAGTTGATTTCCAGATATATATTATGTTTTTGAAGAGGACACTCCCCCGCAGCCCTCAGGGCAAGGGGGTATACAAGGTTTACATAGAAAGCGTTGTTTTACAAACTTCAAAAAAGGCTCAATCGATTGAAAATTCAAAGGGCTAGTGCCCTTTTTAATAGTCGAAAGTAATTGGAGGGCAACTAACCCACCTCTCACGTCCACCTTTTCCCCAAACACATCGAATCAAAATTTTGAGATAGCCATTTTGTTCAACGTAGTTTTAAGTTCTGGAAAATTAGGTCTTTGAGGATGAACCCCCCCCCCCCCCCCCCAACCAGCCCTCATCAGGGCAAGGGGGTATTCAAGGTTTACATAGAAAGCGTTGTCGTAGAAACTTCAAAAAAAGGCTCAATCGATTGAAAATTCAAAGGGCTAGTGCCCTTTTTAATAGTCGAAAGTAATTGGAGGGTAACTAACCCACCTCTCACGCCCACCTTTTCCCCCAACACATCCAATCAAAATTTTGAGATATCCATTTTGTTCCACGCAGTTTAAAGTTCAGGAAATTATACCTTTGAGCAGGACATTCCCCCCACAGTCTTCAGGGCAAGGGTTATAAGTTATGCCCTGGGGATATATAAGGTCCCTATTGAAATCTTTGTCGTAGAAACCTGAAAAAGGGCTCATTCGATTGGAAATTCAAAAGGCTAGTGCCCTTTTTAATAGTCGAAAGTGATTGGAGGGCAAATAACCCCCTTTCACGCCCACCTTTTCCCCAAACACATCCAATCAAAATTTTTAGATAGCCATTCTGTTCAACGTAGTTTTAAGTTCTGGAAATTAGGTCTTTGAGGATGAACCCCCCCCCCCCCCCCCCCCCCCCCACATAGCTCTCAGGGCAAGGGTTTTAAGTAATGCCCTGGGGATATATGAGGTTTTTATAGTACGCGTTGTTGTAGAAACCCCAAAAAGGGCTCATTCAATTGGAAATTGAAATGGCTAGTGTCCTTTTTAATAGTCGAAAGTGATTGGAAGGCAACTATCACCCCTTCCACGCCCACCATTTCTCCAAAACATATCCAATCAAAATTTTGAGATAGCCACTTTGTTCCACACAGTTTAAAGCTCAGGAAATTATACCTTTGAGCAGGACATTCCCCCCACAGTCTTCACGGCAAGGGTTATAAGTTATGCCCTGGGGGTATATAAGTTTTTTATTGAAATCTTTGTCGTAGAAACCTGAAAAGCGGCTCATTCGATTGGAAATTCTAAGGGCTAGTGCCCTTTTCAATAGTCGAAAGTGATTTGAGGACACCTAATCCCCCTCTCACGCCCACCTTTTCCCCAAACACATCCAATTTTTAGATAGCCATTTTGTTCAACGTAGTTTAAAGTTTTGTAAATTAGGTTTTTAAGGATGACAACCCCCCCCCCCCCCAAGCCCTCAGGGCAAGGGTTGTAAGCTATGCCCTGGGGGCATATAATGGTTTTATAGAAAGCGATGTTGTAGAAACTTAAAAAAAGGCCCATTCAATTGGAAATTGAAAAGGCTAGTGTCCTTTTTAATAGCCGAAAGTGATTGAAGGGCAACTTACCCCCCCCCCCCCCCTCTCACGCCCACCATTTTCTCAAACACATGTAATCAAAATTTTGAGATATCCATTTTGTTCAACGTAGTTGAAAGTTCTGGAAATTAGGTCTTTTAGGATGATAACCCCCTCAGAGCCCTCATTGCAAGGGTTGTAAATTATGCCCTTGGGGCATATAAGGTTTATATAGAAAGTTGTAGAAATTTCAGAAAGGGCTCATTTGATTGGAAATTGATATTGCCCTTTTTAATAGTGAGTGGAGAGTAATTAATCCCCCTCTCACGCCTACCATTTCCCCAAAAACATTCAATCAAAGTTTAGAGATAGCCATTTTGTTCCACGTAATTGAAAGTTCTGGAAATTATGTATTTAAGGATGACAAACCCCCCATTCAAATACACCATTCAAATACAAATAAATGTGCATTGTCAGTTTAATATACATATGCTGATATTTAGGAATCAAAATGTTAATATTATTTTATTTATTAAAGTTATAAAAGTAAAAACAATTATATTTTTGTGCAAATCATGTTCTGGCCTTGGGAAGGCATAGGGGTTTTGAGCTCAACTTATGTTAATTTCTGCTCGTTTTTGTGTTTGACTCGGTTATTTATTGTAAATTCTGTTCGTTTTGGGTTTCATTTTTTTTTTTCGATGATGATTTGTGGTGGTTTCACACTTGGTAGTTTATTTGATTTTATTTTTGCTCATTTTTGGTGTTTAACGGAGTTCTTTGTTTTTCTTTGAAAAACTTATTTTGTGGAAAAAGATTTTTTTAATTAATAAGAAAAAACAAACAAACATAAAAAACTATGTGCCTATATGCATTTGATAGTGTCTTTCTAAAAACACGTTAGGGTTTTAAACGTAAATCGCATAAGCGTTTCCATTTTGTACCCCGAGATAACTTTTGACAATTAACTTGAATTCCTGTAGGACAAGAGCCCATCGCGTAAGGCGGGAGTTATTACTGCAGGATACATTGAGCCGTCTTAGCAGATTATGATGTGTTCCGACCTCAAATTTCTGTCCACTGAGGTTGTATCCAAAACTGCGAATTGTCAATTTCAGAGCTATGGTCTTTTTCTCAACTATTCCTCTGTGTTATGAGACACCTCTGTGTACTATTAAGTACATACGATTATGCTAGGAAGCATTTCCGTGTGTTGTGAAATACCTCTTTGTGCTATGAAGCACTTACGATTGCGCTACGAAGCACTTTTTTGTGTTGTGAAACACCTCTGTATTCTATGAGGCTTTTACGATTCTACTATGTAGAACTGCTGTGTGTTATAAAACACCTTTTTGTGCTATGAGACATTTATGATTGTGCTATGAAGCATTTCTCTATGTCGTGAAATACCTTTTTGTCCAATGAAGTGCTTACGATTGTGCTACCAAGCACTTCTGTGTGTTGTTAAACACCTCTGTATGCCATGTAGTCATCTACGATTTTGCTAAGTAGCACTCCTGTGTGTTATAAAAACCCCTATGTGCTATGAGGCATTTACAATTGTGCTATGAGATTGTGTTACGAAGCACTTCTCCTGTGTTATAAACCACCTGTATGAGCTATGAAGCATTTCGGTGCGTTGTGAAACACTTCAATGTGTTATGAGACATTTAGGATTGTGCTTTGAAACACTGGTGTATTATGAAACACCCCTATGTGCTATGAGGCATTTACGATTGTGCTATGAAGCGTTTCTGTGTTGTGAAATACTTCTATGTACTATGAAGCACTTAAGATTGTGCTACGAAGCACTTCTGTGTGCTGTGAAAACCTCTGTATGCAATAAGGCATTTGTGATTCGGCTATGTAGTACTCCTTCCTGAAGCCTATTGCTGACTCTAGGTCGGAGCAAGGGGCTAGCTAAGCCTGAAAAATTTCCACGGCGGTGGTGGAGCTCCAGGCAATGAGGCTTGACCCTCCGTCCCTGGGCAGCTTAGGAAATCCTTCAGCGTACCTCAAAGTGGTGAAAGGGTGTAAACATCGCTGAGCTTCACGCCAAGAAAGGTGGTGGCTACATTTGAGCCATTTTGGCACTTCTTTGAGGCGGTCGTTCATTGATTTTCTCGAATCGGCGTGTTTTGCAAGGGGAAAAATCGTTAATTTGGCGCATTTTCACTAATGAAATTAAGCTTTTGGCGCATTTTCACTTTTATGTGGTGCAACTTAAGACCAAGCAACTGGCAACACTGGTAGTAACCCTTGTAAGCTATGTATTATTGTGTTTGAGGATCTTATATTCGCTTAAAAAGGGCACCAGATAATTTTCTTCCAATAAATTTTAAGACTTCATTTTATCTCTCATATTGTAGACTTGGGCTCAATAACAAACAACTATAACCGTATTTGACTCCAATCAAGAATTATGCTGTGGGAATTTTTGTTGTTCTGATTAAAAATTCAACTATTTTTTTTTTCATCCCGTTCAAGAGTGAATATGAATGTACTTAAAACTTTCACTCTTCATTCACAAGTCCTTATTATGAATCCTGGTAGATATTGTGATTTCTTTTAATGCTATGACAAAAAAGAACAAAAAATACACGCCTGGAAATAAAATTGTTTTCAGTAAAGCACAAATAACTTTCTGGTCAACTAAGCTTTAGCTTCACGTTAGGATAAGAGTAAGACTTAAGACTTGTAGTGCTACCCCTTAAGCATGCAGTATCGATTATCGATATTGAAATAGTATATCAATTGGTCCAATCCGTTTTTCTTCTTTCTAATTGTTTCTAAGATTCAGAAGTTTCCATTTTTTTAGAATATTGGTGTGTTTTCTTTACTCAAAAAGCTCAAGCCATCGCTGCAACCACTATTTTCTTCTTTTTAAAAACGGGAGGAGGTCAAAACGGAAAAAGAAATCCATATTCTTGCTATTTAGTCATAATTTTTCTGAGGACCCTTTATATCAATCCCATGGTTGATTTCCCCCCTCCTGCGTACAAGTACTGTCTACCTCCTTTTTTCTTCAAGTGAACTGTAAAGTCCTCCGATTTTAATATTACTTATATGTATTATTTATTATTCTGTATAATTATTTCTCAAAATTTAGGATGGCCTACAGGGAAACAGAGCACTCGTTGATTCACAACAACCACCTTGGTATCTACTGCTTGTTTATTATCGACAAAAAAAAATCAGCTGCATGTGCCTTGTGATATCCTGTAACCTCATCTTTCAGCTCTTCGTCATCAATAACTGGGGCTTAAATCGCTTCTTCAAATACAGGAAGATATGACAATCGCTGGGTGCCAATTCGGACTCTAAGGGATATGATTAAAAAGGTTTTGGTGATGTTGAGGAGCTAACCCCTTTGGGGTTAACAACCCCACCAGTAGCATCTGGCCTCCCCAGGCCATTCAGCGTATCCCCAGGTGGCGATAGGGGAACGCTCTACAGATATGTAGGGTACCTCCATAGGAGGCACGAACCAAGGGGAGACCTTGTCCCTGGGGGTCCATAATAGAAACTGAAAAACTGGGGCACCCTCGCCCGGGGTCATAAATAAAGGCGGAGGAGGAAGAAGGCCCCTCAAATGTACACTCAAAAGGGCCCACTGGTTTGTCCACAAGTCCCATGAGTTGCATCTCCCAGTAATTGGTCAAATTGCATGGTGATGCAGAACACCATCGCGGGAGGATCCTCTATTGGAGGACAACTGCGGCAGGGCGTAAGATCCAGATCTATGGATAACGGCCTCTGCGAAGGGCTGCCTCGACCTTTTCGGGGTACCTGCAAGACTTGGGACCTTGCGGTCAACTCTATTCCCACTTGAGGAGTGGCGCCCCTCGAGGAAATTATAGCCTAGTAAAACGACACAGCATTCGCACGGGATTCTGACTAATGGACAATTTTTCTGCGCTTGGTATGTTTTGATGGGCGTCTTTGGGCTTAAAAACCTCTTCCTAGCTAATTTATCTATTATGGGTTGCCTCCCCGTTGTAGCATAATATTTGTAGGCATGAATATATAATGAGTCGGAGGTAATAGGCTTGAGACTGCGCTTCGGTGTAGACTTGAGAAGATATGTGATCCCCGTCCTGCACTGGTATCCGGGATCATTGCTTTTCCTGAGGCGAAAATGATTTCAATGATTTAAAGAACATGAAAATTGGAACTTGGAATGTTACGACATTAAAAAATGACCATCGTATCGACATTTTGACTGACGAATTCAGACGATTCGAACTGGATTTATTAGGAATTTCAGAAACTCATATCCCAGGGGTAGGAAGCATGAAATTAGGTGATATAGAATTTGTTTACTGAGGCAGGAAGGATGGGGTACATAGACAGGGAGTAGGGCTCATGATGAATAAGGAAGCTGCTAAGTCTTTTTTAGGCTGGGAAGGTATTAATAATAGAATACTAATTGCCCCATTTTATGACTAGAAAGTTCAGGGTATCAGGTATAGTAGTATACGCCCCTGTAGAACCGACTGACGGAGATACTAGTGACTCAGATGAATTTTACTTACAGTTACAGGAGCAAATAGACAGGGTCCCAGGTAGAAATATGATGTTAATACTGGGAGATTTTAACGCCCAGGTTGGTAGAAATAGGGATAGATGGTATCCCAGCCTAGGTAAATTTGGCGTAGGAAAAGAAAACAGTAATGGATGCAGACTTTTGCAATTTTGTAGGTATAACAATCTAGTTATAACCAATACGGTGTTTGGTCATAAAATGGCTCATAAGTTAACATGGTATTCACGTGATAGTAAGACAGCAAACCTTATTGATTATGTTATAGTAAACCGAAGACTAGCAGGATCAATACAAGATACTAGGGTATATAGGAGTGCTGTTATTGATGTTAAAAGTAAAGATCACCATCTAGTAGTGTCAAGGGTTAATTTAAAGCTGAAATATCGGAAGGGTAACTACCTCCCGGGAAGTTATGATGTTGCTAGACTCCAGGATGAGAATTTGAGAGAAACTTTCCAGGATTAGTTGAATACTAAATTTGAGAGTTTAAAATTTGATCATGTGGAAGATGGTTGGAATAATTTTAGAAAAAATAATTTGTGAAGTTGCTGAAGGTGTATTAGGGAAGAAAGCTAGAACTGAAGCTAAGAATATTAGTGAAAAAGCTTTATGTTTAATAGAAAGGAGAAAGGACTTGTACAAGAATTATCTGAATGATAGATCGTATGAAAACAAAAGAAATGTAAAGAAATTGGAGAAAGCATTAAAATATGAACTAAGGAGGTGTGAAGTGGAGGCCATGGATAAAATTGCCGAGGATCTGGAAGATGCAGCTAGATGGCATAATAGTAAAATATTGTACTGGCACGTTAACAAATTGAGAGGGAGTAGTCAATCCGGACTTGGCCCAGTTAAAGATAGGAATGGGGGTCGCAATTAGCGATATGGAAAAAGCTAAAGAGAGATGGGCCGAACATTTTGAGAATTTGCTTAACCGAGATAGAGTTGCAGGAAAAAATATAGAGGAAAATGAAAAAAGTATGTGATACCTTGGATGTGAAGGAAGATTTGTTTTGTGAGGAGGAATTAGCAACAGTACTAAAAGGATTAAAGAATAATAAGGCTCCAGGTGCTGATAGGGTGGTAAATGAGTTTCTTAAATATGGTGGCTCTGAGGTTAGAAATAAGTTACTGAAGATTATGAATATGATTTTTGAAAAAGGGGAAGTACCTAACGATTTTAGGAAAACCTTAATTAAGCCACTTTATAAGAAAGGTGATAAAAGTGAGTGTGGTAATTAACAAGGCATTAGTCTGGTCTCTTTAGGTAGTAAATTACTTAGTAATATGATACTTTTTAGACTGAGAGATGCTGCAGACAAAGTTTTAAGAGAAGAGCAGTGCGGTTTTAGAAAAGGTAGAGGATGTGTCGACCAAATTTTCACTCTTAGGCTAATAATTGAGAAGTGCCTGAGTTTTCAAACACCTTTGGTCCTCAGTCTTATAGATTATGAGCAAGCGTTCGATTCTGTTGATAGAAGAACTTTAGTAAAGGATTTATCCTTGTATGGTATACCAGACAAATGCATTAAAGTGATTAGTGCTATGTACGAGAATAACACTGCTGCGGTTAAGGAAGGAAATGAGGTTAGCAGCTGGTTTTGTATTAAATCAGGAGTTAAGCAGGGTTGTGTTCTATCCCCCTTTATATGGATTATTTTGATGGACTTTGTTTTAAGGAGCACAGGAAAGGCAATGGGAGACACGGCATCAAATAGGGAGGAAAAAGTCTCCTGGACTTGGATTATGCTGATGATTTAAGCATCCTAGATGAAAGTGGGAGCAAAATGAATGAAGTTTTAGAGGTTTTGCAAGTTCAGGGTGCTAGAATTGGTTTAAAAATTAATGTTAGAAGACTAAGTCACTAAGGCTAGGAATAACTGAAGATGAAAAGGTGACGTTGGGTAATGAAAAGATTGATCAGGTGGGCAGCTTCACTTACCTTGGTAGTATTATTAGTAAAGATGGTGGGAGCAGTGAAGATGTTAAATATAGAATAGCCAAGGCTCAGGGTGTTTTTTCACAGTTAAAAAAGTCTGGAAGAATAGGAAGATAAGTCTGCAAACCAAGATTAGAATATTAGAAGCTACAGTGATGACAGTAATCAAATATGGCTCTGAAGCATGGACGCTCCGAAAAGCGGATGAAGTTTTACAGAGAAATTGCTTAAGGATTGTTCTGGGTACCCGGCTGACTGACCGTATTTCAAACAATAGGCTATACGAAAAATGTGGTTCAATACCGCTCTCTAGGGCTATAATGAAAGAAACGTTGAGGTGGCTAGGGGACGTTGTGCGGATGAAGGATGACAGGTTGCCGAAGATTGTTCTTTTCGGCCAACCATCTAGGGCTAAACGGAAAGCAGTTCGTCCCCGTCTGGGGTGGGAGGACGTCATAAAGAAAGATTTAAAGGAAATGGGAACTTCGTGGGCGGGTGTAAAAAGTGAGACTTTGAATAGATTGGATGGAGGAGGAGCGTGCGTAGCTGATTTGGCCTCAGGTGGCTTGGTGCTGCGGTGAGTTGTTTAGTAGTAGTAGTAGTAGTAGTTTCACCATTATTATTTTCTTAGATTCTCTTCTATTTACTTCTATTACCTTTCTTGTCACAGTTATTTTTTTTGTGAGTGTTTTCACTTATTGCCAGCTTTTATTAGTGAGGGATTTGAGTTTACGTATCCTTTTATACTGGTTCATGACCTCATACGACAAATGATGTCACATAGTTTGTAAATCATGATAATACAAAAGTGGGTGCCGATTCTATTCGCCCTTCCCCAAGGCTATATTTCAATTTTACATGGAAATTAATTGATTTTTACTATTTTAATGTGTTTTGTTTTAAAAATATTTGAAAAGAAACATAGCTGCCAAATAAATGTCATAAAAATGTAAATTTGCAATATTTCATATAATATATTTATATTCCAGTAAAGTACAAATAGCAATAGTCAGTCCCTGAATCCTTTGAAAAGCTTTTTTTTTAAATTGTGTCCAAAGCGCCATATACTTCATTAATTTAGAGGAGCAACAGATTTAATTTGTCCTTTTTTTAGAAGTTGACGACAAATCTCCAAATGATTTTGAAAATTTCTTCATAAGTACAGATCCTGTTCTATCACCTAAGCAGGAAGATGATCCTAGGAGGGTATCTCCCACTATAACTGTAAAAACCCGAACATCATTCTGACCCTTATGAACGGGATTCAGCTATCTGCGAGAACCAAGGTATGTTTTACCTAGTCAATAGCAAAAAGGTCTGCTTCGTGGTCTTATTGTTGCCACCATCTGCTTGCTTCCCTCGCTGCTAAATTCAGCGAGCTAAATTCAAATTAAATTTAGTCTGGTTTTGTGACTTTAGGAATAAACTTAGTTTTAATATATGTTCCATATTTAATTTGTGCTTTTTAACCTCAGCCTTTATTAAGGTAAATGTGAAATGTGATTACTATTCTCTTCTTCTACCCTGTTTTTTTAACGTTCACTTGTAGAAATTGTGAACTTGGTATGAATTGCCCTATGAACTTGAAAAGCTTGGCTTTTAAACTTAAAAGCGTAATGAAGCTAGGCCCCGTTTCTTTTATAATTAGGTATACCACACAGCAAAGGGTCTTCGTTTTGTCTTGTATATGAACTTGAAAAGTGTGGGCTTCTAGACTTGAAAGCGTAATGAAGCTAGGCCCGTTTCTTTATGATTAAGTATCCTACACGGAAAAGGGCTTTCGGTTTTGTCTTGGCTGAATATAGTAATAAACGAACCCCAGTTACAACTGACGTCACGTATGTAATATAGCGTCATTTATATAGCGTCATTTTATAATATAGCGTCATTTACGGTTGTAACCTTCGATTATGGTGTCATTCATCATAAAGAAAAAAAGGACACATCCGTGCTACCCATGAAAAAAATTGATTCCCCTTGCTGTTCAAGCCAGGGAGCTGTAAGTTTCATGAATTGGGTTTTGGGCCATGCCGATTCCAACGGTGTTTTTTTTTTCGATCCAACTCCATTTTGTTTTAGGAGTTTTAGGCTATCTTTTGAAATTCTTTTAAATTTGTTTACAAACTAACATTTTACTATTAAGATTAATTTAGATGATAATTACCATTCCTCGATCAACTAGAAATGACAATTTTTTTCACGAGCAAGTTTTTTTTAAAGAAGTTTTTCAGAGTTTTGGTTACTATGGGCCGTGGTTCTTTCCTTACTACTTTGCAGCGGTAGCAACAATGCAACCATGATTAGTACTATGTTCCAGAAGTGATTGGCTAGCATGGTCTTCGTTTATTGAATGATACATATTACAAACAGGTAAACACCTTTGGCTTTTTCTTAGTTGGAACAGTACAGAACGAACTGCCGGGATCAGGCAGTGCATTCACTCAAATATGACATCATACACCTTTTCAGAAGATTATAGAGAAGTAACTTTTCAAAAGATGCTTCTCTTATATTGTCTTACCTAAAGATAGGTGTGCTGCATTATTATGTTTATCATGATCCAGTTTTGTCGAAAATTGCCTTTTATTTTAATATATTGGTTACTATTGGCTAGAGGTTGTTCTTTTACTATGAAACAAAAGTACGCATATGAGGCAATTTCCTTTAAAATGGAATTGGTTTTTCAGTTTTTGGTTAGTTATGTGTTGTAGTTCATCCTTTATTAGGTTGCAGATACCGCTGCACCATGAAAGTACGAGGAGACCTCGGTCCCTGGTACTCCGCATGCGGCAGGGGTGATCCGGTTCGGTTTATTTGATTCGGTATATTTGATTCGGTTTGTCGCTTGTTTTTCAACCGCAGATTAATGTAAGATTCTTTTCCAGCTTTTACCCAGTAATTATTTTTGCTTTACATTGTTACATAATTCAGTAACAACCCTGTGTGTTACATTTGCAAATAATTCTAGCTCTAAAATAACGCGTCCATTGTAATTGTCATTGATTTGCAAATACTGCCTGTTCTATAGATAACGCTCATTGTTATATGTATTTTGCAGATCGATTGCATATTGACGACCGCAGATTTAGTTGTGTGTCATTTTCGTTTGCGATTTGATATGATTCTATGATTTTCTCTGTTGCTTATCTTCTAACCGCAGATTTCGTTGTGCATAATCTTCGATTGCGATTTTGTTTCGATTCCCGGTGTCGTCTTCTAGCCGCAGTATTTTTTTGCATCATTTTTTGCTGGCTCCATAATTTTTTTTTGGAAATTGTGATGCTGAGACTTTCTGGTCATCTTATCTGGGAGGCAGTGTGACTCCTGCAGCATCCTTTGACGGTAACTACCCGGAATCACTAACTAGTAACGCCATCTAGACGTTTGAACGCTCTACACAAAAACTAGTTTCGCAGCTAATACGTGTTACCACTAGCGTCAACCGTACTGTCTGAAGGGTTTTGAAAAAAGAACAAGTTCCGGGTCATCGGGCTTTTCGGGTTTCCGGAATGAAGTCCTTTTCTTGAGGAACCATTCAACTCTTAACTTTCTGAGTGACATAGGCAGCGCAATCGCGCTGCCTAAGTAAAGAACGATGTTGGCACAATCTATTATTTTTTTTTGTCTCTAGGCCAGGGCACTTCGTAGCGAAGGGAGTTGTCGTAGAAACTTCGAAAAGGGCTCATTCGATTGGAAGTCGGAGTGGCTTGTGCCCTTTTTAATAGTCGAAAGTGATTGGAAGGCAACTAACACCCCTTCCACGCTCACCATTTCCCCAAAGACCTCCAATCAAAATTTTAAGATAGCCATTTTGTCCAGCGTAGTCGATTTTCAGATAGAAAGTATGTTTTTGAGGAGGAAACTCCCCACAGCCCTCAGGGAAGGGTATTATGTTATGCCCTTGGGGAATATAAGAACGATGTTGGCACAATGTATTATTTGTTATTTTTTTTTTCCTTTTCCTTTTCGAAAAGGACTCATTCAATTGGAAATTGGAGTTGCTTGTGCCCTTTTGAATAGTCGAAAGTGATTGGAAGGCAACTAACACCCCTTCCATGCCCACCATTTCCTGAAACATATCCAATCAAATTTTGAGATAGCCATTTTGTTCAGCTTAGTTTATTTCCGGATATAAATATAGTTTTTGAAGAGGGCACTCCCCCACAGCCCTCAAGGCAAGGGGTATATAAGGTTTACATAGAAAGCTTCGTTGTTGAAAACTTCAAAAAAGGCTCAATCGATTGGAAATTCAAAGGATTAGTGCCCTTTTTAATAGTCTAAAGTGATTGGAGGGCAACTAACCCCCCTCTCACTTCCACCTTTTCCCCAAACACATCCAATCAAAATTTTGAGATGGCCATTTTGTTCCACGCAGTTTTAAAGTTCAGGAAATTATACCTTTGAGCATGACATTCTCCCCACAGTCTTCAGGGCAAGGGTTATAAGTTATGCCCTGGGGACATATAAGATTTTTATTGAAATCTTTGTCGTAGAAACCTGAAAAAGGGCTCATTCGATTGGAAATTCAAAAGGCTAGTGCCCTTTTTAATAGTCGAAAGTGATTGGAGGGCAACTAACCCCCCTCTCACGCCCACCTTTTCCCCAAACACATCCAATCAAAATTTTTAGATAGCTATTTTGTTCCACGTAGTTTTAATTTCTGGAAATTAGGTCTTTGAGGATGACCCCCCCCCCCACTCCTGGGGGTATATAAGGTTTTTATAGAACGCGTTGTCGTAGAAACTTCAAAAAGGGCTCATTTGGTTTGAAATTGAAATGGCTAGTGCCCTTTTTAATAGTCGAAAGTGATTGGAAGGCAACTAACACCCCTTCCACGCCCACCATTTCCCCAAACACATCCAATAAAAATTTTGAGATATCCATTTTGTTCCACGCAGTTTAAAGTTCAGGAAATTATACCTTTGAGCAGGATATTCCCCCCACAGTCTTCAGGGTAAGAGTTATTATTTATGCCCTGGGGGCATATAAGGTTTTTATTGAAATCTTTGTCGTAGAAACCTGAAAAAGGGCTCATTCGATTGGAAATTCAAAGGGCTAGTGCCTTTTCAATAGTTGAAAGTGATTTGAGTGCACCTAATCCCCCTCTCACGTTCACCTTTTCCCCAAACACATCCAATCAAAATTTTTCGATAGCCACTTTATTCAACGTAGTTGAAACTTCTTCGAAATTATGTTTTTAAGGATGGACAACCCTTCCCCCCACAGATTTCAGGGCAAGGGTTGTAAGCTATGTCCTGGGGGCATATAAGGTTTTTATAGAAAGCGATGTTGTAAAAACTTAAAAAAAAGGCTCATTCAATTGGAAATTGAAAGGGCTAGTGGCCTTTTTAATAGTCGAAAGTGATTGAAGGGCAACTTACCCCTCCCCTCTCACGCCGACCATTTTCCCAAACACATGCAACGAAAATTTTGAGCTATCCATTTTGTTCAACGTAGTTGAAAATTCTGGAAATTAGGTCTTTTAGGATGATAGCCCCCTCAAAGCCCTCATTGCAAGGGTTGTAAATTATTCCCTGGGGGTATATAAGGTTTATATAGAAAGTTGTTGTAGAAATTTCAAAAAGGGCTCATTTGATTGGAAATTGAAATTGCCCTTTTTAGTGGTCGAAAGTGAGTGGAGAGTAATTAACCTACCTCTCACGCCTACCATTTCCCCAAAAACATTCAATCAAAGTTTAGAGATAGCCATCTTGTTCAACGTAGTTGAAAGTTCTGGAAATTATGTATTTAAGGATGACAATCCCCCCCCCATTCAAATACACCATTCAAATACAAATGAATGTGCATTATCATTTAACATGCATATACTGATGTTTAGGAATCAAAATGTTAATATTATTTTATTTATTGAAGTTGTAAAAGTAAAAAACATTATTTTTTTCAGTAAAGTGCAAATTATGTACTGGCCTTGGGAAGGCATAGGGGTTTTGAGCTCAACCTATGTTAATTTTTGCTCTTTTTTGTGTTTGACTCGGCTATTTATTTTAATTTCTGTTCGTTTTGAGTTTCATTTATTTATCGATGATGATTTGTGGTAGTTTCACGTTTGGTTGATTATTTGGTTTTATTTTTGCTCATTTTTGGTTTAACGGCGTTCTTTACTTTTCTTTAGAAAACTTATTTTGTGGAAAAAGTTTTTTTAATTAATATACACTAAAAAATAAGTTGTTTAGTGGAACAAACTGCACCTTAAAACTTATTTTATGGAAAAAGACTTTTTTAATTAATAAGAAAAACAAACAAACATAAAAAACTATGTGCCTATATGCATTTGGCAGTGTCTCTCTAAAAACACGTTAGTGTTTTAAACGTAAAAACGCATAAGCGTTTCCATTTTGTACCCCGAGATAACTTTTGACAGTTAACTTGAATTCCTGTAAGAAAGAGCCCATCGCGTAAGGCGGGAGTTATTACTGCAGGATACATTGAGCCGTCTTAGCAGATTATGATCTGTTCCGACCTCAAATTTCTGTCCACTGAGGTTGTATCCAAAACTGCGAATTGTCAATTTCAGAGCTATGGTCTTTTTCTCAACCATTCCTCTGTGTTATGAGACACCTCTGTGTACTATGAAGTACATACGATTATGCTAGGAAGCATTTCCGTGTGTTGTGAAATACCTCTTTGTGCTATGAAGCATTTACGATTGCGCTACGAAGCACTTTTATGTGTAGTGAAACACCTCTATATATGCCATGAGGCATCTACGATTTTGCTAAGTAGGACTCCTGTGTGTTATAAAACACCCCTATGTGCTATGAGGCATTTGCAATTGTGCTATGAGATTGTGTTACAAAGCACTTCTCCTGTGCTATAAACCACCTGTATGTGCTATGAAGCATTTCGGTGCGTTGTGAAACACTTCAATATGTTATGAGATATTTAGGATTGTGCTTTGAAACACTGGTATATTATGAAACCCCCCTATGTGCTATGAGGCATTTACGATTGTGCTATGAAGCGTTTCTGTGTTGTGAAACACTTCTATGTACTATGAAGCACTTAAGATTGTGCTACGAAGCACTTCTGTGTGCTGTGAAAACCTCTGTATGCTATGAGGCATTTGTGATTATGCTATGTAGTACTCTTTCTGAAGCCTATTGCTGACTCTAGGTCGGAGCAAGGGGCTAGCTAAGCCTAAAAATTTCCACGGCGGTGGTGGAGCTCCAGGCAATGAGGCTTGACCCTCAGTCCCTAAGCAGCATAGGAAATCCGTCAGCGTACCTCAAAGTGGTGAAAGGGTGTAAACATCACTGAGCTTCACGCCAAGCAAGGTGGTGGCTAATGCGCTACGGGTGACCACAAGACTTGGGACCTTGTGGTGAATTTTATCCCCAAGAAACGTCCGGCAAAGATGATGAATGTGATAAAGAGTAAAAGTTTAGCCACGGCATCCCCGGTTTTATGCGATGCGACGAGATTTGCGCCCTCGTCGAAAAATGGGCTAGCTAAAAATACGATGACGAATTTAAAGCAGAGTAAAAGTTTGGCTACAGCATCCCCGGTTTTATGCGATGCGACGAGACTTGCGCCCTCGTCGGAAAGTGGGCTAGCTACCATCATATCTAGAAGAGAAGGCCTAAACTTTGGCTGCTGGAACCGATTCTTGATAAAATGTCCCCTGACACAAGCTTTTATAGCTGAAGAATTTCATATTTATAATCTTGACATCTTGTGCGTCTCTGAGACGATGCTGAATGGACGTGACATCTCTACCCTAGAAACACCGTCTGGGAAGAAGATCATATTTTACTCAGGACCAACGGATGGCTCAGGTTTAACAGCAGTAGGTCTCATGTTGTCTCCAAAAGCGGCCACTGGGCTCCTCAAATATGAGACAGTATTTAGCAGGATTGTATGGGCGAGATTGAAAGGCCGCAATAACAACATGACCGTCCTTAGCGTATACGCCCAAACCAGAGATGCGCCTGAACACCTTAAAGATCAGTTTTACAGTGAAATTAAGATGGCAATTGACAGGATCCCCCGAAAAGACATACTCGTGTTTGGAGGCGATGTTAATGCAAGGATTGGTGGCAGGCTGAATGAATTTGAACAGGCAATTGGCAATCATGGCCTCGGTGAAAAGTGCTCTAGTAGATACAGACTACTCCTGTTCGCAATGCAGAACAATCTTGCTGTGGCTAATACTTGGTTTAGACACGAGCCTTGTCACACATATTACTGGAAATCCCGCGATGGAAGAGTGAAAGCTCAAATCGATTACCTGCTTATATCGCGAAGGTGGAAAACCATGATGCTAGACTCAAGGTGCACAGACATGCTGACACAGGAGCAAAAAATGGATCCGTCCACTTATTGCTAAGTTCAGACTCAGTACGAAGAAGGCGCCCATGAAGTCGCAAAATAGATGTATCTAAATTGAAAATAGATAAATACCGAGAATCCTTTGTCCTTGAACTTGAACACCACAAGATGACACCGAAGATATTGATCAGAATTCTGACTCATCAGGATGCCCCGCATCCAAGATAGAGAGAAAATGGAGCAAGTTCGAAGGCCACGTGAAGGAAACCGCAACGAACATCCTCGGAGTTGTAAAACGAAAAGCCAAAAAATGGATCTCTGAGAGAACGCTAAAACTCTGCAAAGAAGAAGGAGACAACCAGCAAAACATCCGCTGCATATAAATCGCTGTGTCAGGAATGCCATAAGTCTACTAGAGCCGACAGAAAGGCCTACTGGTCAAATATGGTCGATGAGATGGGAAAAGCCGCCTCACGAAATGATACAAGGAAACTTTACCAGTTTCTTGGAGAATGTACCAGGAAGAAAAAGCAATCTACCATCCCCCTGCTTAAAGCGAAAGACGAGAAACTGCTCACAAGTAGGGAAAAACGTATCGAAAGGTGGCTGGCACACTTCCAAGAATTGCTGAGACCGGGAATTACTAGCAGCAGAAACCAATACCCCATTAAGTCACCTAACCCGTCTGAAAACCATTCTTATGAAAATGTGTCTAGGGACCCATGTACTAGAGAGTAAGTAGTCCAGGCAATCAAACTGCCAAAAAACCACAAAAGTCTTGGAATAGATGGTATCTCTGCTGAGCTGCTAAAAGTTCTGCCTGAGTCGGCCGCAGATGAGCTCCATGAACCTGTTACGGATGTATGGAACAATGAATACATTCCCGATGAGTGGAAGACATCGATAATTACCCCTATCTTCAAAATAGGAGACCTAATAATAAAAAATAATAAAAAAATAAAATTAAATATAATATATATAAAAATAATTAAATAATATAAAATAAATAATAATATATAAGCATAATATATACATACTAATAACGAAATGGAATGTAAAAACTACTGTGGCATACCCCTCATCCCGATTGTTGCAAAGATGTTCGCAATTATATTTCTAAATAGGTTCGGAGACACTAGAAATTACCAAATGCGACCCAACCAAGCAGGATTTAGACCAGGAATGGGCTGCTGTGATCAGATCTTTACTTACGACGGGTCCTAGAACATCGCTCCAGACACCAGCAGGAGACAATCCAAATCTTCATTGATTTCATCACTGCCTTTGACTCGGTCCATTGGGACGTCATATGGGTCGCAATGTGAGAGGACGGAGTCCCTGAGAAAATCATCGGACTGTTGAAGGCGTACTACGATGGAACCAAGGCCCAAGTTAGAATTGATAGTGATCTTTCGGGTCTGGTCCTGATTGAGGAGGGTGTACATCAAGGATGTGTTCTGTCACCAACCTTATTCAACTTAGTCATTGATTGGATTCTCGTGGTCCTCGACAAGTATAAGGTGTGGAAGTGAGCCCGTCCTTCTCTGTCACGAATCTTGATTACGCTGATGATGTGGACATACTTGCTGAGTCTGTTGCAGATGCCCTGAGTCTGCTGCTTGCTACTTAATGAAGTAGCAAACAGAGCACTTTTGACTGGCCTCCAAATGAGTCTACCGAAGACGAAAACGATGCGGACAGCTGGGATGGATGACAACCCTGTGATCCTAAATGGTAGTCAAATCGAGGACGTTCAGTCGTTCAAATACCATGGCTCAATGATAAACGCAATTGGAGAATCATCAGAGCAGATTCGGAATCGCATATCCTCAGCATGGAACGCCTTTCTCCTGCTAAAGAACTCGCTTTGGAAGCGTAACGAAGCCTAAATGAGGCGCCTGAGGTGGTTTTGGCCGCACCATGCGGAGATCAGAAGAGCATATTACCAAAAAATGCCTCAAATGCCTTCCATTACCTGCATGGAAGAAGAAAGCAGGAGGACAAAAGAAAAACATGGCTTGCGACAGTCAAGGCTGACCTAGAGTCTATTGAGGGTTTCCCAAAATTTGGGCGACGCTGGGATCGTCACTCGCTTGAAAGTGTGGAGCCTGCCACCCTCGAGCGAAATCTCTGGAAAGAAACATGTCGTCGTCTGCTGGGCACCACGATGAGCCTGGATGTGGCTTGAACGTGCAACAAGTACAAGTAAGTATGTAGTACTCCTGTGCTATAAAACACCTGTATGTGCTATGAAGCACATGCGATTGTGCTATGAAGCATTATTGTCTTTTACGAAACACCCTTATGTGCATTTCGTTACGTGCACATTTATGTGGATATGAAGCATTTCGGTGTGCTGTGAAATACCTCTATGTGCTATGAAGCACTTACGATTGTGTTATGAAGGATTTCTGTGTGTTGCAAAACATCTTTATATGCCATGAGGTATTTTACGATTGTGCTATATAGTACTCCTGCGTGTTATAAGCCACATCTATGTGCTATGAAGCACTTGCCATTGTACTATGAAGCTCTTCGGTGTATTGTGAAATACCTCTATTTGCTATGAAGCACTTAGTATTGTGCTATGAAGCACTTTTGTGTGTTGTGGAATACCTCTATGTGCTATGAGGCATTTACGATTCTGCTATACTGCACTCCTGGGTGTTATAAAACACCTATGTGGTATGAAGCAGTTGCGATTGTACTATGAAGCTCTTCGATGTATTGTGAAACACCTCAAGGTGCTATGAGGCATTGACGATTCTGCTGTGCAGCACTTCTGTGTGTTGTGAAATACCTATATTTACTATGAAGCACGTTTGTGTGTTGTGGAATACCTATATGTGCTTTGAGGGATTTACGAATTCTGCTATACAATACTCCTGCGTGTTATAAACCACTTCTAAGTGCTATGAAGCACACATACAATTGTGCTTTGAAGCATTCTTGTCTTTTATGAAACACCTTTATGTACTATGAAGCATTTCGGTACGTTTTGAAACACTTCTATGTGATATGAGGCATTTAGGACCGTGCTATGAGACACTTCGGTGTATTATGAAACACCTATGTGCTATGAAGCACTTGCAATTGTACTATGAAGCTCTTCGGTGTATTGTGAAACACCTCTATGTGCTATTAGGCATTCATGATTCTGCTATGCAGCACTTCTGTGTGTTGTGGAATACCTCTATGTGCTACGAAGCACTTAAGATTGTGCTATAAAGCACACCTGTGTGTTATGGAATACCGCTATATTCTATGAAGCACATAGGATTGTGCTATGAAGCAAATAAAGGAATGAAATTAGCCATATAAAGAGAGAAAAATTCTCTTAAAAACATCTGAAATTTTGCCTAAAACAGAAAAGTTTTTGTAATACAAAACTCAACGTTTTAAGGTTGAATGAAACTTTTGCGTCTCAGATGTATAAGGAAGGTCTTAGCAAAGAGAGGCTATTATAAGGCCCGAAGGCCCGGGCATGCAACCATTGGGAGCACACAAACGTGATAGAAGTCTGCAAAGTGGCGTTTGATGCAAAGTCCTTAGTAAAGACCAGCCTATTGCCAGCCTATTGCCATTTAGAGCAAAATATTTAAAATCAAGTTTTTTTTTCTTGAAAGGCTGTTTCTTTGCTGTCCAATGATAAATAACAACCTAATATTTCTTGTGAGGTTTCTCATATTTCAAGGAAGGGATTGAACGACCCACCTACCTCTCCAAATTTTTTTTGGAGCGGGAGCCAAAACATTGAGACGCAATTCCAATGTAGAGAGAGGGGGATTGACTTCGAAACAGATATTACACAAACATTGTTTGATTCGGGTATCTAAAGATTTATGAGGCTGTTGGTTGGATTCCGTGTGGTAACGTTACAATACAGAAGTTTGTAATAGAAATTACTACTTATTTCACTAACGGTGTTTGTTTTCACAAAGGTGATAATTGGTATTTTGAGCTTTTTGATTACAAATCTGAGGGTAATTCTAAAATACAGGAATTCAAGACTAAAACACAGTAAACACACAGTTTTTATTTGATTTAATATTTATGGTGCGTTCCAGAAGGCAATTATCATTAATTGTAATTAATTATTTATTATTGTTTTTGTTCCAAAACACCGGATAATGTAACATTGGGTTTATTTCAAAAAAAAAAAATATATACATCATCGATTCCCTGAAGCAATGCTTGTGCGGGAGAGAAAACCCTCCAATGAAACAGATTTGGTCAGTTCTTTGTGTTATAAGTAAAAAAAGAACCAAAATGTTAGCACCTTTTGATTATTCTAAGCATATAAAGTGTGGAGTTTTTAGTTATGAGCCATTTTTTGCATAAAAGTAACACCAATTAATTAAAACGATTAATGATAATTGGCTTTTGGACTCCACCCTGGTTTATACTGTTCTAAGTTATTAATTCACGGATTTTCCTTACTACTTCATATTTTTTCTTGGAAAAACAAGTATAATTTCAGAGTAAAGTTTAAAATTTGTTGGAAAATAAATTTGCTGTTCAAAATTTAACTTTATGACAGGTACTAATCTCTCTTCATGACACGTATAAAGATTGTTTCAGCAAGACGAAGCAAGAACTGATGGAGTGAAATATATGATAAAGCCAGCACTCCGTTTTACTTATTCAAATAATTTTGCTTTTTAGGCAGCGCAATAGTGCTGCCTGAGTAAAGAATGAAGTGGGCACAATGTATTACTTATTTATCTTGTATTATTTTTTTTCCACCGAGGCACTTCATACAGAAGGAGTGGTCGTAGAAACTTCAGAAGGGGCTCATTTGATTTGAATCAGTCAAAAGTGACTTAAAAAAGTCACTGGAGGGCAACCACCCTCCTTTTAAGAGTCAAAAGTGACTTAAAAAAAAGTCACTGGAGGGCAGTCACTGGAGGGCAAAAGTGACTTAAAAGTGACTGGAGGACAACACCCGCCCTCAAACACACCTTTTCCCTCAAAGACATCCGGTCAAAATTTTTAGATAGCCATCTTGTTTAGCATAGTTGAAAGGTCCAATAACTATATCTCTGGAGGAGAGACCCCTCCACCCCCCACAGCCCTTGGGACATGGGCTGATATTTATACAATTCGCCCATTGTTTACATATAGTTTTTTTTTTATCGGGAAAAAGGGGGGTATGTTTGACCTTTGGTGTCCAAAAAGGCCAAAGGCTTTCAGATTAAGCTTTCAGGGAATGTCGAGGGGCGTGTTGAACTAAATTGAGACACGCTATGTGCATGCGGGTTGTCAAAAGAGCGTATCTCAGGAATGACTTAGGGCGTTAAGTTGGAACTTTCAGGGAGTGATGAGGGGATGATCAATTGACCAAAAGGCAATGTGTGCACGCTACTACGGCTACTAATGCTACTACTATAACTACTACAAAATACATTTTAAGTGTTTTCTCTTTTTTAACTTTAATAAATCCAGCATTATTAAGACTTTCAGGAATGGATTCAGCTGTCAATCCGCATTCATTTGATTTTGTTTCAGTAATCATGGTTATGATGGTGATTTCTTTTATCTTTTTTCGATATTATGAGACATAGAAACCCAAATCTTGAAATTCCTGTCTTTAGAAGGCACGGGGGGGGGGTATCCCTACTCCTCCTAGTTTCTGCTTGTTTTGAGTTTGACTCTGTTATTTATTTAATTTCTGCTCGTTTTGGGTTTCATTTATTTATTGATGGTGTTTTATGGTAGTGTTACGCTTGAAAAATGATTTAACTTTATTTCTGCTCATTTGTGGTTTAATGAAGCTCTTTACTTTTCTTTGAAAAATTCCTTTTGTGGAATTTTTTTTTTTTAAATTACTTCTTTAAAGAGAGATGTTAAAACCTATAAAGCCTAGAAATTACACGATACGTGAGAGGAACTGTGTGAAGGGCTACATCAACTACCAGCTCATCCCTCTTTACAATAGAGCTTAGCTTTCACTTTACTAGCATTAATTTTTATTACCAAACCTTTAATTTCGTCCCTATTATGGACGAGGAGATGATGTCTTGTAATATAATAGGTAAATAAAGAATCACTAGTGATTAGAATCACTAGCTGATTATATTCTGTAAATTATATTGCATTTTAGTAAATAGCAAGTTAAGCTTTACCGGGAGAAGGGTAGGGAACAAATAATTGTTCAAATGGAGGTAAATCCATCTATTTAGACAGTGAAAACAGGTACAAAAACATATCTGGTAAAACATATCTGATAATCACTGGTACAAAAACTTATCAAATCAGATTTCCTTCTGTTTCTACATATCAGACAGATTGCTTTCAATCTTGCATGGCTAAGTTAAATAAAGTTAATGCAAAAAAGTGCAGGGGAAAAGGAACACGATAATTGAATTTGCATCTGAAAACTACAAAACCTATTTATGTTTCTGAATCTTTTGATGCGGCGACAGATTAATGAGAAGCCTGAGAAGATGAGAACCATGGAATGAGAAGCCTGGATGCAGACAGATCATAATCTGTGCAATAGCGTAGAGTTAATGAGGAGCAATGTGTCTTCCATGCATTTTTTCCCTTGTCGAATCGTATAGGACGGTTGATTGTAGAAGTCTGAGAGAGGGACCACTCGATCACAACTGCTGAGATCTAGTGCTTTTTAGTAAAAAAAATGTGTACCCAAAGAATAAGGGTAACTAGTGTCGACAAGCAAACATCAACGCCATCGAGTGTTTGGTGACACTTCGCATTTCCTCAAGCTTTGTAATCGTTTTTTCTGTCAGGAACTGAGATCAGACATTTATTGCTATCCTAATTTTACCAATTGTACTATTAATTAGTTGTTCTTATTATTACACCGAAAAAAATGCCAAGTGTCTCCAAACGCTATATGGCTTTGATAGTTTCTTTTTTCGACACTAGTTCCAGTTACCACTCTTGTAAGTTGCCTATGCTCATTGCATATACCCATGGTATTGTACCAGCAGAATTAATATAGATTTGCTTTATTCTGTGACTTTCTATTTGAATTTATCTCAATTTTTTTTTCCAGAAGTTGAAAACATATATACACATGATCATGGCCCGCTTTTTGAGAGTGCAAATACATTTTTATTTCCTAAGCAGGAAGACGGTCCTTTGGCTATTTCTCCTGGTGTATCTGCAAAACTCGAACTAGTTTTAGAAGAAGAAGAAGAAGAGCCTGATTCAGCTACTTCTTCTAGGTCAGAAGAAGAAGAAGACCCACTTAAGCTGGATTCAGCTACTAGCAACAACGAAGGTGTGTTTTGAAACAAAGATGTAATCGGCCCAGGGTCCCATTATTTCAAAACATGATGTGAGATTAAAAGTCAAAATATTTATTCTAGTGTAAAAAATGAAATATGCCGAAACTATATTTTGTCGGGCAACTCCTTGATATACACTGAATACCATTGTATAAAAACGAACGGTAATTATTTGTTTTTCAAATTTTACTAAAGAGTGATGTCAAAAAAATCTGAACGAACAGAAATATCCTCTATCTAAGGAAGGCTACTGCACTCTTTAGCCCCGATTTCGATGCTAAACTTCTACTTCTTTTTCTCCAGCGCTTCAAGAGCGAATGTTTCAAAATAAGCACAACGTGATAAAATGAAGGATTTTTTTAGAATATGCTTAGAATGTGTTTATTTGTTGCATTTCATTTTAAGTAATAATATTTCCAATTCCAATGTTTTGAAAGGCGATTACTAAATAAGATCCAGGGGTCTGTCATTAATGATTATTAATCATTTGTTATTGTGTGCGTTTCAGAACAACGAAAAGCAAAAAAAATTGCAATTCGTATTCCTATAAGTGAAGAACAGGCAACAATCCTAACCTCCTTTGTGTATTATAAGCATTACTTGCTAAATTTGTTGTTATCCTTCATTCTGGATTACTGGTAATAAAAAAAAAAATATATATAGAATGGACATTGATGATGATGAAGTTCTGGACCTTACCCTAAAATAACCGCCATCGCGGACTGGCATCACGGACAACTGCCGTCACGGTCTGGCTATACCTCTTCAATTGCTGACTATTCTTCATTCCAAAATGCTTTCAGTCAAACAATAGCTAAACTTTTATATAAAGAGCGGAAGATCGATTGGGGTGCCCCCCCCCTTCATGCACACATGCAAATTGTGTTTGTTTGAGTTTTAATGTTATTCTTTACTATCATTTTTGAAAAATGATTTCAGTAAATAACTGCTGTTAAGTGCTAATTGCTTTAGTCATACCTGGTTTTCTTAAGCTACAGTTTAAGTTCATTCAAAACTTGCCTATCATCATTCATTGTAATTTTATTTCTGATTTTGCTTTTTTTTATAACCGCTAACAACCGTTATTTTTGACAACCGCTAGGTAAACTGTTATTTTCGACAACCGCTAGATAAACCGTTATTTTTGACAACCGCTTTATAATTAGTTATTTGGACAACCGGTAGATAAACTGTTATTTTTGACAACCGCTAGATCAACCATTATTTTAAAAACCGGTAGATAAACCGTCATTTCGGAAAAATTACTAGATAAACCATTATTTTCTACAACTGCTTGATAAACTGTTACTTTAGATAACCGCTAGATCAACCGCTGTTTTTGACAACTGCTAGATTAACCGTTATTTTGGATAACCGCTGATAAACTCTTAATTTCGGACAAATTAGGACTTAATTTCGTTGTTTTTGACAACCGCTAAATAAATCGTTATTTTGGACATCCGGTAGATCAACCGTTATTTTTTACAACCACTTTTTAGATTGTTAGTTTAGACAACTGCCAAATACACCGCTAATTTTGACCACTTTATAATTTGAAAAACCACTTTATAAACAGGTGTTTTGGCAACCGCTAGATGAAACGTCATTTTTGATAACCGCTTGATAAGCTGTTATTTCAGACAACCGCTAGATAGACCATTAATTTTGACAACTGCCAGATACACCGCTATTTTTGACAAGCGGTAGGTAAGCCGTTATTTTTGACAACCGCTTGATAAACTGTTATTTCAGACAAGCGCTAGATAGGTCATTAATTTTGACAACTGCTAGATAAACCGTTATTTGGGATAACCGCTGGATAAACCGTTATTTCGGAAAACCTATAGATACACCATTTTTTTTTACAACCGCTAGATAAACCGTTTTTTTGACAACCACTTTATAAACCGTTACTTCGGACAACCGATAGATAAACCCTTATTTTTGACAAGCGGTATGTACACCATTATTTTTGACAACTGCTTGATAAACCGTTATTTTGGACAACTGCTGGATAAACCGTTATTTCGGAAAACCAATAGATAAACCTTTATTTTTGACAACCGCTAGATAAACCGTTTTTTGGACAACCACTTTATAAATCGTTTTTTTTCGGACGACCACTAGATAAACCGTTATTTTTGACAACTGCTTGATAAAATGTCATTTTTGACAACCACTAGATAAACATTTAATTTTGAAAACTGCTAGATAAACCGTTATTTTGGGCAACTGTTATTTTTCATAACCGATAGATAAACTGTTTTTTTCGGACGACCACTAGATAAACCGTTATTTTTGACAACTGCTTGATAAAACGTCATTTTTGACAACCGCTAGATAAACATTTAATTTTGAAAACTGCTAGATAAACTGTTATTTCGGACAACCGTTATTTTTCATAACCGATAGATAAACCGTTATTTTGGACAACCGCTAGATAAACTGTTATTATTGACAACCATTAGATAAACCGTTATTTTTGGCAACCGCTTGATAAAATATCATTTTTGACAACCGCTTGATAAACCGTTATTTTTGACAACCGCTTGATAAAACCTAATTTTTGACAATCGCTAAATAAACAGTTATTTTTGAGAGCCGCTAGATAAACTGTTATTTCGGACAACCGTTAGATAAATGTTATTTTTGAAGACCGGCAGATAAAACGTTATTTTGAACAACCGTTAGATAAACCGTTATTTTTGTCAACCGCTAGATAAACTGCTATTTGACAACCACATTATAAACAGTTGTATTGGCAACCGTAAGATAAACTTATTTTTGACAGCTAAGATAAACCCTTATTTTTCACAGCTACTAGATAAACCGTTGTTTGGACAACTGCTAGATAACCATTTAGTTTTGCCAGCCGCTAGATAAACCGTTATTTAGGAAAACCGTTAGATAAACCGTTATTTGTGACATCCGCTAGATAAAGTGTTATTTCGGACAACCGTTAGATAAACCCTTATTTCGGACAACCTTTAGATGTAATAATATTTTTTACAACCACTAGATAAACCTTAATATTTTACAACTGCTTTATAAAGAGTTATTTTTGGCAACCTGTATATAACCTGTTATTTTGGACAACCGCTAAATAATCTGTTATTTTTGGCATCCGCCAGATAAACTATTATTTTTGACAACTGCTTGATAAAACTTTATTTTTGATAACCGCTAAATAAACTCTTATTTTTGACAGCCGCTAGATAAAGCGTTATTTCGGACAATCACTAGATAAACCATTATTTTCCACAACTGCTTGATAAACTGTTACTTCAGATAACCGCTGTTTTTTGACAACTGCCAGATTAACCGTTATTTCGGACAACCGGTGGATAAACCCTTAATTTCGGACAAATTACGGACTTAATTTCGTTATTTTTTGACAACCGCGAAATAAATCGTTATTTTGGACAACCGGAAGATCAACCGTTAATTTTTACAACCGCTTTTTAGATGGTTAGTTTGGACAACTGCCAAATAAACCGCTTTTTTGACAAGCGGTAGGCAAACAGTTATTTTTTGACAACCGCTTGAAAAAGTTATCTAAGACAACCGCTAGATAGACCATTAATTTTGACAACTGCTATATAAACCGTTATTTTGGAAAACCGCTGGATAAACCGTTATTTCGGAAAACATGTAGATAAACCATTATTTTGTCAACCGCTAGATAAACCGTTTTTTTGACAACCACTTTATAAACTGTTGCTTTGGACAACCGCTAGATAAAACGTTATTTTTGACAATCGCTAGATAAACCGTTTTTGGACAACCACTGTATAAACCGTTATTTCGGACGACAGCTAGATAAACGTTATTTTTGACAACTGCTTGATAAAACGTCATTTTTGACAACCGCTAGATAAACATTTATTTTTGAAAACTGCTAGATAAACCGTTATTTTGGACAACCACTTGATAAAATTTTGGTACCACTTGGAACCACTTGATAAAATAACATTTTTGACAACCGCTTGATAAACCGTTATTTTTGACAACTGCTTGATAAAACCTAATTTTTGACAATCGCTAAATAAGCAGTTATTTCTGAGAGCCGCTAGATAAACTGTTATTTCGGACAACCGTTAGATAAATGTTATTTTTGATGACCGTCAGATAAAACGTTATTTTGCACAACCGTTAGATAAACCGTTATTTGTGACAACCGCTAGATAAAACCGTTATTTGATAACCACATTATAAATAGTGGTATTGGCAACCGTTAGATAAAACCGTTATTTTCGACAGCTACTAGATAAATTGTTGTTTTAGACAACTGCTAGATAATTGGCTCAGATTGCTAGACTGAGCTGAGGCAATGAATAGATACTATTGGGAAAGTGATTGGAGATGCTGGCTATCCGTGAACAAGTGCTAAATTGAGAGAGGAAATTGGGACAATATTTGTGGGCACTCACCTGCATAGAGTCTCGGGCAAGTGACCCAAAAATTTTTAAAATTTGTGAAAAAATTTCAAATTTTATTCAGAATGTGGGGCTAAGCTTAGGCAACGAATAGGTACTATTTGAAAGATAAAGATGGCTTTAAACGATTGTTTGCCTCTTATTTCAAGCAAACTTGTTTGCCTCTCATTACACGCAGTCTAACAGTCTTATGTCAATTTTAAATTCTTGGTCAGCATGCCAGCATGCCTCTAGGCAGGCATACCTTTCCAAAAGCTAATAAACAAGTATGTGTCCAATAAGAGAGTCATGCCTACTCTTGACATTTACCCGTGTCCCAGCCATTTAAACATTTGCCTCTCAAATACTTCGACTATCTGTCTTGGCTTTTCTCTGTCTACAATTGGCCTTGTCTTGATGCAACCTATGCCACCTACTGCAAAATACTTGATAACTTTAATTTTGGTACCACTTGCAACCACTTGATAAAATATCATTTTTGACAACCGCTTGATAAACCGTTATTTTTGACAACTGCTTGACAAAACCTAATTTTTGACAATCGCTAAATAAACAGTTATTTCTGAGAGCCGCTAGATAAACTGTTATTTCGGACAACCGTTAGATAAATGTTATTTTTGATGACCGTCAGATAAAACGTTATTTAGCACAACCGTTAGATAAACCGTTATTTATGACAACCGCTAGATAAACCGTTATTTGATAACCACATTATAAACAGTGGTATTGGCAACCGTTAGATAAACCGTTATTTTTGACAGCCACTAGATAAACCGTTGTTTTAGACAACTGCTAGATAAACATTTAGTTTTGCCAGCTGCTAGATAAACCGTTATTTCAGACAACAGTTAGATAAACCGTTATTTGTGACATCCGCTAGATAAAGTGTTATTTCGGACAACCGTTAGATAAACCATTTTTTCGGACAACCGTTAGGTAAGCCGTTTTTGAAAACTGCTTGATAAACTTTTCTTTAACAACCTTTAGATAGACCGCTATTTTTGACAGCTGCTAGACAAATATTTATATCTGATAACCAATAGATAAACCGTTATTTTTAACAACCGCTTGATAAAACGTTGTTTTTTACAACCGGTAAATAAGCCATTATTTCGGACAACCGCTAGATAAACTGTTACTTCTGATAATTAACAACCAAACCTTTCTTTTGACAACCACCTGATAAACCGTTATTTTTTATATCCGCTAGATAAAAATATATTTTTGACAGCTGCTAGATCAACCGTCATTTCGGACAACCGCTTGATGAACCGTTGTTTTTGGTAACCGCTAGATTGACCGCTATTTTTGACAACCGCTAGATAAACCGTTATTTTTTACAACCGCTAGATAAAACTGTTATTTGACAACCACTTTATAAACAGTTGTTTTGGCAACCGTTAGATAAAACGATATTTTTGAGAACCGCTAGATAAACCGTTATTTCGGACAACCGCTAGATAACAGTTGTTTTGACAACCGCTAGATAAACCGTTATTTGTGACAGCCGCTAGATAAACCGTTATTTGTGACAGCCGCTAGATAAACCGCTTTTTTTTACAACCGTTTTATAACCCGTTATTTCTGACAACCGCTAGATAAACAGTTGTGTTTGACAACCGCTAGGTAAACCGTTATTTTTGACAACCGCTTGATAAAACGTTGTTTTTTACAACCGGTAGATAAACCCTTATTTCGGACAACCGCTAGATAAACTGTTGTTTCAGGTAAATAATAACCGCTAGATAAACCGTTCTTTTGACAACCACCTGATAAACCGTTATTTTTTATAACCGCTATATAAACATTTGTGTTTGACAATTGCTAGATAAACCGTTGGTTTGGACAACCGCTAGATAAACATTTATTTTTGACAGCTGCTAGATAAACCGTAATTTCGGACAAACCGTTGGATCAACCTTTATTTTTCAAAACCACTAGATAAACCGTTATTTGACAACCGCTAGATAAACCGTTATTTTGGACATCCGCTTGATAAACCGTTGTTTTTGGCAACCGCTAGATTGACCGCTATTTTTGACAAGCGCTAGATAAACCGTTATTTTTTACAACCGCTAGATTAAACTGTTATTTGACAACCACTTTATAAACAGTGTTTTGGCAACCGCTAGATAAAAACGTTATTTTCGGACAACCGCTAGATAAACCGTTGTTTCGGACAACCGATAGATAAACCATTATTTGACAACCGTTTTATAAACAGTTGTTTTGACAACCGCTAGATAAACCATCATTTGTGACAGCGCGCTAAATAAAGTGTTATTTCGGACATCCGTTAAATAAACCATTATTTCGGACAACCGTTAGATAAACTATTATTTTGACAACCACTAGATAAACTGTTATTTTTGACAACTGCTAGATAAACCGTTATTTGAGAAGCACTTGATGAAACATCATTTTAGACAATCGCTAGATAAACCGTTATTTTTGGCAACCGCTAGATAAACCTTTATTTTTGACCACCGCTTGATAAAACGTTATTTTTGATATCCGCTAGATGAACATTTATTTTTGGTAGCCGCTAGATAAATCGTTGTTTTGGAAAATGTTATTTTTGAAAATTGCCTGATAAACCATTATTTCGGACAACCGTTAGATAAACCGTTATTTTTGATAACCGCTTGATAAACCGTTGTTTGACAGCCACTTTATAAACAGTTGTTTTGACAACCGCTAGATAAACCGTTATTTGTGACAGCCGCTAGATAAAGTATTATTTCGGACAACCGTTAGATAAACCATTATTTCGGACAACCGTTATATAAACTATTATTTTGACTACCACTAGATAAACCTTTATTTTTTGACAACTGCTAGACAAACCGCTATTTGGCAACCACTTTATAAACAGCTGTTTTGACAACCGCTAGATAAACCGTTATTTGTGATAGCCGCTGGATAAACCGTTATTTTGGACAACCACTAGATAAACCGTTAATTTTGACAACCGCTTGATAAAACATTATTTTAGACAATCCCTAGATCAACCGTTACTTTTAGCAACCGCTAGATAAACCTTCATTTTTGGCAACCGCTTGATAAAACGTTATTTTTGACAACCGCTAGATAAACCGCTAGATATGACAACCGCTAGATATTTTTGGCAGCTGCTAGATAAACTATTGTTTCGGAAAATGTTATTTTTGAAAACCGCCTGATAAACCATTATTTCGTACAACCGTTTCACAAACAACTAGATAAACCGTTATTGTGACAACCGATAGTTAAGCCGCGTTTTTTTTTCGGACAACCACTAGGTAAACAGCTAATTTTGGCAACCGCTAAATAAACTGTCATTTGACAACCGCTAGATAGACCGCTATTTTTGACAACCGCTGGATAAACCGTTATGTGACAACCACTTTATAAACGATTGTTTTGACAACCGTTAGATAATACTTTATTTTCGACAATCTCTAGATAAACCGTTGTGTGTGACAGCCGCTAGATAAACCGTTATTTTTGACAACCTCTAGATAAACTGTTATTTTTGACAACCATTAGATAAATCGTTAATTTTGACAACCGCTTGACAAAACATCATTTTAGACAATCGCTAGATCAACCGTTGTTTGTGACAGCCGCTAGATAAACCGTTTTTTTTTACAACCGTTTTATAAACCGTTATTTCTGACAACCGCTAGATAAACAGTTGTTTTTGACAACCGCTAGGTAAACCGTTATTTTTGACAACTGCTTGATAAACTGTTATTTAACAACCGCTAGATAAACCGTTAATTTTGACAACCGCTTGATAAAATATCATTTTAGACAATCGCTAGATCAACCGTTATTTTTGACAACCACTAGAGAACCTTTATTTTTGACAACCGCTTGATAAAACGTTATTTTTGACAACCGCTAGATAAACATTTATTTTTGGCAGCTGCTAAATAAACCATTGTTTTGGAAAATGTTATTTTTGAAAAGCGCCTGATAAACCATTATTTCGGACAACCACTAGATAAGCTGTTATTTTTGACAACCACTAGATAAACCATTATTTTTGACAACCGCTTGATAAGACGTTATTTTTTACAACCGGCAGATAAACCATTATTTCGTACAACCGCTAGATAAACTGTTATTTCTGATAAAATAACAACCGCTAGATAAGTCGTTCTTTTGACAACCACCAGATAAACCGTAATTTTTTATAACCGCTAGATAAACATTTGTGTTTGATAATTGCTAGATAAACCGTTGTGTTTGACAATTTCTAGATTAACCGTTGTTTCGGACAACCGCTAGATAAACACTTATTTTTGACAGTCGGTAGCTAAATCGTAATTTTGGATGACCGTTAGATTAACCGTTATTTTTCACAACCACTATATAAACCGTTATTTTAACAACCGCTACCTAAACCGTTATTTCGGACAACCACTTGATAAACCGTTGTGTTTGGCAACCGCTAGATAGACCGCTATTTTTTAAAACCGCTAGATCAACCGTTATTTTTGACAACCGCTAGATGAACCGTTATATCGCAACCACTTTATAAACAGTTGTTTCGACAACTGCTAGATAAACCGTTACTTTTGATAACCACTACATAAACCGTTATTTCGGACAATCGCTAGCTACACCGTTATTTGACAACCACTTTATAAAGAGTTGCCCGCTAGATAAACCGTTATTTGTGAAAGCCGCTAGATAAAGTGTTATTTCGGACAAACGTTAGATAAACCATTATTTCGATCAACCGTTAGATAAACTATTATTTTGACAACCACTCGATAAACCGTTATTTTTGATAGCTAGATAAAGTGTTATTTTGGATAATATATAAACCATTATTTCGGACAACCGTAAGATAAACTATTAGTTGGAAAACCACTAGATAAACCGTTATTTTTTTACAACCGCTTGATCAAACGTTGTTTTTGGCAACCGCTAGATAAACCGTTATTTCGGACAACCGCTAGATAAACCATTTATTTGACAATCACTTTATAAACAGTTGATCTGGCAACCGCTAGATAAACCGTTATTTGTGATAGCTAGATAAAGTGTTATTTCGGACAATATATAAACCATTATTTCGGACAACCGTAAGATAAACTATTAGTTGGAAAACCACTAGATAAACCGTTATTTTTTACAACCGCTTGATCAAACGTTGTTTTTGGCACCCGCTAGATAAACCGTTATTTCGGACAACCGCTAGATAAACTCTTATTTTTAACATCCGCTAGATAAACCGTTATTTTGACAACTGCTGGATAAAACGTTACTTTTGACAACCGCTAGATAAATATTTATTTTGACGGCAGCTCGATAAACCATTATTTTGGACAACCTTTAGATTAACCGTTATTTTTCACAACCACTAGATAAAGCGTTATTTTTGATATCCGCTAGATAAAACCGTTATTTTTGACAACTGGTGGATAAAACGTTATTTTTGAGAACCGCTAGGTAAACATTTATTTTTGACAGCCGCTTGATCAACCGTTGTTTCGGACAACCGTCATTTTTCACAGCCACTAGATAAACCGTTATTTTGACAATCGCTAGTTAAGCCGTTTTTCGGACAACCACTAGATAAACCGCTAGATAAACTTTCATTTGACAACCGCTAGATAGACCGCTATTTTTGACAACCGCTGGATAAACCGTTATTTGACAAACAGTTGTTTTGACAACCGCAAGATAAAACGTTATTTTTCGACAACCGCTAGATAAACGTAATTTTTTTACAACTGCTTGATTAAACGTTGTTTTTGGCAACCGCTAGATGAACCGTTATTTTGGACAAACGCTAGATAAACCGTTATTTGACAACCACTTTATAAACAGTTGTTTTGACAACCACTGGATAAAATGTTATTTTCGATAACCGCTAGATAAACCGTTATTTTGGCCAACCGCTAGATAAATTATTATTTTTGACACCCGCTAGATAAAACGTTATTTTTTAGAACTGCTGGATAAAACGTTATTTTTAACAACCACTAGATAAACATTTATTTTTGATAGCCGCTAGATAAACCGTTATTTCGGACAACCGTTAGGTTAACCGTTGTTTTTCAGAACCACTAGATAAACCGTTATTTTTTACAACCCCTAGATAAACTGTTATTTCGGACAATCACTTGGTAAACCGTTATTTTTGGCAACCGCTAGATAAACTTATATTTGATAACCGCTAGATAGACTGCTATTTTTGACAACCGCTAGATAAACCGTTATGACACATGCTAGATGAACGGTTATTTTTGACAACCGCTAGAAAGACCGCTATTTATTACAGCCGCTAGATAAACCATTAGTTTTGACAACCACTAGATAAACCGTTATTTGACAACCACTTTATAAACTGTTGTTTTGACAACCACTAGATAAAACGTTATTTTTGACAATCGCTAGATAAACCGTTATTTTTACAACCGTTTGATTAAACCTTGTTCCTGGCAACCGCTAGGTAAACCGTTACTTTGGACAACCTTTAGGTAAACTGTTGTTTTTGACATCCACTAGATAAATCTTTACTTTTGACAACTGCTGGATAAAACGTTAGTTTTAACAACCGCTAGATAAACATTTATGTTTGACAGCCGCTAGATAAATCGTTATTTCGGACAACCGTTAGATTAACCGTTATTTTTCACAACCACTAGATAAACCGTTATTTTGACAACCGCTAGATAAACCGTTGTTTCGGACAGCCACTTGATAAACCGTTCTTTTTGGCAGCCGCTAGATAAACTGTTATTTGACAACCGCTAGATAGACCGCTATTTTGACAACCGCTAGATAAACTGTTATTTTTGACAACCGCTAGATAAACAGTTATTTGACAATCACTTTATAAACAGTTGTTTTGACAACCGCTTGATTAAAACGTTGTTTTTGACAACCGCTGGATAAGCCGTTATTTGGGAAAACCGTTGGATAAACCGTTGTTTTTGACAACCTTTGATAAACTGTTATTTTTAAAAACCGTTAGATAAACCCCTATTTGTGTTAACCGCTAAATAAACCGTTGTATTGCAATCATAAACTTGTGTTAGCGGTTGAAGCAGCTGAACGCATTAAAGAAGTGTAAATCAAAATGACAAATATTGTAATCACTATGTTTCATTTAAAACTTTGCTAAGCTTCAGTTCATTAAAAAAAAAAAAAAAAAAAAAAAAAAAAAAAAAAAAAAAAAAAAAAAAAAAAAAAAAAAAAAAAAAAAAAATATACAATTTCGTCGGAAAAAAACCTGAATATTAACTTATCTCAATAATTTTAAATCAGAAAAGAAATGACGTATATATTTTAAATTATGATTACCTTGTTGTTTTATAACAAAAACTTTAATAGCATCATTAAATATATAACATAATAAACAAGACATAACAGAAGTTTTAATAGTTTCTACCTACGATTAACGAGTTGTTTTACTGACAGTTTAAACAGAAAGAGATATCGGCATTAAAAAATGTAACGAAATGTAACGAATTTTTTTTTATTATTTTAAGTTATCTTAAGTTATGATACTTTAGTGGTTTTATAGTCAGGTTTAAGTTAACGACATAACATTTTTCAAGATTTAACGTAACAAAAACATTAAAAAATTGAATATTTTAACTTGTGATTGCTTATGTTTTTACAGACATCCATTTTTAATTGAAAAACATATCGGCATTAAAAGCATTACAAAAATCGAGAAAATTTTAGTGTTTTAAACTACGATTGCCTACTGGTTTTACAGTGAAACAGATTTAATTGAAACAAGTAAAAGTGTTTAAAATATAACTTACCAAAAAGTTAGTGTTTTTTTTTTTACTTAGGTTTTTGAATATTTAATGGTTTTAGAGACTGACAGTTTGAATCTAAAAACATATCAACGTTAAAACATTACTAAATTTTTACTCTTCTCAGTTAAGATGACCTAATAGTTTCACAGCAGGTTTAATTGAATAACATTAAAGCGTTAATAATATAACGTTATAAAAACAGAAAAAATTGAAATTTTTAACTTACAATTACTTAAACGGCTTTACAGACAGACGTTTGGACCTCAAAACATAACGGTATTAAAAACATAACGAAATTTTTATTACTCTAAATTACGATTACTTATTGGTTTTATAGAGAGACATAACTGAATAACTGAAAACTGAAAAACTTCTAACTGGAAAACTTAACGGCGTTAAAAAATACAACAAAAACATACAAAATTGAATATTTTGACTTACGATTGCTTAGTGGTTGTACAGAGTGACAGACTTAATTAAGAAACATAAAAGCCTTAAAAACGTAACTTAAAAAAAACATACAAAATTGAATATTTTCACTTACTATTACTTAATGGTTGTACAGAGCGACTGACTTAATTGAAAAACATAAAAGCCTTAAAAACATAACTTAACAAAAACATACAAAATTGAATATTTTAACTTACGATTACTTAATGGTTGTACAGAGCGACTGACTTAATTGAAAAACATAAAAGCCTTAAAAACATAACTTAACAAAAACATACAAAATTGAAAATTTTAACTTACGATTACTTAATGGTTGTACAAAGCGACAGACTTAATTGAAAAACATAAAAGCCTTAAAAACATAACTTAACAAAAACATACAAAATTGAATATTTTAACTTACGATTACTTAATGGTTGTGCAGAGCGACTGACGTAATTGAAAAACATAAAAGCCTTAAAAACATAACTTAACAAAAACATACAAAATTGAAATTTTTTAACTTACGATTACTTAATGGTTGTACAAAGCGACAGACTTAATTGAAAAACATAAAAGCCTTAAAAACATAACTTAACAAAAACATACAAAATTGAATATTTTAACTTACGATTACTTAATGGTTGTACAGAGCGACTGACTTAATTGAAAAACATAAAAGCCTTAAAAACATAACTTAACAAAAACATACAATATTGAATATTTTAACTTACGATTACTTAATGGTTGTACAGAGCGACTGACTTAATTGAAAAACATAAAAGCCTTAAAAACATAACTTAACAAAAACATACAAAATTGAAAATTTTAACTTACGATTACTTAATGGTTGTACAAAGCGACAGACTTAATTGAAAAACATAAAAGCCTTAAAAACATAACTTAACAAAAACATACAAAATTGAATATTTTAACTTACGATTACTTAATGGTTGTACAGAGCGACTGACTTAATTGAAAAACATAAAAGCCTTAAAAACATAACTTAACAAAAACATACAAAATTGAATATTTTAACTTACGATTACTGAAAATTTTTACAGATAGACTCTTTGAATCTAAAAAACATAACATAAATATGAAAAAACTTAAGAAATTTTTAGTATCCTAAATAATGAATACTTAATGGTTTTACACACAGGCTTAATTGAAAAACATACAATCGTTAAAAACATTTGTTTGTTTTTATGTCAGTTTGACATACAAAATTGAATCAAAACAGCACTAAAAGACATAACAAAATTTATGAAAAAAACAAGTTTTGTGTGATAGTTTGAATAAGAAATTGACCAGACATAAAAAATGGGATTTCGGTAAGCACAACCCCCTCCCCCTTCCTCTCTGCGGTCCAAAATATTAGACAATGGTCGCTTCTTTTCCGACTCAAGCTACTGGATGTCTTAGCTGTAAATATAACTGACTTGTTTTTCTTTCTGTTTCTCGAAAGAGGAGCTTGATCTGGTAGAATATTATGGTACTGGGTTGTAGATAACAAAAACTTTCCAAAATTCACTATCGGAGTTTTGCACCGATCTTGGGAGTAATGGTGGACCCAGCATTTCCAATGCCTTTTCGCATGAAATGTCCTGACAGCTGAGGCTCGTGCTCATGAATTTTTAAGAAGTAGAGTAATTATAAAAAAAGTTATTTCATAATTTGAATAAAAAGTTCCCAAAAATTTAAGAAAATTTGGATTTTGGAGGACGAGGGTCCCGAGCTCTCTAGCCCATGGCTACGCCTCTGAGACGGCCCGTAATGACAGACAATGATCGCTTATTTATTTAATCAAGCTCACGGGAGTGATGTTCAATTTCTAGATTTGATGGCACCGAAACAGGACTTGTTGAAAGCTGAAAGCCCCTGCAAGCTGGGTTCTGTTTTATGATAAATTATTTTAAGCTATACCAGAACACAAGGGGTATAGAAAAGGATTGAAATATTAAAGTATTTTTGGAAGCTTGGAAACCTAGGAAAATTGATAACAAGTCGGTGCTCGCGCGACAAAAAAGGGGGTACATCAGCACTACCCAAGCTAAAATTTTATTTATCGTGTATTTAAAATGGGTGTTTGGTATCTTCTTGTTAAGGGATTTTTGACCATGGCGATTCAAACGATACACATTTTCCAATTCGGTGCCATTTTTAGTGTTTCAAGCTCCTTTTCAAATACCAATAGATTTGTTTTTGCACTAAGGTTTTAAGCTTGTTTTCATAATTAGTATGAAAACAAGCTTGTTTTTTAAGCTTGTTTTCATAATTAGTAAGCAGTAGCTACAATCCTAATAGTATGCTGGGACTGTCAGAGTTTGATTTAATTTTTATTTCAGGTTTCCAAGCTCGTCCGCAGTTAGACAATAATGTGGCTTTGGAAGCCCCGCCACCCACAGCCAAAAAAACGATACCAGTGCGAAATATGCCAGAAAAGCTTTCCAAGCCCTTCAGGACTGAACATACATCAAAGAACTCACACTGAGAAAAAACCTTACCAATGTGATATATGCAATAAAAGTTTTAAACAGGCTGGAAATTTGTATATGCATCAAAGAACTCACACTGGGAATAAACCTTATGAGTGTTTAATATGCATGAAAAGGTGCGCCAGCAGTTCTGATTTGAGTAGACATACAAGAATCCATACAGGAGATAAACCGTACACATGTCTTGTATGCAACAAAAATTTCGCCCTGGCTTCAAGTCTAAAGAAGCACCATCGGATTCACACGGGAGATAAGCCATACGTGTGTGTCATATGCGAGAAAAAGTTTTCTGATTGTTCTTCTTTGAGCAAACATCGAAGGACGCATACATAAGGAAAACTGCATAAGTGTACTACATGCGAGAAAACTTTTTCTGTGAATGGAAATTTATGCCTAAACTTAAGAAAAAAAATATTACTAATGTAAACCAGTTGGCTATCTATATATTTAAAATAATAAATAAATAAATATATTGGAAAAACCCGTCACAATTGACAAAAGACGGATAAAAAACAAAAGAGAAGAAAACACACACATACAAAACACAACGAAACTTCTTGAAATGAAAATAATCACGAAGGAACTATAATACAACTATGTAAGAATGGCGGTCCACTGGTGGTTACTCGCTTCTACTCTATCACGGTACTTTTCAAGACACGCTTCCACCGCAGTAAATGGGTCAGGTACTGAATACCCGCCTCGTTAGGTAAGAATTACTTGTTCTTAATGGCATCTCAAGTAGGAACTTGAGGTACCTGAAGAATATTCTTCTTATAGTTACTTTATTCGAATTTGTAAGTAACTTCCAGAACGGCAGACGAAACGTAAAGAACATGGGGTAAGGCAACAGCAAACAAATATTTGTGCACGCAGCGACCTATTTAGATTACGCTTGGAGGAAACCGAAGCTCCATAAGCTGACCTGATCTTCTTCTCGATGTGCTTTACAAGCAGTGCTCGTGTATGCTGAAGAGTTTCACCGATCGGCAGACCCAGGTATACAATTGACTTAGAGGGCATGACCACCTGTGACCCTAGTTGGATTTCGGGTTGAGAGGCATTCCAGTTAAATAACAGTACTTCACATTTTGTCACATTAAAACTCAACCCGATTTCATCATACTCCATCTCCAAAATTTTAAAGTTAGATTCCAAAGAAGACAAAATTCTTGAAAAGTTTAGAAGGTCATCTGCAAACCCAACTAGGGACACGTCAATGCCTTTAAAAAATACAGCAAGGGGCCACTTTTGACTGGGCCGTCGATATGCTGTTGTTGAACAGATCAGGTGATGATACGGCTCCCTGTTTTATACCTTTCTTCACCACAGCAAACCTACGACTTAATTTACCTGACAGTTTAATACGGACCTTGAGCCTACTATACATGTCGTTCAAGGGTTTGACAATAGCATGGTCAACTCCGGACTTTCTCAGCTCAACCATATTCTGAGAATGGATACCCGAATCAAAAGCCCGCCGTACATCATATTCACCTATAGCTAGGCTTTCTTTCGAAATGTGGGCATCCAGTAGAACATTTGCAACTACATGCAAGGCATGGGCACATCCTAAGCCAGCTTGGAATCCAAACTGGTGGGGAGGCACTTTACAACTAGCTTTAATGTCCGAAATTATGAGCTTTTCAAATAGCTTACAAAACACAGATGATACAGTAATGGGTCTGTATGACGATGGTTCATGAGCAGGTTTACCCTTTTTCAAAAACTGGAGTGATCACACCTAAACAGAAAATGTCCGGTACAATACCATGTGTTAGTATAATTTGGTAAGCTATTGCTAAATGCTCCGATAGAACTGGACCACCATTCAGTAGGTGTAGAGCAACAGATTTTGGTCGGCACCGGCGGATAAATTTCTTCTTTAATTTTTGACAAAGGTGGGTTATTTTCGCACTAGAAATCACGAGGTAATTATGCTCTTTCGTCATAAGCTGATGGAGCTCTTCGCTAAACTTTTTATTTTTCACTTCATCTGGTGGGGAGAATTCAGCAGCAAAATAATCTACCCATATTTCCTCATCTATATCACTAGCATTTTGTCCCGTACTTCCTCTACTGGCCTGGCACGGAGCTTCCAGACCAAATTAGGGTTTTCAATGATTTTTGAAACTGTTTCCCATTTGAGGCTACTACGATGTTTTCGTAGCTCTTTCGCGAACCGCCGTTTTGTATAAACCCGCAATTCATTGACTACCCCGCTTCTTGGCCGGTCGCACTCGTGCCAAACCCCCAGCCAGAACTTGGCAGCTGCTCTTGCCTTCACAAGCTCACTGTTAGAGGCCCATCCTTTCACTCGCGACCCACGTCGGACGCTACGTAATGGGACAGCAAACCCTTTCAGCTACTCTCAAGGAGTGGCAAATTTCGTAGAAATACATGTTCAGGTGCAGGCGTATCTCGCTTTCTGTTAGGCCACAATCCCACTGTAGGAGGTGGAACGGCATTTCTTCAAAATTTGTTCACAATTGAGCTGGAACTGCTCACGGACTACTACTTTTTTCCAATCACGTGCTGGCTCAGGCTTGGTTTTTGGAGCACACTGGGGACTGACGGCTGGTATTGCAAAAGAGAGAGGTAAATGATCCGAATAGGCACCGTCAGATCCAACCGAGACTGACTCTAGGTCCAGTTTGTAAGTTACTACATGATCAAGATTTGAGACGGTTTTTGCGGTACTGATATAGGAATAGCACTTATCCTTCTTAGCAACTTTAAATCCGCTTGGTAAGGCGTTCAGCAATAGTACAGCCCGAGGGCAGGAATGATCGTCGAGATTGCAGTTAAAGTCACCAAGAATTATAACAGGGCATGATTTCTGGACTAAACTGAGGAGGGCACTTTCCGAGCTTCTGGCATGCTTTTGCAAACTTCTTTTCTGAAGCGATGTCATTGTAATTGGTTGGTAAATAAACATTTACGAAAAACATGCCATGCATTTTGGCAGCTTGGAACCATTCATTCTGCTCGACACACACGGGGGGCCCCGAGTTAGAGCGCGTGATTATGGCTAGGCCACCAGAGGGACGACCCCGAGTCCCAGATCTTCGCGCAGGTTGAACGAGGTAATGCATATCCGAGGAAAACTTTAGAAGGTTTACACTATCATCGGTCAGAAAGTGTTCCTGTATGCAAATACAGTTTATATTCTTTAGAGAGGGTCAATTAGAAGGGGGATTCTGTCCAACACTTTACCGTTCATATTCCAGCAGAATATTCGATTTTCCATTTACGTGCTAGTGTTAGGCTGGGCTTTGTTAAAGGGACAAGCAGCATGGTAGCAAGAGTGTCTACTAGAGCCGCAGTTTAGGCATTTTTGCGGATTACTACATGGGTTGTCCTTACTAGAGCTGTGACCATCGCCACCGCAGCGCGAACACCTTTCTGGTTGCGAACAGTCAGCTGCTAAATGACCAACAGCATGGCACTTGAAACACCTCCTCGGTAGAAAGCGGAACTCTTCAATCCTGAACAGTTCTAAACAAATCTTCGGCGGGTTCGCGATAGCGTTTTCAAGTGTTTGTCGACTTGCATAGAATAACTTGAACGCTCTCGTAGATCCGCATTGCGCCACTTTGTCGCAACCAGCATATTTGACAGAGTTCACTCTCGCTAACTGATGAGGGTACTCTTTTCATGATACCGACAAACTGGGGAACTTTGACTTTAGTGGTTATGTTCTTCCTTTTCATTGCTTCTGCAAGTTGGGTAGCGGCATCTCGAGACTGGACAAGAATCTTCCATTCATCGTTGCTACGTTTCAGAGTAAGAGAATCGGAGCTTACGTCGCTAGGGCAAACCTTTGCAATGAAGTCTTTCCGGGATTGTGGGGACGTTAACTCAGGCGGCATATCGTTTGCTTTCACAACCACCGAGTAAAGTGGCTTTGATGGCGGATTCGCTGCTGAACGGGGAGTGGGTGAGCCCTGGGAAATAGCGTCGCTTATGGTAGTACATTGCTGCGATACCCCGGCGAGTTGCTGAGCACATTGTTCAGATGCAAGTTTGATCTTATCCGCGATAGCCCCTAATCCGGCATCAAACTTTCGACACATCTCGTTTACTTTTATTCTCACGCAGGCACTGACCTCATCAGGGCAGGTGGGCACTTCCTGCGGATCAAAAATTACGAAAGTAGGCAAGGGCTTTTTCTCTTTAGCGCAAAGGGCTAGGATTTTTCGCCATTTCCATCACGTTATCAGAATCGTTTGCCGTTTTCCGATAGACGTAATCATAACCAATCTCATTGGCAAGCGTTATAAGTTTCTCCTTCGCACTAAGAATTTCTGCATGATCAAAGAATTCCACAGCTCGCTTAACAATGCTTTCAATTTTGTTCCCCGCTTGCATGGATCGCGTGAGAAAATTCAGTACAGCATTGCGTACGAGAGTCCCCATTGCTTACGTCACAGCATTCAACGCAATTTTCGGATAGCGTACACAAGTATAAGGGAAGCGTCGGGACCTGCTCACCTATTCCCCGCAATTTAAGGGTAACTAATTTAAGGGTAACGCAATTTAAGTAGTTGACTGTTAATATATTCATATATATTATATAGTACTGGCTGCCCGGTGATGAAGATTTCTAGCTAGGACATGCTCTAACGTGTTGCACACATTTGCAAACTGTAGTAGATACTAATTTTTCAGCGAGGTTGTCAGATGCCATAGGAAGTCCCTTTTTGGGCCCAAATTTTCGAGTAGACTCTTGGAACAAACGTCCTTTTTTAATGTTTTATCATTTTAATTTTATTTACTTATCTTAATATTCTGTCGCGTTTTTTTCATTTTTTTCCAGGGGGGGGGTGCTATGAGTAAAAATTTCTCCAGAGAGTTCTAAAATCTAATGGGTCAAATCACAAATTATAAGGATCGTCATATTCTTCTTAGAAGAAGGGTCTATAAATCCTGCCATTGAATTTTCCTGTCCCAAAAACAGGGTCTATAAATCCTTCCATTGAATTTCCCTGTCCCAAAAACAGGGTCTATAAATCCTTCCATTGAATTTCCCTGTCCCAAAGCACTTGAACTAAAATATCATCTTCTTCTTTTAAGTTTCAAGTCAGTTTTGTCGTTCGAAAGCAGCAATTTAGCTTATTATAATTTGTAACTTAATTGTAATTAAATTAATTTAATTGTAATTTAGCTTACTGAAACGTGCTTTTGACCCAAATTTTCGACCCAATTTTGTCGGGAAGTTTTCAGGGTAATTGTTGCTTGATTTATAGAATTTCCCTGCAGTAAAATAATTATTTTATTATTTAATGAATAACTTGATAATAAATAAGTATTTTTTTAAATGAAAGATTGTTTCAATCTTTTTTTTACTTATCTTTTCTGTGCCTCGTTTTGATTTTTGGCCCTCTCACTGGATTTATTTACTAATGAACTTACTTTGATTTACGCAGTTATGACTTTAGGCTTGTTTTTGTTAGGAATCATTCCAGTGTAGTGTGTTCAAGTTCTCTTGTATTACCTAAAGATAGTCGATATATTAAGGAATCCTTACCGGTCCAATTTAGTCATTTCATGTATATTTGGAATTATCAGGACTAGCCCCCATATTTAAGGGGCTGTTCACGCTAAAGTTTTGAAGATCTTGAAAAAATACATCTTATTCAAATTCAACGGGTCTTTTGTTTGGGTAGTCTTTCTTAAAGAATTGTTACAAAAAGTAAAACTTTAGCGCAAAGGCAGCCCCCCTTCTATACGAAATAATTTCTGTTCGTTTTAGTTTTCAATGTAGCTCCTTACTTTCAGTTGAAAAAAACTTCTTTTTTAAAAAAAAATAATTTCTGACCGTCTTTCCAAACCAGGAAATCTCCAATAATCCTTGTAAGGAAATCTTCCTTGTAAAATTTATCCCGGAAAATCTCCTCAACACGGAAAATTATCCCCGTGGAAAATACCCCGCGTAGAAAATACCCCCCCCCCCAAAAAAAAAATCCTTCCTAATCACAAGTACTATATGGGGACAATGGGTAAGTTGCGGAACTTACAGACTTTTTCCCTGGGGACTACAAAGAGGGAAGGGTTCCCAAACGTAGTTATTGGACCTTTCGACTATGCTGAATCAAATGGCTATCTTAAAATTTTGATTTTATGTCTTTGGGGAAGAGGGGCGTAGCAGTGGGGCTGGTTGCCCTCCAATCTTTCTGGTAACTCAAAAAGAACATTTGATTTTAGATCAAATTAGCTCTCTCCCGGTCTTCTAGGGTTACCTGCAGAAAACAAACAAATAAACACACATCCGTAGTCTTTTTTCTGGCCAAAATTGTAAAATCCTTTATTTGTGTATATAAGAGTTTAAAACCTCTTCTATAAAGTTCTTTGATATGCTGAATCTGATGGTGTGATTTTCATTAAAATTCCTGGAAGCTTTTGGGTTTTTTCCCTCCGCCTGTTCAAAAATTGGGCAGATATTCTCAGGCTCGTAATTTTTGACTAGTAAAGTTACACTTAATGAACTTTATACACTTGGAATCTACTACTACTACTACCACTAACAACTCACCGCAGTACCAAGCCGCCTGAGGTCAACACACATCTACGCAGGCCCCTCCTCCATCCCAATCTATTCAAAGCCTCCCTTTTTACACCCTCCCACGAAGTTCCCATTTCCTTTAAATCTTTCTTTATGACGTCCTCCCACCCCAGACGAGGACGACCTGCTTTCCGTTTAGCCCTATACTTGGAATCGGCATAAAAATACAATTCTTTTGATGTATCTATTGTTATCAAAATTCTGTGTTTTAGAGTTTCGGTTACTATTGAGCCGAGTTGCTCCTTTGGAATATAGTTTATAATGAATGAATTGAAATAATTGTTTTAAAAATTGGAGAAAAAAACTAAACGAAAAAGCACATAAATGCTACCCAGGCTCTCAGCCAGAATAGCCATACGCCCCAATAAATGTCTATGTAGGTACCTGTTGTACTGTTAACCTTACATCTTGACTTGGCGCTCAGCACGGTGAAACAGATCCAAGCCATTCGGTTCCTCAATCAGCGCCGTTTCCTAATACAATAATCACTGCCGTCTCTATTACAAGCCCCTCTCCCCTACCTACCATGGGTGGAAGCACCCCTAAGATATTAAAAAAAAATTGCTGCTCCTTTTTTCCAGATAAGTGTTAATAACTACCAAAAATAGTAGAAACTAATATAATGAGCAAATTTGATAAATAGCCTAGGACTAGGCCTATATCTAGGTATAAGGGGGGAAGGGTTTTAAAGTTGCTGTGTGAGACCACTTCTAAAGAAAAACATGTTAATAAAATGAGTACTATTTAATTCCTTCTTTTATGTTATTTCTGAATCGTTTTTTTCTGGCAATTCTTCGGTAATTTCAAAATTGTGGATTTTAAGGGAGTGTACCACATTTCCGTCAGTGTTTCCAGGTTGAACAATCAAAGTAAATAAGCAAAACTAATTTTTTAAATTTGGACTTATTGTCCGTAAAAAAAATTAATATTAACAGTCTGTTGGTTCCCTACACCAAATAATTTGTTGGAAGAAAAACAAGTTTTTGTCCCACCACCTGAACAATTTAGAAATCAACAACCTGGACCATCATGTAGGTTTAAATTGTTCGGTCTCAATGTAATGTTTTTTGGAGACCTAATGCAACTTCCTGCAATAAAGGGATAGATACTGAAATATTAAATTAATCATCATGTGGATGATGTTGTAACACACTTGTATATTGATAAGGCACAATGGTATAATGAACACACCATTGAATTACCATCCGCCCTATTAGACTTGGGTAACTTTTTTGCTTGCGAATTCAACTGTCTTGCGGCGACAACTGTCTGAGCTTATGAATTGGGTCACTTGCCTGAGACTCTAGGCGGACACCCCCCCCCCTCCCCCCCCATTAGACTTATGTCGCTTGTTTGCTTGCAATTCCAGGTGACTTAACGGTCATTTGTCAATTATAAAACTTGATCAATCTGCCTGAGAGTCTAGGTGGGGGTGCCTCTCCAAAAGCTGACACACAAGTATTTGTCCAATAAGAGAGTCATAGTTACTCCCGCCGTTTACCCTTGCCTTTTACTCAAACACTTGGAAAACTAGAGGTCTCCCCATTCGCCTGTGAGTCCAAGGGACTTGTCGGTCATGTGCCAATTCTAAAATACGGTAGTCCATCTGAGAATCTAAGCGAGCGAGCCTGTTAGGCTTAGGTCACTTGTTGTCCTATGAGTCTAAGAAAATTTAGTTCATCATTTTACATACAAGTTCAGTGGAAATTGTCCGTCATGAGCCAACCCAAAATTCTCGATCAACCCCATTGAATTTTCAGTAGGCAAAGCTCATATAATGAAAAGAATCTCATTTGGCCAATTGTCTTCAAAGTTCTTGGACATGGTCAGTCATAAATCTTTGAAAACCTTTTATTTTGGGTCTCCAATTGCCTTCAAATGGCTCATAGAAATTCAGAGACCATTTGAATTAACCTTATTCCATGGCTATCTACCTTAGTTCTGCCCTAGGATAGACTATCTATCAACAAGTGAAATGGCATCCTTTTTATGCAATTCTGAAGAAGGCTTATGCCAGCTTTGCCTCTCACTCAGACTAATGTGTCTTTAGTTCAGTATTTAGTTCTTTAGCATCTTCTATCATGTTATATTCACGTAATTCTAGCCGCTTTTCTTGTAAATCTGTAAGTCTGTATGTACTCAAATTAGCTTCAGGCTTCCGAATTTCTTTTTATTTCATTTCTGAATTTTGGAGGATATCATACGAGACAAAAGTTTCTGTTCAGCTGTTCGAAACTGGAATTACATGTTGAATCAGGCCGAGATCAAGGTTATTCCAGAAAGCTTTTGAAGGAAATTGAGTTTTTCGGCTATTCAGAAATGTACTACATCTGTGACACGTCTCTAGAACACTTTAGATTATGAATTATCAGGCAAATAAGCTTTTGTAAATACCATATGACAAGGCCATACCCAGGATTTTTTTTCGTGGGGTGGGAGGCTACTCAAAATTTTTTTCGTGTGGGGGGGGGGAGGTCTACACAAAAAAACACTAAAAAACACATCAAAATTTGTTTATATCCATTTTGTTACGTTTTTACGAGTCAGACAAGCATTTCGGGGGGAGGGGGGTTCAACCCCCCCCCCTGGGTATGGCCTTGCCATATGGTGACAGGGGCGGATCCAGGATTTTTTCAGGGGGGGGGGGTGCATAATAGATTGCTTCGGTAAACTTGCGAACAAAGAAATACCCGCAATTTAAAGGGAACCTCGACAATTATGCGTCGTAGGTAGGTAGTGAAAATGGTCGCAAATTTAATCTATCATCTGGTGAAGGTTAAAGCTCTTATAAACCCGTTGAAATTAAAATGGTATAAAAATATTGATACAAAAAATAGTAAGCTATAAAAACCACCCCGCCATAAAAAAATAAAAATCTGATCACCATCTATAAAAAAAATTATATTCAATATTTTTTGCCTTTGCACTTCTGACCGCTATAGCGAGTGAGTTAAGGTTTTTATTGTCAAAAAAAAAAAAAAAAAAAAAAAAGTCTTGAACCATCTTTTTGGGTCATGCACTCTTTGTGATAATTTGTATAGGTCAAACCATTTAGCATGTCGCCTAACTTTGTGGCATCGCTTAGTAAGTATGATAGTAATGAAGAGTAGGAAGTGAGGATAAAGATACAACTTGTATATTTGTAAATGATATATTAAAACATTAAATACTAGTTCCTTTAGGGGTGTAACACGAAAAACAGAACGAAGAGATAGAAATGCATAAGAGACATTTAAAAAGAGGGTTTTAAGTATAGACAATAAAGCATAACTAATCACGGTTTCTTTTTAAAAATGCTGTTTTAATAAACAGTGTCAACTTTGACGAAATCTCAAAAATTTACTAATCAACATTTTACTTTTAAAAGCGTATTTTTTACTTTTTAAAGTTCGATATATTTCGCTTAAATTGCAGAGTTCATAATTTTATAAGAAAAAATCTATTTGTCTCCTATATTTCCTCATAAATTTCCACTCCTGCCATATCTATCTGTTACAAGGTCGATGTCTACCTCAATAATTCGGTAAACGTTTATAATGGCTTGTCCTGTCGGTCTAGAGCCCTGTCAGTTTAGAGCTTTTCGTTAGTATTTTCTGTTCATCCTAAATTATTCAAATAAAGACCAAAATCGTTAGAAAAATATGAACTCTAATGAATATGCATGTAGGTATGTGCTTCAAACTAAGTATATGAGTCGAAATACTCCTTAAAACACAAATAATTGTGTTTTTTATATTTTTGTATTTGATAGGCATAGGTTGGTGATATAAATTCTCAGGGTTTCAAGCTGTGGTAGATTTGTAATTAATTTTCTTTTTAATCTTGAGATTTTCAGATATTCAATTCAAACGTTTAAATCTCGATATGTCTGTTGAGCTCAAAAATAAAAATTTGATTCAGACTTAGCATTAAGTAAGAGAATTGTCGTGTAAAAATTTTAATTTATAAACAACTAATTGTGGGAATATGATTGGATGGCATGTATCAAAATGAGTATAAAAATCCTCAGCGGTATATATAGGAGTTTATACAATTTTAGGACAAATGTATGCAACCCCTATACAAAAACATAACTATATTTTGTGACTGGTTGGTATTGAGAATGTGAGAAATTCTGAAGTAACATTGTAGTTGCATTCCGTTACCGTGGTTAACTCAAGTTGTGTGAATTTCCACTTTTTTTTCAACATTTTATTAGTAAATGTTTGAAAGAAAATTGATGCCATTCCACTGATTCAAACTGAGAATTCAGAGACCCATCTATACCAGCTAGATAAAAATAAATAAACACATTTGCCTTCTTTTATAAACAATTTTTCCTAAATCTATTCTTCTTAAATGATTACTCCGACCTTTGAAGAAGTATTTCGACTCATATACTTAGTTTTTTAAGTATATACTTATACGAACCTTTATTAAAGTTCTAAAGAGTTTGACCTTTATTTAATGATTTAGAATGAACAGAGGAGGTGATATGTCATATAATGCAGAGCTTTAATTAGACGAAAATAGGCAGTAAAGTGGCCACCATTTGCTCACCAAAATCCAAAACTTTAATTAATAATTTTGCACTTCTCATACATTTACTTTCTATTATACAAATCACCTTAAAAACAACTGTTGTAAAACTGCCCCGCTTCGCAAAAAAAGCAAACCCAAAAAAACTGAAACAGACAGCCAAAAAAAAAGTAATGATATCAATTTCTTCGCCTCAGTGCCATAGCAAGACTCGAAAGCAAATTTTTGACAGCAAAAAGAAGTAAATGTTTTGCTTTTCAGCTCCGGTGTGACAGCACAATCCTGAAATATCATTTCGACAGCCTAAAGAAGTTAGGATTTTAAATTTCCCCTCCTTGTTCTTACGAAATGAAGATTTTCGCCTCCCAGTTGACTTTTATGGTAATTAGGACAGATTCCCTTGATAAACCTAAATTTAATTAAATAATTTTTGGTGGTATGTGTCATTAGTAAAATCTAACAGAGACCTCACAAAGTAACTGAAACCTTGTTTCAAACTTGTTTGCATTGTTTGCAAAAAGTAACAGTCTTAATAATTAAAACAAAACAATTAAAAACAAATAAAAAAATTATTTTCGGGCCCAAACCAGAGCAAGTGGTCCCAACCACAATCCGCCACTACGTTAGGGGGGGGGTGCCCCTTGATCCGCCACTGCTATCGTGGTTCACTACCTGATTAGGGTAGCATTTCTTTGTACAAATTTCACATGAACTTTCAGTAAATTTAAAAATTGTTCGATTCAACTCATCAATACATTGCTGATTGCTGAGCACTGGCTTGTGAATGGCGCAATGCCATAATTCACGATGGCGAGTCTGCTCTTCAGCAATCTCAGCCACTCGAGCTTGTGAATGTCGATTGACATTTAATTGACGACGGTGAGTCTGTTTTCTACAGGCTTTTCCACAAGTTTCTTTTTATGTTTGCTTAGTGTTTCTCTCTCGTCTTTCATTTTTTCAGACTCATTTTCCAGTGTTTTTTAAGCTGGTCTCGTTGTCATGCCTTTTGCTGTCTGTGCTCTTGCCTTTCGTTTTTTTTTAGACTCATTTTCCAGTGTTTTTTTAAGCTGGTATCGTTCTCTTGCCTTTTGCCGTCTGCGCTCTTTTTGCAAAGCCTTTCTTCTGATCAAAAATATAATGTACAAAATAAATTTACACACCTAATATATTCAAAGGAACTATTTACATTAATTAATGTTAAAAATTGTATATTTTATCATTTAAAACACTTAACTGTAATATCACTTACTCTTGACCTATTAGAATCAAATACTAATTTTATTCTCCAATTGGCAATTTTAGCGTCCTTGCTTTATGTAAACTTAAAAAAAAGTACAAGTATGTCTCCGTTTAATAAATAAAATAAATACATATAAATAGCACTAGAAAAATGAACATCCTTAACCACCCAAATGGCACAACTAAATGACAATTATACAATATACAGCCCTCCTTAGTATAAAAGATGCATCCCTATTTCATCAAGTTATTTCCATCTTAGAGACCCTGGGGAGTCACATGAAGATGTAAAAATCTCTTCGATCTCTAGACAGGCACATATATTCTGTTTCCACTCTTTTATATTATACTTTTTTCCCATTTCCTTTTACTTCAGTATATTCTAGACCGTCCTCAATTTCAGTTTTGTTTTCTCTGATTATTCAAGTCTTGTTTTCTGTAGTTTTTTTTCCAAACTTGTGCAGTTAAACCTAAAAACGTGAAGATTAAGCCTTTAGATTATGGGAGTAATTATGCAGTAATTTAATTTAATTAAATTACTATAATTTAAATTATGTAGTAATTATGCAGGTAAGGACTCACAACATGCCTGACTTAAGACCAATTTCAAAGGGTATTTCGGAGTGATAAAAGAAGAATCTTTAGCACTTTAGTATGGATTTAATTGGACTGAGACATATTGGCTTCAACTCACGAAATTATAAAATGGCGGGGGGGGGGGATTTCTTCTTGAAAATTAAAAGGGCGAAAATTTTTGCTGTTCTTTAAATTTGTTAAATCAGAATACCAACAAACGGTATTTTCCAATATTTAGTGGGGGGAGGGGTGTAAAACGCCCCTACCCCTCCCCTGAATTCACGCCACTGCTCATAAATAGTGAATTGATGCTCTGCTTAACAATACAGGGCCGGGGTTCGATTCTTGCTGCCACAAATTGAACGAAACGCTTGCTACTTGTCCCTGTAAAACAGACCCAGCAGCTGAAGCTGAGTATGTTTGTCATTTTAATCCTTTTAATAACTATTAGCACCATTGACAGTACAGCGTTATTCCAGTTCGTTCCTCGCTCTCTGCCTTTATTAAGGTTTTTTTTTATTTGATTAAAGAGCAATAGGTGTACTTTACTGCTTTTACTAAGGAATGACTCCTTTCCTATTCGATCAAAATGATAAGAACTTGCAAAACGGTAAGTCCTTATCATTCGTTTTCTCGTTCGACTCGGGGGGGGAATCATCCGGGTTGAAGTGGTAACTTGCAACCTAGTCTTCCTTAATAGAAAAGAAAAGTTGGCCCATTCCCCTTTAGTTAACTAAGATTAATATCATTCCTTAATAAAACGTAGAAAGAGAGAAATGATGGAAATTTAATTAAAAAAGGCATTAAGGATCTTATCCTATAAGTATAAGAATATAGTATAAGAAAATAAGTATACGAATGCCTTATAAAAATAAGTGCTCTTTTATCAATATTACAATGCGGATTTCCTGAAAACATCAAATAAACATTGATTTAGTTATTAGAGTCGAATTTGACTGGGAGGGGGAGGGGGGGGGGGGGGGGCTATTGTAAGATTAGATTAATTTTTTAAGGTGTAGTGCTGTCACTATAGTCATCAATAAGTCATTAATAATTCCATTAATGACTTACTCGTGGAATTCATTGTTATTGAATTCAATAAATATTCCTTGCTAAGATATTATAAATGTATATAAACATGAAAATGAGAAATAGTCTTGAAGAAGTTTTGATAAAAACAAAGCACCTGCCCCCCCCCCTCCATCCTGGGAAATTTCCCAGTGGCACTCAAGAGCTTCCCTCTCCTCCTATTATTGCACTAAGCATGTGAAAGTAAATATTTATAGCAAATATTTTTTTTTATTTTATGAGAGGGGGCTATCCACCCACAGAACCCACATTTGAGGTCAGTCGAAAAATATTCCCTGAAGTGAAGAGAGATTAGGATGAATTTCTTATCTTAATGTGGAGTTGGATATATTAGGAACAAATCCCTCATCTTAATGATGCTTTTCTAAGGCACAAATATTCCAAGCGTCTTGAAAAATCTATCAAGGTCCTTTTCTTGCACAACTGTAGTGTTCTCCAGAGATACGTTGTATAAAGGTTTTACAGACTTTCCAGCTGGCCTGTTGCATGGAGATAACGTCTCTTGTTTTTCGCAACGTTTTGTAAATTCAGAAAAGCCATAATTTTCAGGGCAACGATAAAGCAAACCTGAAAGAAAGGTATGTAAATCTTTATTAGGTAGTCATTGTGAAGCCTGGACAAAAAAAGTAAAAGGGGGAAAACACACTAATGGCAAAAGAGTGAAAAATAAAAAGAGAAAAAAAATGGTAAAATAGACCAAGTACTTCTTTGGACAGGAAGAATAGAAAAGGGGAAAGAAGTTAGTGATATAACTATAAACGTACTTAGTGCCGCCTTTGGGGGTGGCAAGTGGGGAAATAGCACCAGGCCCCCGCCTACCGGGGCCCCGCACTAATGGGGCCAAATATGTCACGAATTACAACGTGAGTGATTTTTTGACTTCGCGAGGGGCCTCACAGAAAAAGTCGTGAAATGCATGGCTGGAGTTTTCGAATGGCGGCCCCCCTTTGTGTGGAGCGTGGCCAGAGGTTGTAAAACTGCATAAAAAAACCCTATTTGTTAGGGCTTTTTTGTCCCTGGTTATCAGATAAATGTCCTTTTCTTTTGTTTCTCTTTAGCTCGTCATTACGCGGTTATTATCCACCCTCTTGTCGAAACCACAAACGTTCCCGCTGAACCCTAAGAATCATATTATTACCGCTCCCTGAAGGAAGTTACATTATTGTTGCTCCCGCTACATTATGACCGTGACTTCAGGCCCTGTGCAGCGGTGGCTGCACAAGGCCCGCGCATCTGTAAGGCCACCTGTGAATACACACTTTTTGTGAAGGTTTACCCTTACGCAATTGTCCCAGCACCATGGAAAAACAATAAGAAACTAACACAATTTGCACGACCAGACAAGGGCAGAGTCGTGACTAATAAGTGCAAATTTGAAGGAAGAAATATTTTGCGAGTGTAAGAAGTGTATAGTACCTAACAAGTTTTGTCTCTTGTCAATTTGCTTCTCTGATGTGTATCATTTCCCTAATAGATATTTTTATTGTTAACACATTTTTTTGTGCTATGAAATATTTCGGGCTACATGAACCATTTTACTCATTTGATTTGCATTGTTTTTTTTTGGTATCAGTTACACCTTCACTTGAAGGAATCAACAGATTGCTTTGATGGAATGCTCCACCCCCCCCCCCTTTGGAGACAGTTGCAGATACGAAAAATAATTGTAGTCAACTACATAAAAAGTAACATATAATATGGATAGGAGTAACAACACGAACATAATGGAAAAATAGGACGTAATGTCAAATGAGGATTTAACGGTAGTTAAGAAAAATAATAATAAAAGGACCTATTAGGCCGTACCCAGCCGTATTCAGCGAAATGTCAGGCAAAATTTAAAACCATTAAAAAAATCTAACAACCTCAAAAAACTTTGATAAAAACGTAAAACACAAAAACTGACGTACCCTTATGTCTTCTGGTTAATGATTCACTTTGTTTGGCTACTGATTTTACTTTATATTAACTAAATTCATTTTTATTATATTACTTATATTAACTAAATTCATTTTTATTATATTACTTATATTATATTATTCATATTACTTTATATTAACTAAATTCATTCAAGCTTGTGTACACAAGGCTAACCCAAGTCTCTTTTGAGGAATATGTCATCATTTATGTTTGTTTTATTTTTGATTGTATAATGGGAAATTTGTCAGTAAATCGGTAGTTTTTCAGTTTTTTTACAAATTTAGGAAAATATACCAGTCCATTTATTTGAGCTAATATGTTGCTTAAAAAACATGTTGTTTAAACTGCGGAGCAACAATTATTGCTTAAGCAACAGTTACATGTTGTTTAAACTGCAGACCAACAATTTTTTTATCGTTTTAAGTTCCATCTTCGCTCTTCTCTTTCATCAGAAAAACTTTGCTTCTTTTAAACCTTCTCGAGCCACATGTTTTTTAGTAACTTTTTGCTAACTTTTTGCTAATTTTTCAACCATGATTTTTTATTTTTTTTTTATTTGGAACGGTTACCATCAAAAAAACTGCATAACTGTCTTTTTTATTGAAAAAAAAATCCTGAATTTTCTTAATTTTTTTCAAAATATACATAGTTGTGCATGTTAAAACAACCAGATTTTATGTTCACTGTCCTTGGGACCTTAAAACAGCTGACTTTTACCTCGGATTGATATTAGTTACCTTTTAATTCCCTTGGTTTAATTTCTATGCAACGGTAGAAGCGAATACAGTCGCTTTCGAAGGGAAAGTGACCTGGCTCCGGGCAGTCATACAAGCTTCCAGCAGCAACCTAAAGAAAAAGAAATTAAAACACTGTCCTGCTAAGATAGAATTAAGTTACCATTAAAATCAAAGTCGGTATTTTAGTACCCAGTCGGCTTCTACGAGTCTAAAGTCGGGTAGTAACTTCCTTTTTTTTGAAATCCAAGAAATTTAAAGATATCTAAAATCCAGGATGCCGATTGCTATTTTTAATGCTCATGAAATTAACTAACGTAATATTGATAACATGATAGTATATCCAACTGGTATAGACTTGATCATTACTTGTTAAAATCGATTTTCTAGGAGGCTATAAAACAATAATACAGATCGAAGAAAAACAGTGAATAATTAGTCGCTTATTCAACACTTTCATCCCCTTTCCCACCGAGGGCCAGACCTGTAAAGCTAAGATACAGAAAATCATTAATGCTTAAAAACCGAGTAAAATACACAAAAAAACGTTCCACGTTCCAAAAAAATGTACAAATTATCAGACTGTTGTCAGAAATCCAATTTAATCAATTTCGTAGGGTACCAGAATTAGCCAGCTGCTATCGTCACCAGGGTTGCCAAATTTTGGTCCATGAATATGTCTCCCTGAGGTTCTAGAAATGCGGCATTTTTAGCTCTTTCAAAGCGGCCAGTTAACTTCAAATATAATGAAAACAACAAACACAAAAGAAAACTCCATATTAACATTCATACAGAATGACAGTGCGGAATTACGAACTCATATAAACATGTAGGCTAAATCCATTACTTTGGAGAAACTCCATTGCTTAAACTCTCTGGCAAAACCTGGATGCTAAAAAAATACCGAGAAAAAGCACTACTTTGGTGAAACTGCTACTACTACTAACAACTCACCGCGGCACCAAGCCGCCTCAGGCCAACACAGCTACACACACTCCTCCTCCATCCCAATCTATTCAAAGCCTCCCTTTTTACGACCTCCCACGAAGTTCCCATTTCCTTTAAATCTTTCTTTATGACGTCCTCCTACCCCAGACGAGAACGACCTGCTTTTCGTTTAGCCCTAGACGTTGGCCGAAAAGAACAGTCTGCGGAACCTTCATCCGCACAACGTGCCCTAGCTATCTCAACCTTTCTTTCATTATAGCCATAGAGAGCAGTGTTGAACCACATTTTTCGTAAAGCCTATTGTTTGAAATACGGTCAGTCAGGTGGGTAGCCAGAACAATCCTTAAGCAATTTCTCTGGAAAACATCTAGCAAATCTTCATCCGCTTTTCGAAGTGCCCATGCTTCAGAGCCATAATTGACTACTGTCATCATTGTAGCTCCTAATATTCTCTTCTTCTTCTTCTATTTAACAGCAGGCGGGCTTTTCAGTAAAACTATTTAGCCCTTTTCCTTTGCTTCACTCTGTGGGCTACAGAGCTACTGGCTTGATTGCCTCATATTTATTAGATATATCCAGATATCTTTCAGCAGATCTTTTGACTCTAGGAGTTCAAATATAAGATGATAGATGTCGATTTCTATGCTCTGTGTGCAGGTATAGTTGGCTAGGCTCTTGGCTGATAGTGGGATTTTTGTGGTGTTTGAAGTATTTTAACAGTTTACAAAGCAAGGTATGTTGTGCAGACGTCAGCATATTACATTCAAATAGGCAATGGTCAATTGTTTCATTATCATATTACAATGCCTGCAAAGAGGGGACAGGGGAATTGAGCCACTTGAATTAGAAAGCTTATATGAGAATGCAAGGAAATTTAGTCCATTTGTTCCAGAACGAATTCTATGATAAATTTTAGAAAGATACTTATTGGGAAAGGGGGAAAGGATAGGATTAATCTTATTAAAATTAATATCTGATAGCCTCCATCGGTAAATATCTCTAATTGGGATTGGTCTCCCACTTGGCTGGTCAATATTTATAGCATTTTTTGCTATTTCATCAACCTGATGATTACCACTTATGCCAGAGTGGCTAGGAATGTACTGAAAGTAAGTTTTTATGCCACTTGAAGCAAGATTATCAATAATACTGAGACAATGATAAGTGTCAATGTCCAACTTATATTGAGGAGCTGAGGCCAGCAACTCAAGGCTTGATAAAGAGTCGGATAGATGATAATATTATTCGAATTTTCAATCAAAGGTTGGTTTTGCTTAAGGTGTTCTAATGCCATGATTATGGCATTTAACTCAGCAGACATTATAGATAAATTATTAAATAATCTCTCGCCCATTGCAATTTTCAGGTGAGGAAGGAAAACACCACTTGCAACCTTCTCATCCATTTTTGAACCCATCAACAAATATTTGGAAGTGATTTTTATAGGTAATTGTGTTAAGTTCTGCAAACTTTTTCTGGACAAAAGCAATGGGGATTAAATCTTTATTCCATTTTGAAAATTCAGTATTTATTATGGAAATGACCAATTCCATGGAGGGGATTGGGGAAAGTAGGTGCAATAGACTTTGCTGGTACAGGGAACTTCTTTTGAATATTGGCATACTCATCTGCAATACCTCTATACATGGCTGGATTTCTTAACCAATTATGTAATGTGTGTGAGCTATTCAATTTTTGTAAGATGTTTTATCAAGAGAAAGCTACGTCTCTCCCTTATTGTTGTTAATCCACTCTCCATAAGCAGAAACTTGGTGCTTGTGGGTTTCCTAAGACCAAATATGAGACGTATTATATCATTTTGTGTTGTTTCAATTTTTTGCATCTGGGTCTTTGCACATGCACCATAGACAATGAGCCCATAGTCAATATGGGGTCTTATATGTGATTTATAAAACTGGAGTAAGGTTTTCTCCTTACAACCCCAGGGTGTGGAAAGAAGTCTTTTTAGTATATTTGCTTTTCTATAACATTTTTTTATTGTGTTTGAAATGTGGAGGTGGAAATTAAGTTTTTGGTCAAGCATGAGACCTAGGTAATTAATATTATTATCTTCTGGAATAGTTGTTTTATTTAGAGTTAGTTTTGCATTAACATGGTTTCGCTTCCGGTGAAATTGGATTATTTTTGACTTGGTGGGTGCAATGGGTAAATCTGAATGTTGAGAGAATTTTTCAAACTGGAAAAGTGACTTTTGCAGATTTGACTGTGCTATCTGAAAGGTGTTGCCAGATGACCATAGCACCAGATCATCAGCATATTGTAGATTCGTGTGGGGTAGGTTTCATGTCCCAGAGATATAGGGCAAAAAGGAGGCAACTGAGGTCTGCTCCCTGAGGTAGGCCTTTGGATATTGTCTTTTGGGGTGAAGAGGCTGAACCAACACAAACAATGAAACTTCGCACTTCTATGAAGGATTTAATAAAGGATACTAGCTTAGGAGGTACTCCAAGGTTTGCAAGTTTATTTAAAAGGATTTGGTGGTTCACATTGTCATAAGCTCCTTCACAATCTAGGAAAGCTGCCACTAGGATATTATTTTTTGAGAAAGATTCATTTATTGCATTTGTTAGCAAAATGAAAGCATCTGTTGAGGAGTGGTATTTCCTGAATCCAGTTTGAGTGTGTGGGATCATGTTATTTTTCTCAACAAACCAGAGGAGTCTGTGATAAATCATTTTCTCCATTATTTTCCCCATCACAGGTGTAATCATTATGGGCCTATAAGACTCAGGGTTATCTTTTGGTTTATTTTTTCTTTAGGATTGGTAGGAGGGACGAACATTTCCATATATTGGGGAACCTAGAAGATGCCCAAGCGTGATTGATAACAATTTAGCAGTTCTTGTTTGTATGAAGGTGTGAGATTCTTTATCCATGTAGGGTGTATATTGTCATAGCTACTGCTAGTTTTGGACCTAATATGATGTATTGCATTATTCAATTCCTGGATTGAAAATGGATTAGTTATGTACTCGGATCCTGGGCGTGGTTGGTAACTAGGGTTCATAGGAATTGTGGACAGCTTGCTTTGATTATTTGATGTTAGCTTATTAACAAAAGAGTTGCAAATAGGTTAGCCTTTTCATTATCATTGTCATAATGGGTATTATTATGTATAAGCTCATACAGGAGTGGGTTGGGAGAAGTCTTTTTCCCACATATGTGGCTTATGACTTTATGTATAATTGGCTCATTTGTTTCTCTGGAGAGATTATTTGCAAAATTATTCCAGTATTTATATTTAGCATCTATTATAGTCCTTTTTAGATTAGATTCTGCTTGTAATTTTTTTAAATATGTAGTAGGTGTTGGTTTTTTTATGAATTCTGTCCTAGCTGCCTTTTTTATCCTCCATTTATTTAGGCACTCATTTGTCCACCATGCTTTAGGAATTTGTTTAGGGAATGTTTTCTTAGGTGTTGTCCTGGGGATAGCATGATTAGCTGTATTTATTAGTAAAGATGTCAATGCTTCAGCATGTGTGTCAACTGTTGTCTTAGAAATGCATGAACTTTGGGTGAAACTTGTAATTTCATCATTTAGCTTATTTTGGAAAATAGACCAATTTGCTTTAGTGTTGATATATTTGGATGTATGAGATACAGTTTCAGCAGGTTCATTTAGGGAGCAAAATATAGCAAAGTGGTCTGTACATAGACTATCAATTTTATTTATGTAAATTTTGTTCAAAAAATTTAAAGACACAATTTGTAGGTCAATTGTGGAGAAATTGCCACTTTTCGGGTTGAAATAAGTATTCAGGTTTGGAGGGGTAGCAACAACTAATTCATTATTATTTGAAGTCCATATGCTCAATAAATTTACCAGCTTTATTTGCTGGTTTATTCCCCCACAAAAGGCTTTGGGCATTGAAATCTCCACAAATAATGATATTTTTTAACATATTAGAATTATTTATATAATTAAAGAAATCCTTGGCATCTGTAGTTTGGCCATTAGGGTTATAAAAGCTTATTATGTAGGTTTTTAAATTATTCAGCCAAACACTTATACCAATTACATCAACATCATTTTCAAAATCTAGAAAATTGATGCCACAAAATTTTATATTATTATTAACTAATAAAGCTACACCACCTCCTTTTCTCTCTGAAGATCTATCCTTTCTCAGGATAGTATATCCCAGAGACTTAATTTGTTGATTTTGGGTTAAATGAGTTTCTTGGAGGCAAGCAATATTAATTGAATTATTATTCATAAATGATGTTAGTTCATTTAGCTTATTTTCTGTGAGTGATCTTACATTCCATTGGAGTATTGATAAATGTTGTGTTGTTGATTTATTCTTCATATGAATGTGTATCAATGTTCAGCTTTGTTAATAGTAAAGCAAGATCTTTTTTTGCTTGAATGAGCATATCATCTGGATGTAACTATTTGCCAATTCTGCAATAATTTTTGTTTTCTGTAGTTGATGTATGTTCATGGCCTGAACTGCATTACAGTTTAGAATGAATAAGCATATATTTTGGGGATTGCATTTTTGGTAGTGCATCCTGTTTGTTGGTTAATGGATTGATTCCTGGTAGTGTTTCTGGTTTGTTTCTTCTTGGGAGGGAGGGCCAGGCTGGCCTCATCTCACCGGACAAGGAGGCTTGTTGGCTTGGTGATTGCTTCTGATAGGGATTTGAGCTAGGGGGCTTAGAAGATGGTGTTTTATATGGGGTGCTTGATGCATTGGGGGCATTTGACTTGGGGGTTTTGGTTGGTTTCATTACAGGCTTTATTTGGTATTGTTGGGCAGCATTTGCTTCCATTGCTGCAAAGGGGTATGGGATTGCCTTCTCTGTTGATATTTGGGGTGTTAGAGCTCTTTTCTTGTATGCAGGGCATAATGATTTATTTGTAGATTCATGTGGGCCTTTGCAATTGATGCATGTAGGCTGAGTGTTGTTGCAAGTTGTCAGCTCTTTAGGATGGAAAGATTTACAATTACTACACTCTTGGAGAATTTCATTGCATTTGTTTGTTGTGTGTCCCAGTTTTGAAACACTTCTGACACTGAATAGGCTTAGGTTTGTATTCCTTGTGTGGTTTGATTTGCCCAAATAGGAATAATTTTTCTGGGATATCAATTTTATCCTTCAGTGTGAATAAGAAGGATCTACTAGTTTTTAGGCCATTAGAGTTGGGTTTTCCCAAGTTGGGTAACATCCTCAACTGGGATTGTGTTTCCAGCCCTATCTGAAAGGCCTTCTTTTAACTCCTGAGTAGATATCTCTGGGGGAACATTATAAACTACTATTTTTTTGTGGTGATTGTTTTGGGTTCCAATTAGATGCGAAATAATTGGGGTATTCAGAAGGGATTTAAGGTTAATTATTGTATCTGCTGATTTCTGATCTTCTACAGCTATTAGCAGAGATCCATCACGGTTAATGTTAAGAGAGAACATTGATTTTAGCAATTTAAAAATTGCAACTCTTATTGCAGTGATCATTTTTATTTCAAAGGGGGTAGTGGGAGTAATTTTAAGGTAAATTCCTAAGTTTTTGGAGGGAGGATCTTGGGCAGGGAGAGGGGAAATTCTTTTAATTGGGGAGATTTTTTTCCTTTTTTTAGAACTTCTAGAGAGGACCTCTTGAAACCCATTATCATCATTTATGGTTACATTAGCCCCTACACTTATCATTGTCCTATTCTCCGAATTGGAGCTATCATTTGAACTTTGAGAAAGTGTGCTTGACCAGCCAAGATGGGTATCTTTCACTATAGCACATTCACTGGAATTTGATTTGGGATCTGGGGGGACATTTTTTTTTTTGGGAGGACTTCTAAACATTGCCTATTGGAAAAAGCTTTAAACAGAGAAAAACAAAACTAAAGCAATAAGGGAAAATGGAATGATATCAAACCGTCTGCACTATACTATGGGGAGGAGAACACCACAGTATAGCCCTGAGGATGAGTTGAGCAGGATTGGTTTGGTATAACTGCTGATTAGAAGCGATAATAATTCACAAGACAATTTGTTTTAATTTTCTTATAGAGTTGCTGCTGTTGTCCAGCAACTTGTTGCAAACCAAGATATTCTAATCTTGGTTTGCAGACTTATCTTCCTATTCTTCCAAAATTTTTTTAATTGTGAAAAAACAACCTGACCCTTGGCTATTCTAGTTTTAATATCTTCACTGCTCCCACCATCTTTACTAATAATACTACCAAGGTAAGTGAAGCTGCCCACTTGATCAATCTTTTCATTGTCCAACATCACCTTTTCATCTTCACTTATTCCTAGCCTTAGTGACTTAGTCTTCTTAACATTAATTTTTCAAACCTATTCTAGCACCCCAAACTCGCAAAACCTCTTAAAGTTCATTCATTTTGCTCACACACTCATCTAGGATGTTTAAATCATCAGCGTAATCTAGGTCCAGGAAACATTTTCCTCCCTATTTGATTCCATGGTCTCTCATTGCCTTTCCTGTGCTCCTTAATACAAAGTACATCAAAATAATCCATATAAAGGGGGTTAGAACACAACCCTGTTTTAATTCCTGATTTAATACAAAACCAGCTGCTTACCTCATTTCCTACCTTAATCGCAGCAGTGTTATTCTCGTACATAGTACTAATCACTTTAATGTATTTTGTGTGGGTATACCATACAAGGATAAAACCTTTGCTGAAGCTTTTCTATCAAAAGAATCGAACGCTTGCTCATAATCTATAAAACTAAGGACCAAAGGTGTTTGGTAACTCAGGTACTTCTAAATTATTAACCTAAGAGTGAAAATTTGGTCGACGCATCCTCTACCTTTTCTAAAACCGCACTGTTCTTCTCTTAAAAACTTTGTCTACGGCATCTCTCAGTCTAAAAAGTATCATATTACTAAGTAATTTGCTACCTACAGAGACCAGACTAATGCCTTGATAATTACCACACTCACTTTTGTAAACCTTTCTTGTAAAGTGGCTTAATTAAGGTTTTCCCTAAAATCCTTTGGTACTTCCCCTTTTTCAAAAATCATATTCATAATCTTCAGTAACTTATTTTTAACCTCAGAGTCACAACATTAAAAAAAAATCATTTACTACCCTATCAGCACCTGGAGCCTTATTATTTTTTAATCCTTTTAGTGCTGTCGTTAATTCTTCCTTGCAAAACAAATCTTCCTTCACATCCAAGTTATTACAAACTTTTTCATTTTCCTCTATATCTTTTCCTGCAGCTCCACTCGGTTTAGCAAATTCTCAAAATGGGTAAGACTAAACTTGATGAAACTTATATATTTGAAATCAGCATAAAAATATGATTCTTTTGATGTGTGTATTGGTATCAAAATTCCGTTTGTTATTTTTTTTTTTTTAGAGTTTTGGTCACTATTGAGCCGGGTCGCTCCTTACTACAGTTTGTTACCATGAACTGTTTGACTATTCGTCTTTGGTTCCGGAATTAGAAAAAATTGTTACTCCAACTTTAGATCCCAAAGAGAACCAGCCGGATATCGAAGACACAATTTGGTGAGAACCTACAGTGACAAAAGTTTCTAGACTGTTTTATGAATATGACGCTTGAATCAGCTTCAAGGTGCCACTCTTTTAGTTTATTGAAATGGGAAATATGTTTGGGGGGTTCTTATAAGTTTTTTTTTTTTTTTGGCGCCAGGGTGATTAGATTCTGTTTGCTTTATTCATTCTTCTTAATTTATCCAATCTCTACATCTTTTATTCTTGCATACTATATTCTTTTTCTCTATGAATTATTGAGTAAGTGACTTGTATGTCCTCCCCCTCCCACAAAGGCAAAGAAGCCTTTTTGGGGACTATTATAGTCTATTTATTATATGTGTATTTCATTGTGAATATCATGTTATCTTATATAACTGCTTCACTGAACTTTTTGTTTCTAGAGAAACTTGAATCTTGGTCATTGTCCGTAGCTTCCCTAGGTATGGCTTCTTTAGACTTCTCCCTCCTCCCCCCTAGTAGCTCTGATCCTACCCCTGTGCTTCCTCAATGTGCAAAAAAAAATTCATTTATTATCACACCAATTTGATACTTCAGTGTGCCATTAGATGTTTTAAAACGAGAAAATGGGACTAATCAAAGTGTCATATTCGTAACACTGTTAACTATCATTTAGCTTTAACTACTTTAATCATTAAATTAAATCATTTAGTCGTTTAGTCTGTTGAATTCAGTTTACCAGGAGAAGTTTTGACGAGAGAAAATGGGAATAAGTGTCATACTAACAATAAAATTACCATGCACAAAACTGGATGTCTGGACACAAACTGAGGCCCTACCGAGGATTAACTAAATAAATGAGCGTTTTTTAGATTTCTCCTTATAAACATTATTTTATATCTATTAAACTCAAGGTTCCATCCTATCAAGGGTATCCATCAAATTTAAGGCTATTTCATGGGATAAAATCCAAGGGTATCAACACTTCAGATTTCAGCAGCCTCTCACATGGGTGCCCATAAGCTGAATTTAGGGGGCTATAAAAAATACATTATATCCTTGAGTATCCGTATATGCTTTATTATTTTCATTAGAGAGCACCTTATTGTACAAACACGCGACTTTCCCTTTAGAAATGTAAAATGTAAATGGCAGGCGGAGCTGGCTCCCTGCTTCCCCCCCTCCCCCTTATGGGCTCCCATGGCCTCCCATCACCCAAAATCTTAAAAATATATTCAAAGAAGAGAGTATACTCACAGTATAAGTGCTGCTAGCTTTGAGAGGACATTCGACATTTTCTGAAAAAAAACAAAAAAAATCAAATTAAGAACTCATAAGGGTAGTATAATAAAATTCGTTGCTTTGTTACCTGAGTCGCATCTTTTCGGTTCTAAAGCTGTGTTGACAGCTTGCTAATAATACCTGATAAAGTGTTTAAAACTAGTGACACAGATTTCTGCTTTCGGTGCTCAGGAAAATCAAATGAGCAAGCTAGATGTCAGGACCGTCAGAACAGTCTCTCATATTTACAGGGCACAATTGTCATCATTATTTTCTTAGACCACTGCACTTAGAACACAGAAGTTAATAATGAACAAATCTTTTATTACCTTTAAATATCATGTTATGTAGTACTTCCATACCCAGTCCTGCCCTTAAGGTCCAAGTATAATGAAAGTCAAGTATAAGGTATATACTAGAAAGATATCATTTCCCCCATCAGTAGATAGCGAGGTATAGAAAGAGTCATGCATAACAGTGTTAAGAAATAAGCAATAATTTTGCTAGAAATTGTCTGTGACTGCTCCACCTTTTACAAGGAAATGCTGTCACGACCTCTCTTTTATTTATCGGTTTTCAAAAGAGTACCAGAATTAGCAAGGTGCTACCCCAGTTTTAGGTCCAAGAAGCATCAATTTGCGGTACCATCGATCAAGAGAGGGAGGAAGTGTTTACCCCCTTCGACTCCTCTTAGATTTCGGAATTTGCTTTTTGGGGGGAATACTCATCTGAAAAATCCCCCTTTTTGATAATTTCACAGAAAAAAACAAGAACAAATTATCCCCCTAGATTTTGAACAAGAACATCCCCACCCCATTTTTTGAATTGGTACCACCGCCAATTCGGCTACTAATGGCCTTACATCAATGACAATCAAGCAGGTTGTGGTAATCAAATGTAATAAAGGAGCAAGTCAAGCTAATAGTAACTGAAACTCTAAAAAAAGGAGTAACTAAAAACACCAAATTGTGTTCTTATTCCTAATGTATGAAATCCTTTAAGTTTAAAGCTACCCACCAATAGTAATGAGCTTGATAAAATTTGCTCTAATTTTGAATAAGGAACACATTTTCCCGAAATCTTGAATAATCTTGATGAATATTACACCACCAAATTCAGAATATTAGAGAACACTATTGCAGAGGTTTCAAGCTCCTATCTACAAAAATGTGGGATTTTACATATTTTTAAAGGTGTAAAACAAAATTAATGTTTAATGCCTATCATCCCTTGGAACATTTTAGACTACGCTGGTAATATGGCTGCCGTTGGGTAATAGTCCCCCCCCAGGTGCGTCGTTTAGTGGTGGCAAGGGGGGGGGCAGTTTCCCCCCCAATAGTGTACAGAGAAAAAATATTATACATCCCATGCCCTTTGAATATCCAGATATGGAACACTCTTGCCCCCCCCCCCCAATAAAAATGCTGGAGATTCGCCCCTGGTCCCCCCCATTATTGCTGACAATACTTTTTTTGCGTAACATAAAAGATTATATTCAAACGTTTTTCGGAACAAATGGGGGGGGGGGAAGGTGGTGATTACGATACACGTCAGGAAATTTCCCCTAGGAGGGTTTTAAATTCAGACCCTCTACCCCTTCCAATAAATATATGGAGGTGTGCATTTTCATAGGGGTGACAACCATTTTTGAAGTATTTTTGTACCAATATCACACTTAAATCTAAAAGCATGGATGAAGAGGAGAGCAGTAAATTTATAAAGGCCTTGGAACGAACAGCTCGAAGTTACATACTATATGTAAAGAGTGACCCTTGTTAATAGAAACCGAAACTCTAGATCATGAAGTTTTAATGACAATGTCTGCTGCAGCAAAAGATGTTATTAATGCTGATCCTAAATATGCAAAATGTGTTAGTTTTATAGTTGCACACCATTGACATTAGCACATGAAAAATTAGCGTAATCTTAGAAAGAGGAATTAAACTCTCCTAAAATAGGTTGTGATGAAAATTGCAACGATTTTGATGGAAATTGCACAATTAAATTCAGTATCAATTAGAAACCTAAAGCCACTGAAAATATATGCCACTGAAAATATAAAGCCACTGAAAATAAAATAATATATTTTATAATAATATAAAATATATTATTGCTCTCCATATGAACGTCTCTGCAATATTTCTGACATGGCTAAAGGCATTAACGTAAAACTCTAAGGAGATTTTGAGGTATATGTTCACTTAAATCAAAACGTAGTATAGTTTTTCAAAACGGTGTATCAGCAATTTATAAGGAACAGCTGGGGAATTAAATTGAACCTTTCAGGGCTGCTACAACTATTGCTGCTACTTCTGCTACTACTACTACTTTTATTACTACCACTTCTACTACTGCTACTACTACTACTGCTACTAATACTACTACTACTGCTACTGCTGCTCCTACTACTACTGCGACTACCACTGCTACTGCTGCTATCGCAACCATTTATAACTGCAACTGTTTACGACTGTGATTGCTTGTGTTTATGACTACTTACGACTGTGACTTGCGCGTGGGACTTCACCAGTGCAAATTGCGTTCTCGTTTAAAGAAGGCACAGCGAGCGTTAGCCCTACATTTTACCACAATTACCGTTAGCCCTATATGTGGTAATTTCTGCTCGTTTTTTGTTTGACTTTGTTATTTATTGTAATTTCTGTTTGTTTTGCGTTTTCATTTATTTATTGATAATTATTCCTGGTAGTTTGACGCTTGACAAGTTATTTGATGCTTATAATAACAGTTAATAACCTAATTAAATTAATAAGGCTATCAACCAAAGAAGTTATGGCAGGATGGGAGTTTGATAGGAGGATCAGCCCAGAAGGATGGGGCTGGGTGTTTACTTCCTTATGAGGTGGAGGACTGCCTTCCTCCACCTCATACCTCATACCTCACACCTCCACCTCATAGTCGCAGAAACTTCGGAGGTTGCTCATTACGTCAGAAATTGAGAGTTAATACTTTTTTTTATAAGTCAAAAGTGATTAGAGAAGAAACCAGCCGCGCGGGGGTATTTTGCGGGGGTATTTTCCACGTGGAGCATTTTGCGGGGGTAAAGGATGTTTTCTGATAGAGGGGGGTTCCGGGAGGGGGGTATTTTCCACGGGGGGTATTTTCCACGGAGGGTATTATCCGGGGGGGGGGGGTATTTTTCGAGGAGAGTCTGGGGGTAAATGCCGGCTCTCTAGAATATTGATCAACCACATAATAGGTAAAAGGAGACCTCTTTCGCTTTACCTGCGTAATGATTTGCCAGAGGTGGCTGATTGCCAAATAATCAGATTATTTGAACTATTGACCTTTCCCTTATCAAAACCCAACTTCTGATATAGCATTGACTACTAATTAATGATATATGCCAAGATTTGCTCTTTTAAACGTGAGAAAAGACCTTGAAGATGCAAGAATTAATAAAAACAATCGTTATTTGTTTTTGTTTACGAGGAGGTAAATCAACTGCATTATATTCGTTAGATGTTTGATTACTTCGTTTATTAGAATTGAATAACGCTTTGAATCAGAGCTCGTATACTTGGGAAACGGAAATTAAAAGACTTGGGAATTTTTTTAACTCAAATTACTTTACTACATTGCCAATATCGGAGGAAAGCTGCCAAGTATCCTCAAAAGGTCGTTAAGCTGTTCAAAGATATTCTGGTTTTTCTTGGTATAATATAAACGAGTTTTCTTCAATTTTCCCTTGTCCATCCATGTCAAAATCATGTTCTGACTTAAGTATTAAATTTATTATGTGTGTGCATAGGCAGGCAGCAGGGGTGAATCGTGCCAAGAACGCGCACAGAGGAGGAGGTGCTTGGCGCACAGCCCCCCGAACCCTGAACTTCTAAGTACTTTATAAATGACCCCCTCAAAAAAAGTTCTTCCTATGTGCCTGCATCAGCCGAAGCCCTTCATCAAAGGCTAGATATCACAGTAGCATCATTTCTTCTTAAGAAATCATTTCTTAAGAAGAACCTCAAGAAGTAGGTCTTTAAAATTATCTTAGAATGTTTTTATTTTTCTGGGATTCTAATAATCTACTGTATGCACACCTGGAAACAGGGGTAATCTGATGATTAATTCAAGACTTGCCCCTACATAATGTCAAGAAGATTGATGTTTATCTCCATCCCAGATTTGAGTTTGTGTCCTAGATTCAGCTTTCTATTTACTCATCCTAAGGCCCTCCTTGTGAAAAACCATGAATGGCGTTCCTCTATCTTAAAGGGAAAGCATCATACGTGGGGTAGAGGATTTTAGGCCTGAGCGAACCCTATATATCACGATTTGGTACTTACGTATTATTCAGAACACGCTCAAGAAGTGAAGTGAGGTTAATCATAAAGAAATATACCAAAATATGATGAAAATGTAATACTTAACAAACAAAGTTATAGAAACTACAACAAAGAATTATAGACAGCAGGCCGCCCGGAGCGTATTATATTAAATACCCAACTTAACCTAATCATCTTTATATAATAAATATTTAATTAAAAATATACATGCATCGTAGTTCATTTCACGAAAGTATGAGCTAATTATAACCGAATGCGAAGGGAAACCCCGGTTATTCAGATCAAACAAAGCAACCTCCTACAAATACAACCTCCTAAAATAAACCCATCCTTATGCATTAGATAAATACGATACAGGTTTGAACTGTTCCAGAGAGAAATTTATTTACCGTATTAATGCGTTATTTACCGTATTTACCGTAGAAATTTATTTACCCTAGAAATTTATTTACCGTATTAATGTATTTTCTTTTCTTTCACATATTAGGACCAGACTAGTTACAACGCATTCCCTTCTTACCTTAATTAAATATAAATAATGTCATGTGTATATTCTTTTCACTAATTCGACTGACTACATATTATAATTCATTTAAACACATCTTCCACGCGAAGGCACATAAGTTAACACAAACATTCAAAAAATCCTCTAGAGGCTCAGTACACGGTAGCCGAAACCAAAAACTAGTATGGTATCAAAATTACACACTTAATTTTCTTTGATAAGTGGCTAAGTTACGTAATTTATTTATTTATTTAGTATCAATTATTAACATGAAACTTAATAAAATACATCCCTCCAAACTCCAGATCATGATATGGAGGAGGGATAATCAAACAAATCCACAAAAAAATAAAATAATTATAATTACTGTTAACCTCAGAAGGGGTTTAAAAGACAAAAATAACTACAAAGTCATGTACCATGCTACCATTAACTTAACGCTCAATAAACAAGTCCTTCCTTAACGCACATCAATAAAAATGAATTATTAATTTGAATGATTTTAATGCCATTATTTCTATCCATGATTTTTGTTCTGAAGACGGTGAATTTTTTCGGGGAGGAAGGTACGGAAAAGCTTAAAACACACACTCATTTTTGGTACATTTTACGAATTGGAAAACAATTTCAGGGGAAGGAGGGGGGGGGGTGTTTAAACCCCATAACCCTCTGGATACGGCCTTGATCAGTACTATTAACTTTGTTATTCTGATATTAGAACGGTACTAACACAAACTTAAAACTATTAAAAATCGTGTTACATAAATTAACACTGGTGTTAATTATACTTAAAATGTGATATTAATATAAAGCATAAATTAAATAAAAAAATATTTTTTTTCCGAATTTAAGTAAAGAGTGATGTTATAAGGAACATAAATTATTTTATATATGATTGGAGCTGCCGACCTTCTCAACCCTTACTCCTTATGCTAAACTTTGATAAGTACTTTCCTGAAAGAATTTTAGAATGCAAAAAGTATAGCCCGTTTCGACGGTTTAATTAACCGGTTGCCTTTTAAAACATTTAAAAAACAATTTTGTTGGTTAAAGCAAATACAACTAACAACCATTTCCTCTTCAAAACATTGTCGCGCAATTCAAAAAAAAATAATAGGGCCGTTCTTTTGCACTAAGATCTTACATCTAAGATCTCACATCTTTCTGCAAAGATTTCCGTTCTTTTAACTCATCTTTGCTCTAAGATCTTACAGCTCACTGATGTTAGCAAAAAGTGTGAAGACCGTTACTGTTCTGCAATATAGAACAATGATGAGAGAACTTCGATGATATACTCATCATTGTTCTCAGACCGCTGATTGGAGCAGAATGATGAAATACGTTTGCATAAAAACGCCATAAGATGTAAGACCTTAGTGCTAAGATTTCACTTTTTAAGCGTTCTTTGTCAAAAGATGTGAGATCTTAGCAAAAAGATGAGTAAAAGAACGGCCCTAATATACTGCTGCTGTGTTTTGAGCATTCATAAGTAGAATTTTAAAATGGAAGATAGTTAAACTTCAGCGTAAAGAGACAGAGGTAGAGGGATGCCTGATCTCCATTGTTCAAGTTCTTATCTAAAAAAAAGTTGTTTTTTATTTAGTTTATGTACGTATTTAATGACTTTACTATCCCCTAATTCTCAATATGAAGAGGGCTTCAGTCCCAATCGAAGGGTTTTAGTGCTAAAGCTCAGTGTTTAATCATAAAGCCTCAACATAGTGCGTTAACTTTCCCTGCTTTGTTATTTGATCTAAAGGAACTCATAGTGCAAGTATGAAAGTATGTATGAAAATTAGTATGAAATTAGTAGACGTAGAATTAGTAGAAAGTAAGTATGAAAGATTGGGGGAAAAGTACAGTTGCATGCACAATAGCTATCGGAACTCCCGCTGATGGCATTTCGAGCCAATTTGGACTAACAGTATTGTTGTACAACAAAAAAAATTGGCAGACCCCCCCCTTCAGTGGTGTTTACCTCTTTGACTACTTACAAAATTGTATTACACCTTTAGAATTTCTTTAAACAAGTTTGATTAAAACATTGACAATTGCCAACATTTGCCAATAAGTGTTTAAGATAAGATAAGATAAGCAACACGAGTTGCACCTAGAAATGTTTGCCAACAGTTTGCCAACAAGTGATTAATCACACAATTGCCAACAAGCAACACGAGTTGCACCTAGAAATGTTTGCCAACAGTTTGCCAACAAGTGATTAATCACAATTGCCAACAAGCAACACGAGTTGCACCTAGAAAGGTTTGCCAACAGTTTGCCAACAAGTGATTAATCACAATTGCCAACAAGCAACACGAGTTGCACCTTGAAATGTTTTCAAGGAAGAACTGGATTCGCTTTTAGACAAAGAATGGGGAGTTTAGGAATAAAACAGCCCCCACACCCTTATTTATAAGATGATTTAAGCACGTTTTAAGTTGTGACATTACGCACAACTTTGACCACCATGATTTGAAAAATAACTTAATTATAACTTCTAGGCTGTCCATGGTACATTTATGAACTGCATTTTCAATTGAGTCGTGCGAGAACCAAAAATTAAATGACCTGGGTTTTTTATTGACATAATTATCTTATTCTAAATTCTTGTAAAAGCAGTAGCGAGTTCGGTTTCTTTTTTTTTTCTTTTCTCTACTAGGTTGAGAGACCATATTCTCTGCTTTCATTTGTTTTTATCCTATTTTTTGACAAAATTTCAGATAAGAATATGTGAAAGTTTTTTTTTTCCAAATTGAGAAATAAAATTCTTTTTTATTAATTAAAAACTTGGTCCTGGTAAAATTATAAAAAATGTGTTTTGACTTGGAAGTTCCACTAGGTAAAACGTTAGGGGGTAACCAATCCCCCGTTTCTAGGGGATTTAGGAGGTTGAGGCCCCCTCAAAGTTTTGCCCCACTCGTAAAAACGTAACACACAAATGCATATAAACAAATTTTTTTAAGTATTTTAAACGTTTTTCATACCCCCCATCAATAAAAAAAATCCCCCCGAAACAAAAATCCTGGCTACAGCCTATGGGACAACTAATTTGACCGACTGGGTAGTCATTTTACGACCAAGATCATTCTCTTGGTAGAGATGGTAATATTAAATTTTTACATTAACTTGTAAGGACTAATTTTAGGCACCAAATGATTAAATATAATGAGGGAGAAGCGTCAAAACATAAGTGCCAACTCTGGCTAAATCCCAACAACAATTGCTCTTTACTAAATATTCGTTACCATGAAAAGTTTTATCAGTAAAATGGTTTATTTCGAACGTTAGGGAAATATTAAACCAGAGAAAAAAATCTTCATGGCACTTTTAGGTAATATCTTGCATACAAACAGCAGTGGCTGTTTACGGTCATGTCGAAGTTACTGGGTCACTTTTTTTGGCCTTCTTCCACGTCACTCAAAGAACCGTAAATCCCGGGGTATGGAATTCGGGTTTTTCTTTTGTTATAGGTGTCAGCCTACCGGTTTGAATGAATGACCTCCTGCTAGATTTTAATTTTTGGGTTAATCGATAACTGGTGGAAAAAGTCACAGGTATTCCAAGTACAAAAAAGATATTATTGTAAACTTAAAATAAATGGAATTAGCAATTAGGAACATATACGGAAATTTTTTTTGGAGGAGGCCTAACCTTTAAGATAGGGCAAACAAATGGCAAACCGTATTGAAAACCCGAGAATTATTATTAATTATGTTTTTAGGGGGTCTTGGGTACCCCCTAAAAGGAAACGATTTAAGTCCTCCGGAGAAAGTTCTGAACAGAAAGGTTCTAAAGGTTTTTAGAAAGATCCTGCTGAAAATATGGCCGGATAAGAAAATTTTTTTTTGGTACTTGATAAATATCCCGAAAACACTCAAGTTCCTGATCTGTTTTTTTGATGTGAGTAAAACCGGTTTGTCTGTCTGCATTCGGTTATAATTAGCTTAGTCTCACTGAGAAAGTACGATGCAGGTATATTTCAATTAAGTATTTAATACACTGAGGTGATTACGTTAGATTTTTTGTATTTAATATAATACGTTCGGAGCGGCCTGCTTTCCATAATTTTCTTTTGTAGGTTCCATAATTTTGTTACTAAAATATTATATTTTTCATAATATTTTGGTATATTTCAGTAGGATTAACCTAACTTCTTTTCTTGGGTGTTTTTCGAGATTTAGTCTTTTAATTCAGAAAACAAAACAAAATATTTTTTAATGGTTATTCAGAAAACCAAAACAAAAATATTTCAGAATGGATTTAGGGGCTTTGGCTCAAGAGCCCCCAATTTGACTCATCATCGTAACCATAAATTAACGCACCAGAGTAAACGATGTAAGCCCTTTGGAAAATGATCTAAAAAGAAAGGTTTTCTAAAGGTTTTTGGAACGATCCCGCTGAAAATATCCACGAATAACTCTTTTTTTTCAGAAAATGAAACTAAAATTTTAGGATGGGCGTGGGGTTTTGATTCGAGAGCCCCTATTTCGACTCGTCACCGTAATCATTGATTAATGAGTTGGAGAAAACGACATTTCGAGGTGTTGGTGACTTTCTAAAATCACGTACAACAAGATGGCGCGTTCCAGGCGTAGCCGAACTCTGCCAAACGTGGTAGTAGTGTGCCAGTGTGGGAAAATATGCTACGCGTGATAGAACCGCGCGACACCAGTACAGCAGGGTAGAAGATGAGTGACCGCTCGGTTCCAATGCATGTTCCCGATTGCTCTATATTTACGATGTTTTTTTTTCTTTTTTTTTTATGCTTTTTCACATCACTTATCGATTTGGGGGTTCTATAAGTGTATAGTTCAGGGTTTTTGGCCATGACAAATCCATTTGCTATCTCAAAAATTTGCATAAGTTCAAACCAGCATAATTACTCATTTTACAGCTAAGAATAAGCAAAAAATAGTGAAGTCTGGGCATTGATTATATTTTTCCTTTTTTCTCATCATATTTTTTCATTAGTTTAATTTTGTTATTTGTTTTTGTTTTCTTTTTTTTATTGTTATGTATGCTTGAATTGTTTTGGAGGAATTGGAAAAGGTAGTTGACTATAGAATCTTGTAATTTCCCTGGAAAATTTCAAGGATATTTCCCTGGAAAAAGAAATTTGCTATTTCAAAATTTGCATAAGTCTAAAACCAGCCTAATCATTCATTTACAGTTAAGAATAAGCAGAAAATAGTGAAGTCTGATAATTGATTATATTTTTGATTTTTCTCATATTTAATTTTTTGTAGGCGATATATGATACATTTACTTTGTCTTTAGTATTTGTTGTAAAATAATTTTATCGATGGATTGATGTCAAGTTTGTAAAAGGAACCCCTGGGAATTCTTGCAGGGACTTTAAAAGGTTCTGTCCCCGTCTCCCTCCCTATTCCTCATGTGTGTATGTGGTGTAAAAGATTCATTAAGTTTAAATTTTAAAGTATATATCTCTGGAAAATATTTCTACGTCTCCCAAAACATATATTTCTGCATCACCGTATATTTCCACTAGAAAGTATCTTCCGTTTGACGATCAAAAAATGTAAGGGTACGTCAAGACCCAACAATTTTACTGCTACATAAGCCGCAAAATATTAGACTTTTCGAAGAAATTCTGATCGTAATTTTGTATTTCATACCAAGACAGGAATTTATGCATTCTTAAGTCACAAAAACTAGATACGTAATAGTTTTTTGACCTTTACTTGTATTACGTATTCCACGGATCGGTTTCCAAGTTTTTTTTCCCCTTAAGTGGCACTCTCGTGCAAATCTAGATAGACACGTGTCCATCTAGAAAAACCAATATCAGGGCAGCTTTCTTTGAGCAGCTTGGTAAAATTAGAGCAGATTGGATGCAACAAGTTACAGCTAAGTATCCAGGTGCAGAGTTTTGCAGCTCTATGATTATGATTTCATATCCTACCAATTAAAAGGTTTCTTCCGACACTAAATTTGACATCCGAACTTAAGAGTGGCGTTCTGGGCACTGTCACTGTCACTGTCACTGTCATGGCCACTGTCTAAGGAGGTGCATGACGAGACACACACGTCTAGGTATAGATGTTGCTGAACCTGATGTTTAAACGTGCCCTTTATGCATTTTGTCAATTGCTCCGACTTGCAACACAAAGCTTTTAAGTCCTGTCTGCATTATATACATTTTTAGGTGAATTTGGCCAAATCACGTGGTAGTGAAGTCAGCTTTCGATCGCTGCACTGGGGTTTACCTGCAAATACCACTTCAAAAGTGCCTAATTTTTTTGGCGTTATTCAAATTTTTATTAGTTTTTATTACATTATTGTATCATTATTTTATTTTATTATTATATTATTATTATATATCATTATTATATTATTCATAATGATTCAATAATGATTAAACTTAAAACAGTGCCTGATTATCAATCAATAAATCAGTATTTTTTTTTAGTGATAAACCAGGCCAAAAAAGAGTAAGCAATTATTGCTTAAATCATGATTTGGAAATAAGATAATCTATTGTATAATATATCTTGGGAATCTATTTGTTTATATAGGTCGTTCTACGGGCTTGGAAAGTTTTATTTTAGTTCGGTTCTATTTTAGTCTTAAATACCCTATGACGTTTATATAATAAGCAGAGATTAAAAAAAATCTTTCTTCTCAAAAAAAAGTACAATGAATGACAGTTCAACTAAATAAGAGAAAAATTACAAAAAATTATTTTTTTTTTGTGTGTGAATTGCGTATGGGGGGATTGCATTTCAGCGGAAGGGGGGATACTCCGGACACCGTTTTTTATGCAGAAAATTTTCTTCACAGTTCAACCTTCGAAAATAGGTTCCTTGGTACTTTTTTCTGATACAAATTGATAACAAAATGTTTTAATTTTACCAATTCTTGTTTTGCAGTTCATAAAGACAAAACAAAACTCCATTAGTCCATGTAGTCCATGCAGTCCAAAAAGCTAGTAGTCCATGAACTGGACTACTAACTTAAATGTTTGCTGCGATGCCGCAGCCTTCTTAAACAGTGTCTTGGGTAAAGCTAACGCTCCCCCCTATATTCTCAAAAACTGGTGCTTTTTCAAAATACTGTCTGTCTCCCCCCTAATAAAGCTCTTCAAATGGTTTTTGGTAGCGAATTGTAAAAAGGAGCGACACAGCCCAATAGTAATCGAATCTAAAACAAAGGATTTTGACAACAATTAATACATCGAAAGAATCACTTTTTTATGCTGATTCCAAATGAATAAAATTCATCAAGTTTTAATATTACCCATAAAAAAACTACAAGCTTGAGAAAATTTGCCGATTTTTTGAAAAAGGGGGAAACAATCACAAAAAGTCAAGTGATATTAATGAAACCCACACCACAAGATTCAACATATTACAGAACCTTACTGTAGAGGTTTCAAGCTTCTATAAAAAAAATGAGTAATTATGTATTTTTGCCAGAAGAAAGATGACGGATTCTTTTTTTTACTCAAGGGCGATCGTATCGCCCTAGAAGATCAAGAGAGAGCTCATTTGAACATAAATTAAAAGTTCTAGTGCCATTTTTTAAGTGATCCGAAAAATTTGGGGGCGGGGGGACAAGCCCCTCTATGGCTGTTTTTCCCTCAAGGACATCCAATAAAAATTTCAAGATATCCATTTGTTTTAAGCATTGTTGAAAAGTCCAGTAGCTATGCTCTGGGGATGAAATAACCCCCCCCCCACAGCCAAAGGGGGAGAGAAATATAAGTTTTTGTGCAATTTGCCCATTGCTTACGTATAGTATTTGTTATTGAGAAATACATGGATATTTTTTGAGGGGGGGGGGATTTTCTAAATTTATTTATAACTTCTCCTTATTTACAATCATCTATCGAAACAACATGGTATATTGCCATGGGCATCGTACTTTTTTATATTGAAGACAATAACGTTTTTAACAACGTATAAGTAGAGATGCCATAATATCTCGTGACAGCACACCAAATATGGGCATAGAATACTGACAGGCACACCATATATGGGCATAGCCTCCCTAGGGAGAATGATTGCGTAATCGGTCAATGGCCTCTTTCTCCAGGTGTGTTTTTGGCACGCTCTTAGCGAATGTCAATGTTGTTATTGTTTCCGAGGCAAATGCCAAGGTCAATGTTGTTTTTGAACAGAGTCATTAGGAGAACAACGTGGTTAATGGGGTCAATGTTGTAAGTGCACGCTCGAGGCAGATGTTATGATCCAGAAATAGTATTTGTTATTGTTATTCGAGGCAAATGTTGTTGTCGTTCGAAGCAAAGTTAATGACATTTCCTTCCTGTTTGAGGCAGATGTTATGATCCGGAAATAGTATTTGTTATTGTTATTCGAGCCAGATGTTATGAGGTTCCGAGAAACAGTTAATGACATTTCCTTCCTGTTCGAGGCAGATGTTATGATCCGGAAATAGTATTTGTTATTGTTGCTCTAGGCAATGCTATGACTTTCCGGAATTTGGAACACCTGTGCTGTCGACCTCAATTCACCTATCGTGAATCAATAATTCCCCTCAGAAACAACAAATTAATTTCCCCTTTCATGACAGATCAATCAATCAATGACATCATCTGTCAGACTTTAAAAATTTCCGCCTAGAAACGATTCTCCAGGAATAGATCCAAGTCATAATGTCTTTGACTCGGAAACAACTCTTTGGAGTTCGACCAAAAGGATATTAATAGCCAAAGGCCATGGAAACAATTCTCCAAGAAACATCTTAGCGATGAATTGTTTTAGCGCGCGAAAGGGTTTCTTTTGTAATTTTTTCAAATGTGAAAGCACAGGGATGCCAAACAAAAGGAACACGCTGAAATTACGTTTAGGGGCTATTTGGGCGAAACTGTTTTAGACAGGTTTATGGAACTATTTCGGCGAAACAGTTAGAGACATTTTAAAAGATGATTTTTGAAGAGATTTTAGAAGAGAATTTAATGGTGAAACTCTGTGGTCGTTATAATACACAAGTTTCATTTGAACAGTGTTGTGAGGTCCTCTAACCCAACCCCAAAGGGTTTCAATCCTCCTACCCCAACCCCGAAGGAAGCCCCCGGTCCTCAAAGGGTCCCCCAAGCTCCCAAAGGGCCACCGGCGCCACCAAAGGCCCACCAGCCAGCCCCCAAAGGGCCCATCGAGCTCCCAAAGGACCAACGGGGTTCCAAAGGCCCTCCACCGGTCCCCAACTGCCCCCCCGGACCCCAAAGGCCCCTCCTGTGCCCCAAAGGCCCTCCATGTGCCCCAAAGGCCCTCCCCCGGCCCCAAAGGTCCCCCGGGCCAGAGAAGCGCCGCCGGGATGCGCCGTGGCCAGGAAAGCGCCACAGGATGTGCCGCAGGGATGCTCCGCGGGTCAGGAAAGCGCCGCAGGGGATGCGCCGCAGGGAGGCACCGCAGGAAAGCGCCGCAGGAATGCGCTGCAGGAATGCGCCGCAAAAGTAAACTAAAAAGTAAAAATTTCGAAATGTTATCCCCCAAACGCACTCCTCAGACCCCCAAAGGCCCTCCCCTGGTCCTCAAAGGTCCCCCGGGCTCCCAAAGGGCCAACCGAATGTTGTCTGAAACCAATAGTTTGGGATGAGTAGTTTGCTTTTTCAGGCTTTTATGAGCTAGGTTTCTTAGCCTTTCGTTGGGGTGTGTTGACTGAAACTTATGATTTGGGATATGTAGTTTGCTATTTTTGACTTTTCTGAGTTGGATTTCTTAGTCTTTCATAGGTGTGTGGTGTCTGAAACCTATGATTTGGGATGTATAGTTTGCTATTTTTGACTTTTCTGAGCTAGGTTTCTTAGCCTTTTCATAGATATGTGTTGTTAGAAAAATTATGATTTGGGATGTTTAGTTTGCTATTTCAGGCTTTTCAGAGCTAAAGTTTTCTAGTATTTCGTAGGTGAATGTTGTCTGAAACCAATAGTTTGGGATGAGTAGTTTGCTATTTTTGACTTTTCTGAGCTAGGTTTCTTAGTCTTTCGTTGGTGTGTGTTGACTGAAACCCTATGATTTGGGATGTGTAGTTTGCTACTTCAGGCTTTTCTGAGCTAAGGTTTCCTATATTTCCTAGGTGAATGTTGTCTGAAAACCAATAGTTTGGGATGAGTAGTTTGCTTTTTCAGGCTTTTATGAGCTAGGGTTTCTTAGCCTTTCGTTGGTGTGTGTTGACTGAAACTTATGATTTGGGATATGTAGTTTGATATTTTTGACTTTTCTGAGTTGGGATTTCTTAGTCTTTCATAGTGTGTGTGGTGTCTGAAAACCTATGATTTGGGATGTGTAGTTTGCTATTTTCGACTTTTCTGAGCTAGGTTTCTTAGCCTTTCATAGATATGTGTTGTTAGAAAATTATGATTTGGGATGTTTAGTTTGCTATTTCAGGCTTTTCTGAGCTAAAGTTTTCTAGTATTTCGTAGGTGAATGTTGTCTGAAACCATAGTTTGGGGATGAGTAGTTGCTATTTTTGACTTTTCTGAGCTAGGTTTCTTAGTCTTTCGTTGGTGTGTGTTGACTGAAACCTATGATTTGGGATGGTTAATTTGCTATTTTGACTTTTCTGAGCTAGATTTCTTAAGCCTTTCATAGGTGTGTCCTTTCTGAAAATTATGATTTGGGAGGTGTAGTTTGCTTTTTGGACTTTTCAGAGCTAGGATTCTTAGTCACTCATAGGTGTTTGTTGTCTGAAACTTCGAGTTTGGGATGAGTAGTTGGCTATTTCAGACTTTTCTGAGCTAAGGTTTCGTAGTATTTCGTAGGTGAATGCTGTCTGAAACTTATGATTTAGGATATGTAAATTACTATTTCGGGCTTTTTTGAGTTGGATTTCTTAGTCTTTCATAGGTGTGTGGTGACTGAAACTTATGATATGGGATATGTAGTTTGCTATTTTTGACTTTTCTGAGTTGGATTTCTTAGTCTTTCATAGGTGTGTGTGTGTCTGAAACCTATGATTTGGGATGTGTAGTTTGCTATTTTCGACTTTTCTGAGCTAGGTTTCTTAGCCTTTCATAGATATGTGTTGTTAGAGAAAATTATGATTTGGGATGTTTAGTTTGCTATTTCAGGCTTTTCTGAGCTAAAGTTTTCTAGTATTTCGTAGGTGAATGTTGTCTGAAACCAATAGTTGGGATGAGTAGTTTGATATTTTTGACTTTCTGAGCTAGGTTTCTTAGTCTTTCGTTGGTGTGTGTTGACTGAAACCTATGATTTGGGATGGTTAATTTGCTATTTTTGACTTTTCTGAGCTAGATTTCTTAGCCTTCATAGGTGTGTCCCTTTCTGAAAATTATGATTTGGGAGGGTAGTTTGCTTTTTAGACTTTTCAGAGCTAGGATTCTTAGTCACTCATAGGTGTTTGTTGTCTGAAACTTCGAGTTTGGATGAGTAGTTGGTTATTTCAGACTTTCTGAGCTAAGGTTTCTTAGTATTTCGTAGGTGAATGCTGTCTGAAAACTTATGATTTGGGATATGTAAATTACTATTTCGGTTTTTTTGAGTTGGATTTCTTAGTCTTTCATAGGTGTGTGGTGTCTGAAACCTATGATTTGGGATGTGTAGTTTGCTATTTTCAACTTTTCTGAGCTAGGTTTCTTAGCCTTTCATAGGTATGTGTTGTTAGAACATTATGATTTGGATGTGTAGTTTGCTATTTCAGGCTTTTCTGAGCTAAGGTTTTCTAGTATTTCGTAGGTGAATGTTGTCTGAAACCAATAGTTTGGGATGAGTAGTTTGCTATTTTTGACTTTTCTGAGCTGGATTTCTTAGTCTTTCATAGGTGTGTGTTGTCTGAAACCTATGATTTGGGATGGGTGGATTGCTACTTTTGACTTTTTTCTGAGCTGGATTCTTAGTCACTCATAGGTGTTTGTTGTCTGAAACCTATAGTTTGGGATGACTAGTTTGCTATTTTTGACTTTTCTGAGCTAGGTTTCTTAGCCGTTCATAGGTGAGTGTTGTCTGAAACTTATGATTTGGGATATGTAAATTACTATTTCTGACAATTCATAACCAGATTTCTTAGTCTTTCATAGGTGTGTGGTGTCTGAAACCTATATTTGGGATGTGTGGGTTGCTATTTTTTGACTTTTCTGAGCTAGGTTTCTTAGCCATTCGTAGGTGTGTGTTGACTGAAACCTATGATTTGGGATGGTTAATTTGTTATTTTTGACTTTTTCTGAGCTAGATTTCTTAGCCCTTTCATAGGTGTGTGTTGTCAGAAAAATCATGATTTGGGAGGTGTAGTTTGCTTTTTGGACTTTTCAGAGTTATGATTCTTATCTCTCATAGGCGTTTGTTGACTGAAACTTCTAGTTTGGGATGAATAGTTTGCTATTTCAGGCTTTTCTGAGATAAGGTTTCCTAGTATTTCGTTGGTGAATCTGTCTGAAACCTATGATTTGGGATTACACATGCACACGAAAACTTACATGCACACAAAAACTTACATGCACACAAAAACTTACACACACACACACACACGAAAACTCACACACACACACCCAAAAACTTACACACACACACAAAAACTTACACACACACACACACACACCAAAAACTTACACATGAACACAAAAAACTCACACACACGCACAAAAACTTACACACACACACACTCAGGACCAAAACTTACACACACAAACACGAAAACTTACACACACACGCCAAAACTTACACACACAAAACTTACACACATGCACGAAAACTTACACACACACACACACGAAAACTTACACACACACACACGTCAAAACTTACACACACACACAAAAACTTACACATGCACACGAAAACTTACATGCACACAAAAACTTACATGCACACAATAACTTACACACACACACACACACAAAACATACACACACACAACACGAAACTCGAAAACTCACACACACACGCCAAAACTTACACACACACAAAAAACTTACACACACACACACACACACACACACACACACAAAAAAACTTACACATGAACACAAAAAAAACTACACACACACACACGCAAAACTTACACACACACACACACACACAACTTACACACACAACACACACAAAACTTACACACACACGCCAAAACTTACACACACAAAAACTTACACATGCCATGAAAACTTACACACACACACACACGAAAACTTACACACACACGTCAAAACTTACACACACACACACACACAAACTTACACACACACACACACACACACAACACACCACACACACACACAAAAAACATACACATGCACACGAAAACTTACATGCACACAAAAACTTACACGCACACAAAAACTTACACACACACACACACACACACACACACACTCACACAACCCACACACACACACACACATGAAAACTTACACACACACACACGCCAAAACTTACACACACACAAAAACTTACACACACACACACACACACAAAAAAACTTACACACAACAAAAAACTCACACACACATGCACAAAAACTTACGCACACACACACACACACACACACAAAACTTACACACACACACACGAAAACTTACACACACACGCCAAAACTTACACACACAAAAACTTACATACACACACACACACACCACACACACACACACACCCACACACACACACACAAACATACACACACACACACACACACAAAACTTACACACACACACAAACACACACAAACTTACAAACACAGACAAAACTTACACCCACACACAAAAGCTTAGACACACAAAAACTTACACACACACACAAAAAACTTACACACACATGCAAAAACTTACATGCACACAAAACTTACATGCACACAAAAACCTACACACACACAAAAAACGTACACACACGCACAAAAAACTTACACACACACACAAAAACTTACACACACACAAAAACTTACACACACACACACACACACACACACACACTTACACATGCACATGAAAACTTACATGCACACAAAAACTTACACACACACACACACCACACACACACGAAAACTTACACACACACACACGTCTAAAACTTACACACACAAAAGCTTAGACACACAAAACTTACACACACACACACACACAAAAACTTACACCCACACGCAAAAAACTTACATGCACACAAAAACTTACATGCACTCTCACAAAAACTTACACCCACAAAAACTTACACACACACGCACAAAAACTTACACACACACACAAAAACTTACACACACACAACACGAAAACTTACGCACACACACACGAAAACTAAAACACACACACACACCAAAACTTACACACACACAAAAACTTACACACTTACCATATCACAGTTACATTGTCTTAATTTTTCAAATTTCATTTTGAATGTCTGTCGTGAAATGCAAGAATTGGAATATTTCAGTAGTGACTTGTTGTGCTTTACCTTCTCACAGTTACATTCTCTTGATTTTCGAAGTTCATTTTGAATTTCTGTCATGAAATGCAAGAGTTTGGAAAATTGGGGTCATAGTCCACCAGATCGAATGGTGGAAATCCACTAGCTCAGTATTGGGGTCCCAGTCCACCAGCCTGAACGGTGGAAATTCACTAGCTCAGAATTGGGGTCTTAGTCCACCAGCCTGAATGGTGGAAATCCACTAGCTCAATATTGGGGTCTCAGTCCACCAGGCTGAATGGTGGAAATTCACTGTTTAAGTTAGATTAGGTCAACTTATCATGAGCGCTCATGATAAGTTAACCTAACCTTTTCTGGTGAGTATGGTTAGGTTAGGCTAGATTAAGTTAGGTTAGGTTAAGTTAGGTTAGGTTAGCCCATGTACGCTTCACTTAGGTTAGCCTAGGTTAGGTGAGAGACAGGCAAAAAGTTAGGTGATGATTAGGTTAGGTTAGGATAGATTAAATTAGGTTAGGTTAAGTTAGGTTAGACTAGGTTAGCCTACGTACACGCGTGAATTTCTGTCTTGAAATGCAAGAGTTGGAAAATTGGGGTCTTAGTTCACCAGCCTGAATGGTGGAAATCCACTAGCTCAATATTTGGGTCTCAGTCCACCAGTCTGAATGGTGGAAATTCACTGTTTAAGTTAGGTTAGGTTAACTTATCATGAGTGCTCATGATAAGTTAACCTAACCTTTTCCGGTGAGTATGGTTAGGTTAGGCTAGATTAAGTTAGGTTAGGTTAAGTTAGGTTAGGTTAGCCCATGTATGCTTCACTTAGGTTAGCTTAGGTTAGGTGAGAGACAGGCAAAAAGTTAGGTGTATGATTAGGTTAGGTTAGGTTAGATTAAGTTAGGTTAAGTTAGGTTAGGCTAGGTTAGCCTACGTACACGCGCGTACGTACGCTAACCTAGCCTAACCTAACTTAACCTAACTTAATCTAACCTAACTAACCTAATCATACACCTAACTTTTTGCCTGTCTCTCACCTAACCTAAGCTAACCTAAGTGAAGCATACATGGGCTAACCTAACCTAACTTAACCTAACCTAACTTAATCTAGCCTAACCTAACCATACTCACCGGAAAAGGTTAGGTTAACTTTATCATGAGCACTCATGATAAGTTAACCTAACCTAACTTAAACAGTGAATTTCCACCATTCAGACTGGTGGACTGAGACCCCAATATTGAGCTAGTGGATTTCCACCATTCAGGCTGGTGAACTAAGACCCCAATTTTCCAACTCTTGCATTTCAAGACAGAAATTACACGCGTGTACGTAGGCTAACCTAGTCTAACCTAACTTAACCTAACCTAATTTAATCTATCCTAACCTAACCTAATCATACACCTAACTTTTTGCCTGTCTCTCACCTAACCTAGGCTAACCTAAGTGAAGCGTACATGGGCTAACCTAACCTAACTTAACCTAACCTAACTTAATCTAGCCTAACCTAACCATACTCACCAGAAAAGGTTAGGTTAACTTATCATGAGCGCTCATGATAAGTTGACCTAATCTAACTTAAACAGTGAATTTCCACCATTCAGCCTGGTGGACTGAGACCCCAATATTGAGCTAGTGGATTTCCACCATTCAGGCTGGTGGACTAAGACCCCAATTCTGAGCTAGTGAATTTCCACCGTTTCAGGCTGGTGGACTGGGACCCCAATACTGAGCTAGTGGATTTCCACCATTCGATCTGGTGGACTATGACCCCAATTTTCCAACTCTTGCATTTCATGACAGAAATTCAAAATGAACTTCGAAAAATCAAGAGAATGTAACTGTGAGAAGGTAAAGCACAACAAGTCACTACTGAAATATTCCAATTCTTGCATTTCACGACAGACATTCAAAATGAAATTTGAAAAATTAAGACAATGTAACTGTGATATGGTAAGTGTGTAAGTTTTTGTGTGTGTGTAAGTTTTGGTGTGTGTGTGGTGTTTTAGTTTTCGTGTGTGTGTGCGTAAGTTTTCGTGTGTGTGTGTGTAAGTTTTTGTGTGTGTGTGTAAGTTTTGTGTGCGTGTGTGTGTAAGTTTTGTGGGTGTAAGTTTTTGTGTGCATGTAAGTTTTTGTGTGCATGTAAGTTTTTGCGTGTGGGTGTAAGTTTTTGTGTGTGTGTGTGTGTGTGTAAGTTTTTGTGTGTCTAAGCTTTTGTGTGTGTAAGTTTTGACGTGTGTGTGTGTAAGTTTTTCGTGTGTGTTGTGGTGTGTGTGTGTGTGTGTGTAAGTTTTTGTGTGCATGTAAGTTTTTCATGTGCATGTGTAAGTGTGTGTGTGTGTGGTGTGTGTGTGTGTGTGTGTGTGTGTGTGTGTAAGTTTTTGTGTGTGTGTAAGTTTTTGTGTGTGTGTGTAAGTTTTTTGTGCGTGTTGTGTACGTTTTTTGTGTGTGTGTAGGTTTTTGTGTGCATGTAAGTTTTGTGTGCATGTAAGTTTTTGCATGTGTGTGTAAGTTTTTGTGTGTGTGTGTAAGTTTTTGTGTGTCTAAGCTTTTGTGTGTGGGTGTAAGTTTTTTGTCTGTGTTTGTAAGTTTGTGTGTGTTTGTGTGTGTGTGGTAAGTTTTGTGTTGTGTGTGTGTATGTTTGTGTGTGTGTGTGTGTGTGTGTGTGTGTGTGTGTGTGTATGTAAGTTTTTGTGTGTGTAAGTTTTGGCGTGTGTGTGTAAGTTTTCGTGTGTGTGTGTGTAAGTTTTGTGTGTGTGTGTGTGTGCGTAAGTTTTTTGTGCATGTGTGTGTGAGTTTTTTTGTTGTGTGTAAGTTTTTTGTGTGTGTGTGTGTGTGTGTGTAAGTTTTGTGTGTGTGTGTAAGTTTTGGCGTGTGTGTGTGTAAGTTTTTCATGTGTGTGTGTGTGTGTGTGAGTTGTGTTGTGTGTGTGTGTGTGTGTGTAAGTTTTTGTGTGCGTGTAAGTTTTTGTGTGTGCATGTAAGTTTTCGTGTGCATGTGTATGTTTTTGTGTGTGTGTGTGTGTGTGTGTGTGTGTGTGTGTGTGTGTGTGTGTGTGTGTGTAAGTTTGTGTGTGTGTGTGTGTGTGTAAGTTTTGACGTGTGTGTGTAAGTTTTCGTGTGTGTGTGTGTGTGTAAGTTTTCATGCGCATGTGTAAGTTTTTTGTGTGTGTAAGTTTTGGCGTGTGTGTGTAAGTTTTCGTGTGTTTGTGTGTGTAAGTTGTGTGTGTGTGTGTGTGTGTGTAAGTTTTTGTGCGTGTGTGTGTGAGTTTTTTTTGTGTTCATGTGTAAGTTTTTTTGTGTGTGTGTGTGTGTGTGTAAGTTTTTTGTGTGTGTGTAAGTTTTGGCGTGTGTGTGTGAGTTTTCGTGTGTTTGTGTGTGTGTAAGTTTTGTGTGTGTGTGTGTGTGTGTGTAAGTTATTGTGTGCATGTAAGTTTTTGTGTGCATGTAAGTTTTCGTGTGCATGTGTAAGTTTTTGTGTGTGTGTGTAAGTTTTGACGTGTGTGTGTGTAAGTTTTCGTGTGTGTGTGTGTAAGTTTTCGTGTGCATGTGTAAGTTTTTGTGTGTGTAAGTTTTGGCGTGTGTGTGTAAGTTTTCGTGTTTGTGTGTGTAAGTTTTGTGAGTGTGTGTGTGTGTAAGTTTTTGTGCGTGTGTGTGAGTTTTTTGTGTTCATGTGTAAGTTTTTGTGTGTGTGTGTGTGTGTGTGTGTGCGTGTAAGTTTTTGTGTGTGTGTGTAAGTTTTGGCGTGTGTGTGTGAGTTTTCGTAGTGGTGTGTGTGTGTGTGTAAGTTTTGTGTGCATGTAAGTTTTTGTGTGCATGTAAGTTTTCGTGTGCATGTGTAATCCCAAATCATAGGTTTCAGACAGCATTCACCAACGAAATACTAGGAAACCTTATCTCAGAAAAGCCTGAAATAGCAAACTATTCATCCCAAACTAGAAGTTTCAGTCAACAAACGCCTATGAGAGATTAAGAATCATAACTCTGAAAAGTCCAAAAAGCAAACTACACCTCCCAAATCATGATTTTCTGACAACACACCTATGAAAGGCTAAGAAATCTAGCTCAGAAAAAAGTCAAAAATAACAAATTAACCATCCCAAATCATAGGTTTCAGTCAACACACACACCTACGAATGGCTAAGAAACCTAGCTCAGAAAAGTCAAAAAATAGCAACCCACACATCCCAAATCATAGGTTTCAGACACCACACACCTATGAAAGATAAGAAAATCTGGTTATGAATTGTCAGAAATAGTAATTTACATATCCCAAATCATAAGTTTCAGACAACACTCACCTATGAACGGCTAAGAAACCTAGCTCAAAAAAGTCAAAAATAGCAAACTAGTCATCCCAAACTATAGGTTTCAGACAACAAACACCTATGAGTGACTAAGAAATCCAGCTCAGAAAAGTCAAAAGTAGCAATCCACCCATCCCAAATCATAGGTTTCAGACAACACACACCTATGAAAGACTAAGAAATCCAGCTCAGAAAAGTCAAAAATAGCAAACTACTCATCCCAAACTATTGGTTTCAGACAACATTCACCTACGAAATACTAGAAAACCTTAGCTCAGAAAAGCCTGAAATAGCAAACTACACATCCCAAATCATAATGTTCTAACAACACATACCTATGAAAGGCTAAGAAACCTAGCTCAGAAAAGTTGAAAATAGCAAACTACACATCCCAAATCATAGGTTTCAGACACCACACACCTATGAAAGACTAAGAAATCCAACTCAAAAAAGCCCGAAATAGTAATTTACATATCCCAAATCATAAGTTTCAGACAGCATTCACCTACGAAATACTAAGAAACCTTAGCTCAGAAAAGTCTGAAATAACCAACTACTCATCCCAAACTCGAAGTTTCAGACAACAAACACCTATGAGTGACTAAGAATCCTAGCTCTGAAAAGTCTAAAAAAGCAAACTACACCTCCCAAATCATAATTTTCAGAAAGGACACACCTATGAAAGGCTAAGAAATCTAGCTCAGAAAAGTCAAAAATAGCAAATTAACCATCCCAAATCATAGGTTCAGTCAACACACACCAACGAAAGACTAAGAAACCTAGCTCAGAAAAGTCAAAAATATCAAACTACTCATCCCAAACTATTGGTTTCAGACAACATTCACCTACGAAATACTAGAAAACTTTAGCTCAGAAAAGCCTGAAATAGCAAACTAAAACATCCCAAATCATAATTTTCTAACAACACATATCTATGAAAGGCTAAGAAACCTAGCTCAGAAAAGTCGAAAATAGCAAACTACACATCCCAAATCATAGGTTTCAGACACCACACACCTATGAAAGACTAAGAAATCCAACTCAGAAAAGTCAAAATAGCAAACTACATATCCCATATCATAAGTTTCAGTCACCACACACCTATGAAAGACTAAGAAATCCAACTCAAAAAAAAGCCCAAAATAGTAACTTACATATCCTAAATCATAAGTTTCAGACAGCATTCACCTACGAAATACTAAGAAACCTTAGCTCAGAAAAGTCTGAAATAGCCAACTACTCATCCCAAACTCGAAGTTTCAGACAACAAACACCTATGAGTGACTAAGAATCCTAGCTCTGAAAAGTCCAAAAAGCAAACTACACCTCCCAAATCATAATTTTCAGAAAGGACACACCTATGAAAGGCTAAGAAATCTAGCTCAGAAAAGTCAAAAATAGCAAATTAACCATCCCAAATCATAGGTTTCAGTCAACACACACCAACGAAAGACTAAGAAACCTAGCTCAGAAAAGTCAAAAATAGCAAACTACTCATCCCAAACTATTGGTTTCAGACAACATTCACTACGAAATACTAGAAAACTTTAGCTCAGAAAAGCCTGAAATAGCAAACTAAACATCCCAAATCATAATTTTCTAACAACACATATCTATGAAAGGCTAAGAAACCTAGCTCAGAAAAGTCGAAAATAGCAAAACTACACATCCCAAATCATAGGTTTCAGACACCACACACCTATGAAAGACTAAGAAATCCAACTCAGAAAAGTCAAAAATATCAAACTACATATTCCAAATCATAAGTTTCAGTCAACACACACCAACGAAAGGCTAGAAACCTAGCTCATAAAAGCCTGAAAAAGCAAACTACTCATCCCAAACTATTGGTTTCAGACAACATTCACCTAGGAAATACTAGGAAACCTTAGCTCAGAAAAGCCTGAAGTAGCAAACTACACATCCCAAATCATAGGTTTCAGTCAACACACACCAACGAAAGACTAAGAAACCTAGCTCAGAAAAGTCAAAAATAGCAAACTACTCATCCCAAACTATTGGTTTCAGACAACATTCACCTACGAAATACTAGAAAAACTTTAGCTCTGAAAAGCCTGAAATAGCAAACTAAACATCCCAAATTATAATTTTCTAACAACACATATCTATGAAAGGCTAAGAAACCTAGCTCAGAAAAGTCAAAAATAGCAAACTATACATCCCAAATCATAGGTTTCAGACACCACACACACCTATGAAAGACTAAGAAATCCAACTCAGAAAAGTCAAAAATAGCAAACTACATATCCCAAATCATAAGTTTCAGTCAACACACACCAACGAAAGGCTAAGAAAACCTAGCTCATAAAAGCCTGAAAAAGCAAACTACTCATCCCAAACTATTGGTTTCAGACAACATTCGGTTGGCCCTTTGGGAGCCCGGGGGACCTTTGAGGACCAGGGGAGGGCCTTTGGGGGTCTGAGGAGTGCGTTTGGGGGATAATATTTCGAAATTTTTACTTTTTAGTTTACTTTTGCGGCGCATTCCTGCAGCGCATTCCTGCGGCGCTTTCCTGCGGTGCCTCCCTGCGGCGCATCCCCTGCGGCGCTTTCCTGACCCGCGGAGCATCCCTGCGGCACATCCTGTGGCGCTTTCCTGGCCCACGGCGCATCCCGGCGGCGCTTCTCTGGCCCGGGGGACCTTTGGGGGCCGGGGGAGGGCCTTTGGGGCACATGGAGGGCCTTTGGGGCACAGGGAGGGCCTTTGGGGGTCCGGGGGGCAGTTGGGGACCGGTGGAGGGCCTTTGGAACCCCGTTGGTCCTTTGGGAGCTCGATGGGCCTTTGGGGGCTGGGTGGGCCTTTGGTGGCGCCGGTGGCCTTTGGGAGCTTGGGGGACCTTTGAGGACCGGGGGCTTCCTTCGGGGTTGGGGTAGGAGGATTGAAACCCTTTGGGGTTGGGTTAGAGGACCTCACAACACTGTTCAAATGAAACTTGTGTATTATAACGACCACAGAGTTTCACCATTAAATTCTCTTCTAAAATCTCTTCAAAAATCATCTTTTAAAATGTCTCTAACTGTTTCGCCGAAATAGTTCCATAACCTGTCTAAAACAGTTTCGCCCAAATAGCCCCTAAACGTAATTTCAGCGTGTTCCTTTTGTTTGGCATCCCTGTGCTTTCACATTTGAAATTACAAAAGAAACCTTTCGCGCGCTAAAACAATTCATCGCTAAGATGTTTCTTGGAGAATTGTTTCCATGGCCTTTGGCTATTAATATCCTTTTGGTCGAACTCCAAAGAGTGTTTCCGAGTCAAAGACATTAATGACTTGGATCTATTCCTGGAGAATCGTTTCTAGGCGGAAATTTTTAAAGTCTGACAGATGATGTCATTGATTGATTGATCTGTCATGAAAGGGGAAATTAATTTGTTGTTTCTGAGGGGGAATTATTGATTCACGATAGGTGAATTGAGGTCGACAGCACAGGTGTTCCAAATTCCGGGAAAGTCATAGCATTGCCTAGAGCAACAATAACAAATACTATTTCCGGATCATAACATCTGCCTCGAACAGGAAGGAAATGTCATTAACTGTTTCTCGGAACCTCATAACATCTGGCTCGAATAACAATAACAAATACTATTTCCGGATCATAACATCTGCCTCAAACAGGAAGGAAATGTCATTAACTTTGCTTCGAACGACAACAACATTTGCCTCGAATAACAATAACAAATACTATTTCTGGATCATAACATCTGCCTCGAGCGTGCACTTACAACATTGGCCCCATTAACCACGTGTTCTCCCTAATGACTCTGTTCAAAACAACATTGACCTTGGCATTTTGCCTCGGAAACAATAACAACATTGACATTCGCTAAGAGCGTGCCAAAAACACACCTGGAGAAAGAGGCCATTGACCGATTACGCAATCATTCTCCCTAGGGAGGCTATGCCCATATATGGTGTGCTGTCAGTATTCTATGCCCATATTTGGGTGCTGTCACGAGATATTATGGCATCTCTACTCGTATAGCCCAGTGGAAGAACGTCTACATTTAGAAATTTATTAAGAGGGGGGGGGGGGCGATACTGACGATTTCAGGACTACTAATAAAACTTGGTAATCTGGTGTATTTCGCCCTATGAGGGTATACTAAAAAAAAAAACCCTACGGGCCCCTTCAAGAGTGTAAGCCATCATAACCACCCGGTTTACCTCACTCTAGCTTGTCAGTCGTATGTAGGTCACAAATAAAAATACAGATTTATAAAATATTATCATACCTGGCTTGTCACATCTTTTTCTTACATCATCGAATAAAAGACCTCTATCACACTGGAACAAATCAATTCCCAATCGGCTCTCGCTTTTTATCCAATAGCACTTGTAGAATCTGTCACAGGCTGTAGGTAGTCTTAAAAACTGTTTTGATCCACAATTAAGTTGAAATATTGTCTGATAGTCTCCAGGTCCTAAAACTATTGCTGAACTATTTGTTGGCCGACTACTCTCCGTAGATGGTTGGAGATTTGGAGTTGTACTAGTAGGAGCGCCACTAATCATTGCTGTGGGTGACGTTAATTGAATTTTTTCCGTAGTTGGAGCAGACGACACTGCAAAATCAGTATCATTTCTGTTTTCAGTGAGTGTTTCCTCTGATTCACCGGGAATACGATGGTCGCAAGTATTTCATCAAATTCTTCTTTTGACTGCTCTTCCTGATTGTCAGAATATTCTGAAGTTGTCCCAGATGGACGCTCTGTAGCCTTCTCTGCATCTGTGGGTTCATTTCCCCCTACAGAAGATGTTTCAGAGCTGGTATTGCTGCTGTTTTCCGTTAATGTTTCTTCAGACTTTTCTGGTGTAGCTGCTTCATTGAACTCTTCATCTGGCTGTTTCTGTTGACTGTCAGAATCTTCTGTAACTGTCCCAGATTGGCCTTGAGAGTCTTCTTCTTTGTCTTCATTGACATCAACTATTTCTTCATCTTTCTCCGTTTCTTCTTCTTGCGTATTAGTCGAAGAATTAGAGGCAAGGGCAGTGGTTTCAGTGTCTCCTACAGAGCTCGTAGCATTACTGTTTTCACCTAGAATTTCTTCTGAATTCCCTGGTACAACTATCTCGTTGAACCCTTCTTCCGGCTGTTTTTTGTTGATTTTCGGAATTTTCTGAATGTGTCCCAGAGGGGCCCTGAGAGCCTTCGCTTTCATTTTTAGTAGCATCGGTTATTTCTGTTTCTTGATTTGATGCTCCTTCCTGGGAAACATCGACTGCTGCTACTTCTCCATATTCAGAATTACTCTCATTATCTTTTTCACTTTCTGGAAACTCATCTTTCTTAGCATCGCTGTCTTCCTGATCAATTTCAGTAAGACTGTCTGAGCTATCTTTTTCCTGCTCTACATCATAATCAAGATCAGGAATAATATTTATAGGTCCAGGCACTATCAATTGCCCCCCTGCACAACTTGGTGGAGGGTTAATCCACTCAGCATGGTTACAAATGAATAGGTTTGGATCGTAGATTGTTCCATACGGGCAGTCAAAATGAAAGGTGCTGATTCTTCTGCCATTTCCAAACCAGTCAACACATCTGTAGAATTTAGTGCAATCGGTCGGTGAGGAAAGTAACCAGCGCTTGAACATTTTATCTCTGTGTCTGAAAAAAGATAATTATTTTTATTTAATTATTTATATTTTCAACATGTTAACTATTTATTCATAATTATTTACTCATTATTTATTATACATGGTAGTTGTTTATTTTTAAACATGCAAAAAACAGTCCATAAAACAGTGTACACAATTGTTTCTTTTTTATCATTAAAAGTTATTTGCACTTCCAAATGACTGTAAATACCCTGTTTAAAATTTAAAATTAAATTACTTAAAAAAGTAGGTTTCATTTCAAGTTTCCGTTAAATAATGAAAAATGAGGACTCCCAAGCCTTTTTGTTCGATGCTTCCAAAGCCAGATTTTAATGCAGAAAAGGATATTCATGACAAGCTTAGAACATAATTTACAATTTACTGAAAAAAAATATTTAAATTTTTCACTATTTCAACTTTACTAAATCCAAAATTATTAAGACTTTAAGGAATAAATATCAGTATTTGTATATTAAACTGTCAGTCCACATTCATTTTTTTTATTTCAGTAAAGTGCAAATTATGTTCTGGTCTTCAGAAGGCATGGGGAAGGGCGTCAGCACCACACACCTTAGTTTCTGCTCGTTTTGAGTTTGATTCGGTTATTTATTTTTGTTCGTTTTAGGTTTCGTTTATTTATCTATGGTTATTTTTTTGGTTGTTTTACGTTTGAAAAAATATTTGACTTTATATCGGCTGATTTTGTTTCAATATAGCTCTTTACTTTTCTTTGAAAATTTTCATTTCGTATAAAGTTTTTTAAATCAATAATATGTAAGAAATGATAATAATTGAAAAAAAAACAATCATTGGACGCTTAGGTATTCATAAAATACAGTGAGTTCATTGAACGTTTCACGATTATCTGCTACAGTAAATTTAATTGCTATTTAATGAAGCAGCACATTCTAGAAGATCGAACTTAATTATTTAACCTGTAGCTCTTCATGTTACACAACTACCTTGTCTGCTTCTGTGAAATGAAAATTGCCTGGTATTGCAGTCTGCATGTTTAGTTTATTCTTTAAAAAAGAGCACGGAAGCAAAATATCACGAAGGCAAAATTTTTCCAAAATGATCTCTGAGTCCTGGGGTTCCACCGTCGGCGTCCCTGATACCCCTGTCCGCGTTTGATATTAATATATTATTTTGATCTAATTTAATTTTATATATTAGCAATTATTATATTAACTACTATGTACTTTTCAGTTTAATTAAATACTAACAAACCCCGTCTCTCGGTGTTTTCGTTGGGTCAAGCTGGCACGAGGAGATGAGTATCACCTTAGAAATCAAACAGTTCGTGGCAAAGAGGTGTAAGTAAGGAGCGACTCGGCTCAATAGTAACTGAAACTTTTAAAAGCGAAATTTTGATAACATTAGATACATCAACAAAATTGGCTTTGCATGCTTATTCCAAATACATGAAATTCTTAAAGTTTAATGATACCCATTAGAAGTTAAAAGCCTGAGAAAAATTTGCCTGATTTAAAAAAAGGGGGAAATACCCCCAAAAAGTCAAGGAATCATATTGAAAATCATACTATCAGATTCAGTGTATCGGAGAATGCAATGCAGAGGTTTATAAGCTCCCATCTACAAAAATGTGGAATTCTTTATTTCTTGCCAGAGGAAAGATTACAGATGTGTCTTTGTTATTTTTTCCCCAGGGGTAATCGTATTGAACAGATGGTCTTAGAAGATCGGGAGAGGACCCATTCTAATGGAAGTCGTTAGTTTTAGTGCCCTGTTTTAATGACCAAAAAAAACTAGCCCACTCCCTAGCCTTTTCTCCCAATGACATCTGATCAAATTTTTGAGATAGCCATTTGAATTAGCATAGTTGAAAGATCCAATAGCTATGCCGTTGGTGGTAACATGACCCCTTATAGTCCCTGTGTAAAGGGCTGTAAGCTGCTCAATTTTTCCATTTCTCAACTATAGTATGTGTTATTGAGAAATATACGGACATTTCTGGGGAATATTTTCTTTGGGATTTTTCCATGGGGAGAATTTTGCGTGTAGGGGAAAGTTTCTGGAGGGAATGCTTGAGCAGTCTTTCTTACGGGATTGTGATAAAACGCCAAAATTTAGCGTACAGAGCGAGTGTTTAGGTAGGGGAAACCCCCTTCATGTATGGAATAATTCTGTTCGTTTAAGTTTTAATACTACTCCTTTGTTTCAGTTGTAAAAACGTCGTTTTTTTTAATTTATACCTGACCATTTTCAAATTATGCACGGAAGTCCCCCCCCCAGTAAAATCCCCCTCCACAGAACATTCTCCAGTGGAAAATCCCCCCCCCCCCCCCGCTTGGGAGGATATAATTCCCCCTTCAACCCTCGTTTCTTATATTCTAGTTTAATACTCATAACCGATGCGGTTGAAAGCATTTACCTCAAATATTTATCATGTGGGAGGAGGGGTCCAAAGTGTCAAAGAATAATTTTTCACGATTTTCAAGGGGATTTCTTAAAAAAAAAAATCTTATACAAAGATGAACACCGGTAGGAGGTCCAGGGGGAAAATAATCCTCCCATGACAGGCAAGAAGACGTTTAAAAATGTACAGAAAAAGGAAAATGGAATTATTCCCATTTAAATCTTGGTTAAAAACAATGTTCCGGCTAACACTTGCCACTTCCCCTAGGAAACTTCCTGCCAGTACTGAAGATGCCCCACCTCCCCCCCCCCACTTTTCAGTGTGTAAGCCTAGAAATATAATTTTTTGTTACAGTTATTTTTGCAATAATAAGGCAGCTATCCCTCCACAGCGGCTACATTAAAGGCTTACTCATAAAATTTTCTCTGGAATGAAACAAAATCTTAGATAAATATTACCCCCCTCCCTTCCTCTTATCACTCTTCCTTCTTGAATTATCTGAAGGGTCACAAAAGTTCGATAATTTTGACATAAAAATGCAGTTTTTGGGACCTCAGGCACTCCCCACCTACACAAAGATCAACAGCCACTCCTACGTAATGGCTGACGCGCGATTATATGCGATGCTGAATAATTTTATGACGCCTCAAATAATCAACTGGGTGAAATGAAGCTTTAAAGTCTAAATTAACTGTTTATTTAGTACGGACTGCGTGAGTCCTTAGGAAAGAACACACCAGCGCACGGCATTATCACCTCTGAAATTGGGAAGCTCAAAATACAGTTTTTAATAGTTTCGCGGTCCCATCATTTTTACAGGATAGGAATTTGACCTTTCAACCGAAATTGTTGTTTCGCAATACAAATGACCGAAAAGCCATTTTTTCTGTGGTGCCATTACTTTTTCTATTTAAAAAGGGCACTAGAGCTTTTAATTTCAGCTCAAATGAGCCCTATCCCGATAGTCTAGGTCCATTGGTTCGATATAACCACCCCTGGAAAAAAAAAACAAAAAACAAATAAACATGTATTCATTCATATTTTTGGGAAAAAAAATTTCACACTGTTATAGATAGGGGATAGAAACCTATGCAGTAAAGTTCTTTTCCAAGTATCAATTATCTTCTTACGGGCGTTTTTATCCTTTTTTGAAAATTTCTCAGGATCAAAGGTTCTGACGGGTAACTTTAAACTTGATAGATTTTATATATTTAAAAGCACGATACAAAGCCGACACACTTAGTGTATCTGGTACTTTTGTACAAAGCTGTAAGTGCCTGAAAATTGAAGTTTCGTTAATGCTAATGAAATAAAATAAAATAGGATGAAAATATAATAGTTTATGAACGAAATTAGGATATATATTTGCATATTAGGGGGGGGGGGGGTAAATCATAGCAAATATTAAATACGTAACCCAACCTAGGTGCCATTTATTCCCCCTAAATTCCAAAAAAATAAAGTTTAAATATGGTTTCCGCAATGAGAAACCATTTGATTATACCTTACAAGGCAGCGAAAACCTGTTTTCATAAAGATCTTTGCAATACAGTTGTTGCACACTTAACGCTTTCTACAAAAGTACCGTGTGTCTATAGTAATCAAAGCCCCTTTTTCAGAGTTTGGTTACAATTGGCATGAGTCACTCCTCACTTATAGAGGGACAGAGATTTAATGTCTTACGGCTTACCTAGGCCGTATCCAGGGGGGGGGGGGTTGCCCGTTTGAACCCCCCCCCCTGACATTTTCGACCGAGACGAAAATTAGTCTAAAAGATACCTGTAAAGACAAAACTTACCAGAACAAAAAAATTCTCCCACACTAAATCCTATTGCATTTTGTGGGTAAACGGTACTGATCAGCTTACGCAATTAGGTAACCGTAGATAACCCCATGTTCACCTGACCTTGCATAGTAAATTAGGGTTAATATGCGCTATTATCCTATTGCATTTTGTGAAATACAAAATCCTATTGCAATTTTGTGGGTAAACGGTTGTGATCATCTTACGCAATTAGGTAACCCCATGTTCGCCTAATTATGCAAGGTCAGACCTTACATAGTAAATTAGTATTAATGGGGGCTCGAGTTAAATGTTATAAGAGAGTGAAAAATTGTCAATTCAGTTCAGTTCAATTTCGTACTTGGATAGAGAAGAGCGATTTTCAACATGAAGAGGAAGTGTGACATTACGTCATTTTTCGCGCCCAAGCGGCCCAGAGATGTTTCTGACAGTGGCGTTAGCGGGACGTCTGCTGAGCATTCATCTACACCCGTGGATCTGAAGGGCACTGGAGCCATCGTTGAAGCTTCTGAATCACGCACACTGGAACCAACCACGACGCAACACGCACCTGCACCAACCCAGTCTCTGTCGTTGTTTGCAAATGACGTCGGTCGTTTTGTCAACAAATCATCCAGTCTCGATGCAAATTCTAAACTTCGTTTGCTGAAGAGCCCTTTGACTCCAGATATCTCCTACATTTTTCCAATATCCGAAAAACGGAAGCTGAAGTTTCAGTTAACTTGGCTCGCTCGTTTCAGTTGGTTGTCCTACTCTCCGTCTGAGGACCTTTTTGCAGATTTCGCGTTTTGTTCTCGTCAGAGACAGCTGGCAAAGACTGCCACCAGCGCTTGGGGAATCTAGTCACCAAACCATTCAGTAACTGGAAGGATGCGATAGAGTTCTTCACAGCTCACCAACAAGCAGAGTTTCATAGAAAATGCATCGTATCGGCTGAAAACTTCATTTCTGTCTCGGAGAAAAGGCAGGACAATATCGTGCACCAACTAGACGCGGCGAGGAAAGCACAGGTTCAAGAAAATCTGCAGAAGTTGCGACCAATTATTGAGACGATGATATTTTGTGGGGCGGCAACAGCTTGCCCTTCGTGGTACCAACGATTCCGGCCCCATTTCGGTCTCGGATCTAGAACCTTTTCACAATGATGGCAACTTCCGAGCACTACTGCGGCTGAGGGCGAGACACGGTGACGATGTTCTGAAGAACCATCTTCTTTCTGCGGCCGGATATGCCACATATCTTTCTCCCATCATCCAGAATGGTATTATCGCCGCATCCGGAAGCTTCTTCAGCAGTCTATTGTGGAAAGAGTAAACGCAAGTCCATGCTTTTCGGTGCTTGCCGATTAAACGGCGGACGTTTTGACTACCGAGCAGCTGTCTGTTTGCGTCCGCTACACTTTCAAAGGGAACCTGCATGAGGACTTCTTTGGTTTTACCCCAGTTTCTGATTTGACTGGGCAAGGTCTGGCTTCATCAGTCCTGCGATTTCTCGAAAGCCTTGGTCATAATCTGAACAAGATGGCTGGTCAGGGATACGACGGTGCAGCAGCGATGAATGGGCATCTTAGGGGTGTCCAGGCTGTTATAAATGAAAATTATCCGAAGGCACTTTACGTCCATTGTAGTGCGCACAGTCTCAACTTGGTCATCTCTTCTGTATGCTTTATTCTGGCGTTTAAGCATTTCGTTGGTGTCTTGTCACAAGTCTGCAGTTTTTACCATACTTCCCCACTCAGGACACAGAATTTAAAAGAGAAGATAAACGAAATACTACCGGATTCGAAGAAACATACTTTAATCGGACTCTGCGAAACAAGATGGGTGGAGCGCCACGATTCGGTCGTGCGTTTTCTTGAGCTGTACCGACCAATCCTGCGATCCTTGGAAGCTCTTGAACAGAACGGAAATGCAGAAACTTCTACAAAAGCGGCGCAGTTGCTGGACACGATGAACCAGTCGCAATTTGTTGTGTGTCTCCATGTGGTCAAAGAGCTTTTCTTCCTTACGTTTCCACTGTGCAAGACTCTTCAGTCAGTTGACTGTGATTTGGAAGCTGCACGCAGGCACGTGGAAACTGTCCTTTCAAAAACAAAGGAAATGTGAGGAAATGCTGCTACTGCTTTCACGTCTATTTTCAACGAAGCTCAGCGTTTTGCCAGCGACTTAGGACTGGAGATGACTCGTCCAAGGATGAGAGGTGGCCGGAGTATGCAAGCAGACGATCTAGACCTTCTCAACTACAATAGAACCTCGCTCTTTATTCCTTTCCTGGACCACTTCACTTCCGAGCTGAAAACAACGATTTGTGCTTCACCAGAAACTGCTGTCAAATCTCAGTGTCCTTTCTACTGATAAAATTGTTTCTGTAGATCTGAAGCCATTAAACCTGGAGTCATTGGTTGAATTGTATGGCAATATTCTTCCCAAGATAGACTGTCTGAAGCAAGAAATTGAGCTATGGCGCATCAAGTGGGAGAATGTTCCAGTATCAGAGAGGCCTACTTGTGCTGTGTCTTCGCTTCAGGCATGCGACGCCATCTTTTTTCCAAATGTTTTTCTTCTTCTGGCTGTTCTTGCGACGTTACCTGTTAGCACTGCTACTCCAGAAAGAAGTTTCTCAACGCTCAGAAGGCTCAAAACCTGGCTGAGAAATTCAACAGGAGTAGAACGATTGAGTGGCTTAGCCCTCCTTGCAGTCCATAGGGAAGTTGACATCTGCCCTGACAAGTTAACCGAAATTTTTGCAGGGAAGAAAAATCGTCACCTGGATTTCGTTTTATAGATATTCGCCCTTAATTTTAGCTAAAAAAACAAACAAACAAAAACTAAAAAATATATAGACTACTTCTACTATCTGGCTTCTTTTTGCGTTAACTATTTTTGCTGTCTCCAAAAAAAAAAAAAAAACTTGTCTTGTTTTTGCATTACTAAAAAAAAAAAAAAAAAAAAAAAAAAAAAAAAAAAAAAAAAAAAAAAAAAAAAAAAAAAAAAATGCCCCTTAAAGTTACGAAAGTATGCCCAGTGGACGCGTCCTCGTTCGCAAGGGGCGGACTAACGGTCTCGAGCTAACGTAATGTTGTTCGAGGATGTTAAACAAAATTCACGGGAAAAAAATCGGGTAAACCCCCCCCCCCCCCCCGAACAAAAATCCTGGATACGGCCCTGCGGCTTACTAATTCGTTTTTTTTTTTTATCCAGCATTATTTTCACTTAGGGAGCGAAACCCCCCTTGAAAGGTTAATTGTACTTATACAGTTCGGTCTCAACAAAGGTAATTGGAATCAGCAATGCCCTTACACCAGAAGTTTGTACTGCTGTACGTTCACGACATTTGCTCATGACCAAGGCCGTACTTAGGATTTTTTTTTCGGGGGGGGGGGGGGGTATACGAAAAACCTCAAAAAACGCATACAAAATTTGTTTATATCCATTTTGTGTTACGTATTTACGAGTCAAAAAAACATTTCGGGAGGGGTTCAAACCCCCCTACCCCCCCTCTGGGCATGGCCTTGCTCATGGTTATATGAATGGTTTTTCATGTGGGCAAGGCCGTACCCAGGATTTTTTTTCGGAGGGGGTTTTACTCAAAGATTTTTTTTTCGGGGGAGGAGGGGGGGGATTACACAAAAAAAACTCAAAAAACGCAAACAAAATTTATTTATATCCATTTTTAGTACGTTTTTACGAGTCAAATAAACGTTTCGGGGGGGGAGTTCAAACCCCCTACCCCCCCCCCCCCCTCCAGGTACGGCTTGCATGTGGGCATAATTGTTATGAGATAGTAGATGATTACAAGGGGGCTCAGAGAATGGGCGACTTATAAGAGCGAAAACTGGCACTAGTGACGACAAAAAAATTATCAGCACCACCAAGTATTTGGCGCCACTTGCCCTTTTGTCAAGCTTTGTAATCACTTTTTAGTCAAGAACTGAGATCAGTCACTTATTACTACCCTAATTTTATCAATCACGCTAATTGAATCAATTATTCCTATTATTACACTGGGAAAAATGTCCAGTGTTGCCAAACACTAGATGGTGTTGGTAGTTTATTTATCGACCCTAGCACCAGTTTCCACTCTTATAAGTTACCTATACTCTTTGAGGGGGCACGTAGAGATGATTTCAAGAAAAAAGTAAAAAATTCAAACGATTTGATTGGTTGGGTGAAAGATACGTTACTGTTTTACAAAGCGGTAAGCGCGCGACAATCGTATTGAAAATCAGATAGGATAAAACCCGGTACTTATACGAGACGCTGTATAAAGATAGGCATTACAAAGGGTTTCTCAATCCGGTAACTATATTTAAACTTCAGTTCTTTGGGGTTTAGGGGGACTAAAAGGTACCTAAGTTGGGTTGATTAGGTTAGGTTACGTGTTTAATATATGCTATGCTTTACCCCCCTCCCCCTAATGTGCAAATATATAGTACAAATTTGTTTCTGAACTATTATGTTTTCATCCTATTTGTTTTATTTCATCAGCGTTAACGAAACTTCACTTTTCGCGTGCTTACCGCTTTGTAAAAAAAGTACCAAATATACATCCAGTAGCATACCTCCAGAGGCACAGGGAAGAGCCTCCTTTCACCTGTGTATGTGGGTTGATACTTCACCTTCCTTGACCAACTATAACCATAGCATAGTCATATTTTACAGAAGATTTTTAAAAGCAGCAACGGTTTCAAAAAATAAATAATTTTTACTTTGTTTTCAATTTGCTTTAGAGGCATAAAAGATTTCATATAGGTTTAGATAGAGGGTCCGTCCATCTTCATAACCTGCGTAAGAAAGAAGGTCTTTTTTTCTTGAAATCATCTTTACGTGCCCCCTCAAAGAGTATAGGTAACTAATAAGAGTGGAAACTGGTGCTAGGCTCAACAAATAAACTACCAACACCATCTAGTGTTTGGCAACACTGGGCATTTTTTCCCAGTGTAATAATAGGAATAACTGATTTGATAAACTGATTTGATTAGCGTGATTGATAAAATTAGGTTGGCATGATAAGATTAGGTTAGCTGAAAGAAGGTTCATATAGGTTTAGATAGAGGGTCCATCTTCATAACCTGCGTAAGAAAGAAGGTCTTTTTTTTCTTGAAATCATCTCTACGTGGCCCCCTCAAAGAGTATAGGTAACTTATAAGAGACCCCCTATTGATGACAAAACAGACCTTTTTTTGTATGTAGTTTTAATCAGATCTGTTCCTCAATAACAATAAAACCTACGATACGGGTAGCTGAGGCAGCACGGGTAGCTGGTGGAGCACGGGTGGCTGATGCGGGCCTTGGGGGAGCCGCTACTCCCTCCTGTCCTTTAAAAGACCAAAAAATGAAAGCCTTGTAAAGTTTTATTGGTACTTATTTAGTATCAAGTAAACACGCGAGAAGTGAAGTTTGTTTAATGCTAATAAAATAAAACAAAGTATGAAAACAATATAATAGTTCAGAAACAAATTTGGGCTATATATTTGCACATTAGGGGGTGGGGGTAAAGTATAGCATATATTGAATACGTAAACCTAACCTAACCTAGTCATCATTTTTGCACCTTTAACCCAAAAAAAAAATAAAGTTTAAATCTTTGTCAGGGAGTGAGCAATACCTCACTAGGCAGCGAAAACCTGTTTTTCATATAGCATCTTTGAGATTTCGATGCGCTCTTTCCCACGTGTTTACTGGATTCGAAATAAGTACCGTTTTATTTACTGCTTTATGGATAAGTCGCGGTAAATATCACTAAATAAAGTTTAGTTAAGTTTATTCAGTTGTAGAATTATGTAACTCATACCCTCAATCCAAGTGGCAGCCCACAGAGACATGAAAGGACTTAGTAGTATTAGGCAGCCACACATATCTGTCTTAAACAAACAAACAAAACAAAATAAATAGAAAGAGAAACAAAACAGCCAAATTACGACTAATCTCTCTCATGGAAATAAAAATGCAAGAAAAAAACATCTATGAACCAAGATCCAAAAGAAAGTTTTTCATTTTACTCAAAAATAAACCGAGGTGCTCCACCGCCCGAATGCTCTCTAGAAGAGAGTTCCAGACCTAAGGACCCAGAAATCTGATAGAAAAAAGATAATATGAGGCTTCGAAATAAAGAATATTTCGCAATCTTGATCAAACGGACTTATACACAGCGGACAAAACATCTGGTCAAATGTGGAAATTTTGGACAAAATGTTGAAATTGCTAGGGCCCCTTATGTTCATGTTCTGAATGACCAAGGCCGTACCCAGAAGGAGGTTAGGGGGGTTTGAACCCCCGAAATATTTGTTTCAGTCGTGAAAACGTTACAAAAATGGATAAACAGATTTTGTATACGTTTTTTGAGTTTTTTTTTGTGTAACCCCCCCCCCCAGAAATCAATATTTGAGTAACACCCCCTCTGAAAAAAAAATCCTGGGTACGGCCTTGTGCATGACTAAGAGTTATTACTCGTAAATATGTAAAATGCATAATGCCCGCGTCATACATTTCGCAAATGAATACAAGTTATAAAAAAAGGACGTTGTCAGCCTTATCATTATCAAATTTACATAATAATCACTGCTCGAGTTCTATTTATGGAAGCGTCATCATTAGTCACGCCTATTCTTCAGTTCATGTTCTAATATCGAGAAAGTAAAAAGAACTCATGCGAAAAAACACCTTTACCTTTTTGGCTCTGAAAATTTAAACACCTTTAAATTTTGGCTCTGAAGAACACCCCTTACCCGTATTAGTTCCTTGTATCAAAATCTAACCCCACTTGGCGATTATCGATTTTTTCCGTATATTTGGTATTAAACTGTAATTATATAGTAAATTGACTGAGTCTGATCTGCTAAATAGATATAAGCTAAACTGACAAGCATGCCAACTTTGTATCAAAGTCATATTAAAACCACAAATTACACAGTTCCTGAACTAGCTCAGATATCATTAATTTTGAAAAAAAAATTATAACTGCATGTACGTCATCTCACGATGACTAATGAGAGAAGACAAGGGTTATGTTGAAAAGACATGAGATAAACTGGGAAGAATATATATTACTTATAATATCCAATTCCGTGCATTTTGGGTTCAATTCGGGCTACGCAAGCAACAGGCTGTTACTTCCCTCCACTTGCATTATTCACTACAGTAGTCAACTCAGGCCATCGACCCTCACAATTGCCTTCTGCTAAAATGACGTCATATACCAATTTTTGCTTTTTTGCTTGGTTTTCGATAGGATTTTTGGAGTGCCATACCTTTGTTTTTTCTTTGGTTATGAAACAGCTTGAGTAGTTTTCAGAGAAGGAGAGAGAGAGAGAGAGAGAGAGAGAGAGAGAGAGAGAGAGAGAGAGAGAGAGAGAGAGAAAAAAAAGAGAAGGTACAGATCAGAGGGACCACTTTCAAATTTCCTGATTTCAAACAAATTACTTTAATTTACTAAATGATTTTCCAATCATAAAAACCTAGCTTTGAAAGTGGAACCAGTGGCAGATCCAGGAGGGGGCGCATGCCCTCCCTAACGTAGTCTAAAGTAGTATAATTTACTTAATTAACGCAAGTTTACGTTAAATAAACTTGCTCCTAACGCAAGTTTATCGGATCAACCTACTTTGCGCCCCCCCTAAAAAAATCCTGGATCCGCCCCTGAGTGGAAAATAGACTAATTGTTATAACTATGAACGGGATACATTTTGCCCAACGGTAACGAACAAACATGTTTTTATTTACAATAATACAATTTTTTTATTTATATAATCTCATTGTTTAAAAATAATATTTACTTAAGCCACGGGAATACTGTGTTATTCATCCATCCATCAGCTTTATTGCGCTTGGGCTAAAGGTTGCCTAGTTCAGTTTGACAAGGGATGGGCATTCAACAAGGGTGCCGGCAGAAAGTTTTCCAGTGGGGGGGGGCAAATGCCAAAATATCAGTGGTAGTTGGGTGACAGGGAATATATTTCAGGATTTTTTTTTACGTTGGAATAAGTTTATTTTTAAGTACTTTTAGGAAAAAAAACTCTCAAATAAAATGAGCAATTAAATTGCATGCAAATGAAACAAACTACATTAAATTTTATAACATTAGATTAGATACATTAGATTATAACAGATGTACGCTTGTCCTTATGCAATTTCCTACACCTTAGAATAGTTTACAGAAGGAGTAGAGATACTCAAAAAATCATCCTGCCTGCACAGATACCACGTTTTGATTTTATAACAGTCATTTAAATTGTACCCGCTTCACAACAGGACAATTCTCCCCCTCGAACTTAAATCCCTTAAATTTTCAGACATTTTAAAAAAAAATGCAATAGCGAAAGAAAAACAAAATATTTCACATTTCAATGATCTCTGTTTGGATTTTGATGGGCAATCAAACAGTTAGTGGTATGATCTATAACATTAGACCCGGCTCAATCATCAGATTCAGCGTATCAAAGAACCCTACTGTAGAGGTTTCAAGCTAACATCTACAAAAATGTGGAATTTTGTAATTTTTGCCAGAAGAAAGATCAGGGATGCGTGTTTTATTTTGTTTTTTTGTTTGTTTTTTCCCCTAGGGGTGATCTTATTGACCCAGTGGGCCTAGACCGTTGAGAGAGGGTTCATCCTAATGGAAATGAAAGGTTCTAGTACCCATTTTAAGCGACCAAAATAATTAGAGGGCAACTAGGCCCCCTCCCACGCCACCTTTTTCCCAAAATCGTCCGATCGAAGTTTTGAGATAGCTTTTTTCTTCAGCATACTTTAAAGGCCCAAAAACTATGTCTTTATAGGTAAAATGATCCCCTACAGCCCCTGGGGAAAGGTTTTTAAGTTATAAAATTAACATATTGTTGTATTTGTTATTGGGAATATGCGTACATTTTTCGGGTGGGGAGGGGAGGAAGAACTTTTTGCTGGGAGGATTTTACACTGGGAAAATTTCACATGGAGAGGGAAGTTTCCAGGGGGTGAACTTTTCAGGGGAAATTTAACACTTGGTGAATTTGCCAGAACTCCTATAGGCCTACGAAAGTTCTTTATGTCTTGCTTTTTCTTTACCGCTTCAATTTTAGGCATGGAGATGTTAAGGGTATTTGTCCGGGTTAAATTTTCGCCAGGATTTAAATGTCCAGGGGATATTTCTGTGGCGAGGGGAATTTTTCCGTGGAGGTGGAGCCAGGTATCCTGGCGTTATAAAAAAAAACTATCAGATATTAAATAAAAAAAAACAAGTTTTTTCAACTGAAAATAAGGAGCGACATTAACACTTGAAACGAACAGAAATTATTATGTATATCAGGGGGGAGGGGTTGCCTTGCCCGCTCCTAAACACCTCACTCTTAACGCTTAAGTTCAAAATTTTGTCCCAATTCTTTAAAAACAACTACTGAAACACAAGGGTCGCTTAATTAGAACAATAAGTAACTTTTTTTGAAGTGCCGAAAAACTGTAGCGTGAAGAGCGAGGTCTTGAGAAGGGGGGCAAATTGCTTTTTGTGTATGGGGGTTTGAAGCCTCTGTAATAAGGTTCTTTGGTACAATGAATCTGATGGTATATATATATATATATATATATATATATATATATATATATATATATATATATATATATATATATATATATATATATATATATATATATATATATATATATATATATATATATATATATATATATATATATATATATATATATATATATATATATATATATATATATCAAGATTCATAGTTTTAGAGGATGTTCACCTCTTTATCCCGCAGACTATCTCCAGGTTATAACTTTTGACAGAAAATTTGGAACTTGACTGATTTCAAAGATTTGGAATCATCACAAAAACCGTATTCTTTTGACGCATATATTCTGATCAAAACTCTGTTCTACGCATTTTCAGTTACTATTACAACGAGCAGATCTAATCGCCAAAACTATTCACGAGGCCACGGCAAATCCTGTTCTATTTAAAAGTTTGACTATAATGTGAAACAAGAAAAGGTGGAATAATCTCCCTGTCAAATACAATTTTCTGATCTCTTTTTTTTTTTTTAATTTATAAATATTTACTAAAGCCATGGGATTTAGTAAATACTGCGTCATTCTCTCATCATGTCGGCATGATTGCGCAGGGCCAAGGACTACCACGGACCAAAAATTTAATTAAACAAGGACTGGATATTCAATAGCTTATAGAAGCTTAGGCCAACAAGACCCATAGCCTCAACAGCTAAAGCTTAGTTCTGACAGAGCGCGAACAAAATTCGCTCTGCGATATTTCGCATCGCGCCGCTTTGCGGAATTCGCCATATAGTTCTCACAGTCCGCGAATTTCGTTACTATTGAGAAAATGCAGTTCAAAAGTAAAAGAAAAAAGAGACTCATCAGTGCTGCTGCTGCTTTATTTATGTTGTATATACAAGGGTAAGTAGAAATTAGATTAATAAGTTTTTCAATATCCATTCGCTTGTTTATTTCTTGAGTGAATGACGATAGCGATGCGAATTTTTTTCAACTTGAGCTTGAAGCGCTGCGAAGCGAAGATTTCGATGAACGAAGCGTATTTTTTCCGCGGGGCGACGCGAAATTCGCTAGGCGATACGAAATTCGCGCTCTGTCAGAACTAAGCTTAATGCGAAAAAAAAGAATTGGCGACCTTTGCATAGTAAACTGAAAATTGTTGTTTAATATTAGCCGTAAAAATAGCCTTTATTTTCTTAGCAATTATTTGCATAATTTGTATTTGCAACTTGACGTTAGGCGTGTCGGTGACTCTCGCCCTGGCAACAGTGACCTATTCCCTTCTTTTCAGAAAATTAGTATCTAGTATTATTATTAGTAATACTACTTCTTTTTTGTTTTTCATTTGGGCAGATACAGGAGGCCGGGGGGACCGCACCCCCTCAAGATTTTTCTGGCACCCTCATTTGTTTGTGCCAATTAAAGAATGCGGTACTTGTTAAAGAATCCAGTAAACACGCGAGAAAAAAAATGCATCGAAATCTCAAAGAGGCTTTATGAAAAAACAAGTTTTCGCTGCCTTGTGAGGTATTGCCCACTCCGTGACAACGATTTAAACTTTAGCTTTTTGGGGTTGAAGGGGCAAAAAAAAGTACCTAGGTTAGGTTACGCATTTAATATATGCTATTTTACCGCCCCCCAATGTGCAAATATATAGCCCAAATTTGTTCATAAACTATTATATTTTCATCCTACTTTGTTTTATTTTATTAGCATTAACCAAACTTCACTTTTCGCGTGTTTACCGGATTCTTAATAAGTACCAAAAATGCCTATTTTTCTTTCCGTCTTATATTTATGGAAGTGTTTTTTTTTTTAATTTTTGAAAAGGAGCTATAAAGTTCTTTCTACTCTAAGACAAGCGACAATCGTCAAGACTTCATACATAAGTTGTAAACAAGTCTTATACAAGGTTTTTTTTTATTTGAAATTAATCATAACTTTATTACTACTTACTAGCAGAGACAGAAATACAGAAACATCCGGCTATTTACAAAAGAATCATCGTTTTAAATATACTAGCTCACATTTCAGCTTAAACCAAAAATTAGCTTTTGCAAGAGTCAACCTGAAAAACAACTATACACAAATTGCTGGTTTCTGATTGGTTAATCTCTCAGCTTCTTTTTTCTTGTGTCTTTTCTAAAAAAGGCACGGCGGGCGATGTACCTTGGATGGCGAATAACTGTTACAGGCAATTATGTTAAGCAGTCTTTTTAAAATGCATTAGTCATGCGAATAACAAATGTTACAGGCTAAAAAAAAATAAATGTTAGCAAGCAAAAATTTTAGTCATGCAGAAATGCGCGCAGTTGTGCGAAAACAAATGTGGGTCATAAATTGTCTTTTTTTTTCTTATGTCTCGAATAAGTGTAGTGATAATAATACCTGTGTAAACAGCCTTTAACAATTGAAACAATCATCAAATTAAATATGGAAATTGTAGAACGTGTGCTCACAGTCTTTTTTTGACGGCAGCACTTCCAGGGGGGGGGGCTTTAGGCCCTTATATCCTGGAACCAATTAAAACTTTAAAAAAAACATAGAAATTACCACAAATAAGACTAGGGCTAACAAGGGTGCCGGCAGGAAATTTTCCAGGGGGGGCAGACGCCAAACTAGCAGTGATGGTTTGGTGACAGGGAATATATTTCAGGATATTTTTTCGTAGGAATAAGTATTATTTTTAAATAGTTTAGGAAAAAACTCTCAAATAAAAAGAGCAATTAAATTGCCTGCAAAATGAAACAAAATACAGTATATTTAAAACTACAAGGAGATCGATCTTTCTAATCAATAATATATATTTAAATATTATGCATTTAATCTTAAAAGAAAATCAAACTCAAACCAAATTACAGAAAGATTTGTTGCTTCCGTAGATTATAACAGATCTAGACTTTTCTTTATGCAATTTCCTACGCCTTAGAATAGTTTACAGAAAGAGTGTAGATACTCAAAAATAATCGTCCCTGCATAGATACTATGTTTTGATTTTATACCGGTCATGTAAAAGGTACCTCTTTCATAACAGGACAATTCTCCCCCTCAAACTTAAATCCCTTAAATTTTCAGACATTAAAAAAAAATAGAATAGCGAAAAAAAAACAACAAAGTTTAAACTTGACCCTCTTTATTTTTATTGTCCTATTCAACTAAATAAAATAAACAGGTTAAAAAAAAAAAATTCGTCACGAGAGAATCTTATCAAATAGTTTGTGATAAAAAACTGGAACTAAAAAGTGACTTGGACTAATATTCACCAAAATTAAAAATGGAATTATCATGGCAATTGCTACACCGGTAGTATTGCTTTTTATGCTAATTCTAAGTAGAGTAGTACGTTATATTTTGCTTGAAGCTATAGGGATCACCATGCTATTTGCTTGCAGCACGTTCCTTGGCGTCTTTCCAAGGCAGATGTCAAATTTATATAGAAGCTATAGGAAAACATTTCTATAGAAGCTCTACACCTTTTCAAAGAGAGTGAGTATCCCCTCACAATGTTGTATGAATTCTATAGCACTATGTTCCTTCCTATGCTATTCTATGGCACTATTTTCCTTCCCATGCTATTTGCTTGGCTTATGTTACTTACTGTGCTATTCTATGGAAGCTCTACACCTTTTCAAAGAGAGTGAGTAGAACCTGTCAAAGAGTTTGATATTCTCTAGCTTAAAGGCATCTCATCGGGTTTGATTAAGAATGTATCGTGTCTAGAATTGATTGGCATATGGCTTTATATCATTTTGCGTAAAAGCTAACTCTATTTGCGAAAGTAGGGTATAGCATTTGCGAATTGGACTTATGACCGATTGATTGAATAATAGGGAAAAAACAAAGCTAGATAACATTTGCGAATTGGATTGTATGAAGGTGGTAAAAAAAAGTGTTAAACTAATTACCAGTTAAGGCAAGCCCGAAGGGCTTGTTAACTCAGGCAATTTGTTATAAATTTGGAACAAAAATCAATCTATGAAAATGGTTAACGATGATAAAATGGTCCTGTGATTTGACCTAGATTTACTTCTTCGATGTGTTCTGTATAATACACAAGTGGTGTTTGAACAGTGTTGTCAATTTAAAATAGGGTCTAGCGTTATAGTATACTAAAAAGCTGATACTAATAGAGATGTAGATGTCAAGAAATGGATTTTAATAATGAAATTCAGAACAATCCATAGAAATCCTTACAAATCAAGTAGTGAGGTGTATATGAGCACGAACCGTCAAGGATCATAAGCACCAATGACCCTAACAACCAGGGACCTCAGCCCCAAAGGTCCCCTATCCCCAAACTCCAAGTGGGGCCCCCTAACCTCCAACTTTTGGGCCCCCTCCCCCCTACATTTTTTTTATTTTTTTTTAAAGTTTTTTTTTTAAACTTATTTTTTATTTTTTTAACATGGTATTTTGTTTTCAACTTTTTTTTACATCTAAATCATATCAGAAAAATATATAATGACACTTTTGATTTAAATTTTAAAACATATTCTTGTGCATACCCATACTCCTATTGATGAGGACTGATGGTTCTCATTCAATATTTTTTCATGAAAAACAAACTATTTTTTTAACTAAATTTTTTTCCGGACTTCGAAATTATTCAACTTTTTTTATTTTTTTTTTATTTTTTAACTTGGTATTTTTTTCAACTTTTTTTTTACATCTCTTAGAATGACATGAAACATTCTTAAAACAAAAAATTCACATTTAATTGGAATAAGCAAACACCCACCCCGACACACAGGCAGAAAAAGTGAGAGAGACAAAAACACATACAAATACGTAGATTCAGACACACAAACCGAGAAAGACATGCATTGGAATAAGTAAACACCCACCCAGACAAACAGGTAAAAAAGAGTGAGAGAGACAAAAACACATACAAATACGTAGATACAGACATACAAACCGAGAAAGACATGCATTTGGATTAGAAAAACACCCGCCCAGACACAAAGGCAAAAAGAGTGAGAGAGACAAAAACACATACAAATACGTAGATTCAGACACACAAACCGAGAAAGACATGCATTTGGAATAAGAAAACACCCGCCCAGACACAAAGGCAAAAAGAGTGAGAGAGACAAAAACACATACAAATACGTAGATTCAGACACACAAAGCGAGAAAGATATGCATTGGAATAAGCAAACACCTGCCCAGACACACATGCAAAAAGAGTGAGAGAGACAAAAACGCATACAAATACGTAGATTCAGACACACAAACCGAGAAAGACATGCATTGGAATAAGCAAACACCCGCCAAGAAACACAGGCAAAAAGACTGAGAGAGACAAAAAACACATAAAAATAAGTAGATTCAGACACACAAACCGAGAAAGACATGCATTGGAATAAGCAAACACCCGCCCAGACACACAGGCAAAAAAGAGTGATAGAGACAAAAAACACACACAAATACGTAGATTCAGACACACATACCGAGAAAGATATGCATTGGAATAAGCAAACACCCGCCCAGACACACAGGCAAAAAAGAGTGATAGAGACAAAAACACACACAAATACGTAGATTCAGACACACAAAACCGAGAAAGACATACATTTGGAATAAGAAAACACCCGCCCAGACACACAGGCAGAAAAAGTGAGAGAGACAAAAACACATACAAATACGTAGATTCAGACACACAAACCGAGAAAGACATGCATTTGGAATAAGCAATCACCCGCCCAGAAACACAGGCAAAAAGAGTGAGAGAGACAAAAACACATACAAATTCGTAGATTCAGACATAAAAACCGAGAAAGAAATGCATTGGAATAAGCAAACACCCGCCCAGACACACAGGCAGAAAGAGTGAGAGAGACAAAAACACATACAAATACGTAGATTAGTAGTTTACGCACACAAGTATGTAGTTTGGACTAGGTTACGTGCGCGCACGTAACCTAGTCTAAATAAACCTTAAAAACGAAATAAAGCTATGTCGACTTTGCATGTCTCTCTCAATATGTATGCGCCGTCGCGGGGTGAATTCCCTGTCTTTATCGGTTTTTGTGTCTAAATCTACGTACTTGTATGTGTTTTTATCTCTCTCACTCTTTTTGCCTGTGTGTCTGAGCGGGTGTTTGCTTATTCCAATGCATGTCTTTCTTGGTTTGTGTGTCTGAATCTACGTATTTGTATGGGTTTTTTTGTCTCTCTCACTCTTTTTGCCTGTGTGTCGGGGCGGGTGTTTGCTTTTTCCAATTAAATAGGAATTTTCTATGTTTTAAGAATGTTTCATGTCATTCAAAGAGATGTAAAAAAAGTTGAACAAAATACCATATTAAAAAATAAAAAAATATTAAAAAAAGTTGAATAATTTCGAAGTCCAAAAAAAATTTAGTTAAAAAATAAAAAAAATAAAAAAAGTTGAATAATTTCGAAGTCCGAAAAAAAATTTAGTTAAAAAAATAGTTTGTTTTTCATAAAAAAAATATTGAATGAAAACCATCAGCCCTTATCAATAGGAGTATGGGTGTGCACAAGAATATGTTTTAAAATATAAATCAAAAGTGTCATTCTATTTTTCTGATATGATTTAGAGATGTAAAAAAAAAGTTGAAAAAAATACCATGTTAAAAAAAAAGAAAAAAAAGTTGAATAATTTCGAAGTCCCAAAAAAAATTTAGTTCCAAAAAAAAAATAGTTTGTTTGTCATGAAAAAATATTGAATGAGAACCATCAGTCCTCATCAAAAGGAGTATGGGTATGCATAAGAATATGTTCTAAAATTTAAATCAAAAATGTCATTTATTTTTCTGATATGATTTAGAGATGTAAAAAAAGTTGAAAAAATACCATATTAAAAAAAAGTTGAATAATTTCGAAGTCCAAAAAAATTTAGTTAAAAAAATAGTTTGTTTTTCATGAAAAAATATTGAATTAGAACCATCAGTCCTCATCAATAGGAGTATGGGTATGTACAAGAATATGTTTTAAAATTTAAATCAAAAGTGTCATTCTATTTTTCTGATATGATTTAGATATGTAAAAAAAAGTTGAAAAAATACCATGTTAAAAAATAAAAAAAAAAATAAAAAAAGTTGAATAATTTCGAAGTCCGAAAAAAAATTTAGTTAAAAAAAAGTTTTGTTTTTCATGAAAAAATATTGAATTAGAACCATCAGTCCTCATCAATAGGAGTATGGATATGCATAAGAATATGTTTTAAAATTTAAATCAAAAGTGTCATTCTATTTTTCTGATATGATTTAGAGATGTAAAAAAAAGTTGAAAAAATACCATGTTAAAAAAAAGAAAAAAAAGTTGAATAACTTCGAAGTCCAAAAAAAATTTAGTTATAAAAAATAGTTTTGTTTTTCCTGAAAAAATATTGAATGAGAACCATCAGTCCTCATCAATAGGAGTATGGGTATGCACAAGAATATGTTTTAAAATTTAAATTAAGTGTCATTCTATTTTTCTGATATGATTTAGAGATGTAAAAAAAAGTTGAAAAAAATACCATGTTAAAAAAATAAATAAAAAAAAGTTAAAAAAACTTCAAAAAAAAATCCAAAAAATGGAGGGGGGGGAAGGGGGCAAAAAAGTTGGAGTTTGGGGATAGGGGACCTTTGGGGTTGAGGTCCCTGGTGGTTAGGGTTATTGGTGCTTATGCTCCTTGACGGTTCGTACTCATATACACCTCACTACTTGATTTGTAAGGATTTCTATGGATTGTTCTGAATTTCATTGTTAAAATTCTTTTCTTGACATCTACAACTCTATTAGTATCAGCTTTTTAGTATACTATATCCCTAGACCCTATTTTAAATTGACAACACTGTTCAAACACCACTTGTGTATATTATGCAGAACACATCGAAGAAGTAAAGCTAGGTCAAGTCACAGGACCATTTTATCATCGTTAACCATTTTCATAGATTGATTTTGTTCCAAATTTATAACAAATTGCCTGAGTTAACAAGCCCTTCGGGCTTGCCTTAACTGGTAATTAGTTTAACACTTTTTTTTACCACCTTCATACAATCCAATTCGCAAATGTTATCTAGCTCTGTTTTTTCCCTATTATTCAATCAATCGGTCATACAGTCCAATTCGCAAATGCTATACCCTACTTTCGCAAATAGAGTTAGCTTTTACGCAAAATGATATAAAGCCATATGCCAATCAATTCTAGACACGATGCATTCTTAATCAAACCCGATGAGATGCCTTTAAGCTAGAGGTTATCAAACTCTTTGACAGGTTCTACTCACTCTCTTTGAAAAGGTGTAGAGCTTCTATAGAATAGCACAGTAAGGAACATAAGCCAAGCAAATAGCATGGGAAGGAACATAGTGCTATAGAATAGCGTAGGAAGGAACATAGTGCTATAGAATCCATACGACATTGTGAGGGGATACTCACTCTCGCTGAAAAGGTGTAGAGATTCTTTAGAAATGTTTTCCTATAGCTTCTATAGAAATTTGACATCTGCCTTGGAAAGACGCCAAGGAACGTGCTGCAAGCAAATAGCATGGTGATCCCTATAGCTTCAAGCAAAATATAACGTACTACTCTACTATTCTAAATATATAAAATTCTTTCAGTTTATTGTTACCCACCCAAAACCGAAAAATCTTAGAAAATTTGCCTGATTTTTGAAAAAAAGAGAAACACCCCCAAAAAGTAAGCGATATTATTGAAAATTCCTTTATTAGATACATAATATCAGAGAACCCTACCGTAGAGGTTTCAAGCTCCAATCTTCAAAATGTGGAATTTTGCACATTTTTTTCAGAAGAAACATCGTCGATGCATCTTTATTTGCTTTTTCCCAAGGGTTTGTTTTTTCCCAGGGGTAATTGTATCAAACCGAAGTTCCAAGAAAATTGGGAGGGAACTCATTCAAACGTAAATTTAAAGCACTTTTAAGTGACCATACATGATTGGGCCAGGGGAAAGTCTTGTTTTCTGCCATTTTAGGGCACCAAACTACGACTTTACCCCGATGAGGACGAATTCGCAATAAATTTAGAATTCTGAGAAGCTAATTGACTTAAAAGTATCATAACTATATTTTAAGCTTCCCAGTTGCCAAAGTAGTAATGCCATACGGTGGCAGCACTGGATTCAACTAAGTTGATTCGCTTTATTCGTAATGAAATTAGGCTACTTTTGGAGATCTGTATTATTGCGTATCAGCTATAATGAGGGGGGTGAGTCATTGTTTAGGTGGGGGTAGGGTAGATTCCTAAAAAGTACAATTTAATGGACAAACTGCTTACTTATCATGAGGCTTCAGATAAATGTTGAAAGAGAGGTAGGGGGGAGTTGGAATTAATTAAAATGTTTCCCTATGCATCTTAAATGTTACATTCTCATATCTACCAGCACAGAGGTGGAAAATGCAAGGCAGGTTATCATCAACCCGCCATGAAATTTCTATGGGATGGCAAATACTGCTAGGAACTTAGTTTTCAGCAAATTTAAATGGTGTTATTTTCTTTTTCTATTTATATGAAGTACTTCAATGTATTTAAACAAATGTATTCATCGATAAGAAATTCCTATTGTAGGGGTTATGATGGCTTCAGTTACGTAGAAGATCAAAAGTCTCACAGAATTTCCATCCATATAAACAATAATACTCCTTTTCATCCAACCGAAATTATTTAGTAGTAATATTAACAAAGATCTTTTGCCAAAATTACTATTCATCGCCAGTTTTTTTAAGTATACTCAAATTTTATTCAAAATTGAAATTGCAAATTTGAACGTAGGACGGTACGAATCAACGTACAATTATTGATTTACACATTTTAAAAGCAATTAACCAGGGAAAGGGACCGATACCTCAAATTATACCTTGGTTAGGCCTGGGTGTGATTTGGAAAACAATAAAAAATTAAATAAAAAAAGAGCTTTTCAACTGAAAGCAAGGAACATATTTGAAACCTATTTGAACAGATTATCTTTATATGAAGCGGGCTGTCTCCTCCTTAACTCCTTACTCTTTACTGTGAAGTTTGGCTTTTTTTCCAAATTTTTCAAGAAAATTCGCAATTGGAAAAGAATAATTCCAAAGCACTAAAAAACTTTTTTTAATGAGCAAGGTTTTCAAAAGGAGACAGTCCCCCTTATAAAAGGCCGTACCCAGAGGGGGGGGGAAGGGGGTTTGAACCCCCCCCCCCCCAAAAAAAAAAAAAATATTTGTCTGACTCGTAAAACGTAACAAAAAATTGATATAAACAAATTTTGTGTGTTTTTTGAGGTTTTTGTGTACCCCCCCCGAAAATTTGTTTTTGAGTAAAAACACTCCGAAAAAAAAATCTTTGGTACGGCCTTGCCCTTATATACAGAGCAATTTCTATTTGTTTCAAGTTTTAAACTTGCTCCTTACTTTAGTTGAAAAACATTTTCTATTTTTCTCATTACTTTTCATGAAACTGTAAAGTTCTATGAATAAAATGCTTTTAGTAACGCAGAAAAAAACAATTAATATTTCAATGATCTTTGTTTGGATTTTGATGGGTAATCAAACAGTTTGTGGCAAAGAACTGTAAGTAAGGAGCGACCCGGCTCAATAGTCAACAAAACTCTAAAAAACAGAATTTTGATACCAATAGATATATCAAAAGAATTGGCTTATTATAGTTATTATGCTGATTCCAAATAAATAAGTTCACTTAAGTTTAGTCTTACCCATCAAAAGTTACTAGAAAATTTGTATGATTTTGTATCATACAATTCCCCCCCCCCCGATATTTTTTTTTTAGTAAAACGCCCTCCGAAAAAAAAAATCCTGGGTACGGCCTTGCCCTTATATACAGAGCAATTTATATTTGTTTCAAGTTTTAAACTTGCCCCTTACTTTAGTTGAAAAACATTTTCTATTTTTCTAATTACTTTTCATGAAACTGTATAGTTTTATGAATAAAATGCTTTTGGTAACACAGAAAAAACAATTAATATTTCAATGATATTTGTTTGGATTCTGATGGGTAATCAAACAGTTTGTGGCAACGAACTGTAAGTAAGGAGCGACCCGTCTCAATAGTCACCAAAACTCTAAAAAACAAAATTTTGATACCAATAGGTATACAAAAAGAATTGGCTTACTATGCTGATTGCAAATATATAAGTTAACTTAAGTTTAGTCTAACCCATCAAAAAGTTACTAGAAGATTTGTATGATTTGTATGAGAAAATTTGTACGATTTTCAAAAAAGGAGGAAAGACCCCCTTGAAGTCATAGAATTTTAATTAAAATCACACCATCAGATTCAGCGTATCAAAGAACCTTACTGTAGAGGTTTCAAGCTCATATCTGCAGAAATACAGAATTTTGTAATTTTTGCCAAAAGAAAGATCACGGATGGGTGTTCATTTGTTTTTTTTCCCAGAGATGATTGTATCGACCCAGTGGGGCTAGAACGTCGGGAGAGGGCTCACTCTAATGGAAATGAAAAGTTTTAGTGCCCTTTTTAAGTGACCAAAAAATTGAAGGGCAACTAGGCTCCCTCCCACGCCACTTTTTTTCGCAAAATCGTCTGATCAAAATTTTGAGTTACCTTTTTTGTTCAGCATAGTTAAAAGGCCCAATAACTGTGTCCTTGGAGATAAAATGACCCCCTATAGCCCCTGAGGAAAGGTTTTTAACTTATAAAATTTGCCCATTGTTTACGTATAAGTAGAGACCTAGGTTATATTTTGCGTACGGCCATAGGAACCACTGAAGCGTATCAAGTTGAAGGAACTTTATCTAGGTTATCCCCTAGGGCACGCATGGGATTGAACGACCTTTATCTAAGTCATTCTATATTATACTTTGCGTACGGCCATAGGAAGCACTGAAGCGTATCAGGTTGAATGAACTTTATCTAGGTTATTCCCTAGGGCACTCTTGAGGCTGAACGACCTTTATCTAGGTCATTCTCTATACACTTTGCGTACGGCCATAGGAAGCACTGAAGCGTATCAGGTTGAATGAACTTTACCTAGGTCATTCCCTAGGGCACTCTTGAGGTTGAACGAACTTTATCTAGGTCATTCTCTATTATATTTTGCGTACGGCCATAGGAAGCACTGAAGCGTATCAGGTTGAAGAAACTTTATCAAGGTCATTCCCTAAGACACTCTTGAGGTTGAACGAACTTTATCTAGGTCATTCTCTATTAAGGTTCCATTTTGCCGGGGCGTATAGGAACCACTGAAGCGTATCAAGTTGAATGAACTTTATCTAGGCCATCCCCTAGGGCACTCTTGAGGTTGAACGAGCTTTATCTAGGTCATTCTCTATTGAGGTTCCATTTTGCCGGGACATATAGGAACCACTGAAGCGTATACAGTTGAATGAACTTTATCTAGGTCATCCCCTAGGGCAATCTTGAGGTTGAACGAACTTTATCCAGGTCATTCTCTATTGAGGTTCCATTTTGCCGGGACGTATAGGAACCACTGAAGCGTATCAAGTTGAATGAACTTTATCTAGGTCGTCCCCTAGGGCACTCTTGAGGTTGAACGAACTTTATCTAGGTCATTCTCTATTATTGAGGTTCCATTTTGCCGGGACGTATAGGAACCACTGAAGCGTATCAAGTTGAATGAACTTTGTCTAGGTTATCCCCTAGGGCACTCTTGATGTTGAACGAACTTTATCTAGGTCATTCTCTATTGAGGTTCCATTTTGCACAGACGTATAGGAACCACTAAACCGTATCAGGTTGAATGAACTTTATCTAGGTCATCCCCTAGGGCACCCTTGAGAGTGAGTATCCCCTCGCAATGTCGTATGGATTTGCATGGTTATGTTCCTTACCGTGCTATTTGCATGGTTTATGTTCCTTGGCACCTTTCCAAGGCAGATGTCAAGGCTATCCCTAGGGCACTCTTGAAGTTGAATGAACTTTATCAAGATCATCCTCTATTATACTTCTACGACGCCCTTAGGAACCACTGAAGCGTATCAGGTTGAATGAACTTTATTTTGGTCATTTCCTAGGGCACTCTTGAGGTTGAATGAACTTTTTCAAGGTCATTCTCTATTATACTTCTATAGCAGCACTAGGAACCGCTGAAGCGTATTAAGTTGAATGAACTTCATCTAGGTCATTCTCTATTATACTTCTACGAGGCATATAGGAACCACTGAAGTGTATCAGGTTGAATGAACTTTATCAAGGTCAGCCTCTACACCTTTTAAAGAGAGTGAGTATCCCCTCTCATATAGGTAATACTGCTATGGCTATTACTAGGATTGGTATAGGTCTTAACAGACGGGTTTCTGAGCCAACACCTATTTTTTGGACAATTGCCTTTAGTCAAGACTAGTTTGTTAGGAATGCGTCGCTGCTAATTAAAGAATAGCATGCTACACTCAGAATTGATTGATTGGCATATGGTGTTAAGTCATTAACAAAAAATAACTATATTTGCGAAAAAGGTATAGCATTTGCGAATTGGACTGTATGACCGATCTTAATTTAATTATATAGAGAAAAAACAGAGCTAGATAACATTAGTGATCGGACCGTATGAAGGTGGTAAAAAAAGGGCTAAACTGATTATCAGTTAAGGTATCCCCGAAGGGCTTGTTAACTCAGGCAATTTGTTATAAATTTGGAAAACAATCAATCTATGAAAATGGTTAACGATGAAAGAATGACCTTGTGACTTGACCTAGCCTTACTTCTTCGATGTGTTCTGTATAATACACAAGTGGCGTTTGAACAGTGTTGTCAATTTAAAATAGGGTCTAACGTTATAGTATACTAAAAAAAGTTGATACTAAGAGAGATGTAGATGACCAGAAAAGAATTTTAATAAAGAAATTAAGAACAATCCATAGAAATCCTTACAAATCAAGTAGTGTGGGTATATGAGTATGAACCGTCAAGGATCATTAGCACCAATGTTCCCTAACCACCAGGGACCTCAACCCCCAAAGGTCCACTATCCCCAAACTCCAAGGGGATCCCCTCCCCTCCAAATTTTTGGCCCCCTCCCCCTATTTTGAATTTTTTTTAGTTTTTTTAACTTTTTTTATTTTTTTTAACATGATATATTTTTTCAACGTTTTTGTTTACAGGTCTTAGAATGACATGAAACATACTTAAAACATAAAAAATCACATTTAATATTTTCCAAATTCAAAATGAGAATAATATAGAAATGGTAGTCGTGACTTTTACTGTTAGAAAAATATTGTTTGTAGTAGCACTTTTTTTATTGGACTAATTTTTTTTTGGGACTGAAATTATTCAACCTTTTTTTCTTTTTTTACTTATCTTAAAATGAAATGAAATATGCTTATGGCTCTAACAATTGTACTCTATGCTTGCTCAGAGACATGATGCGGTAACTTGTCACGGTTACATTCTCTTGATGTTTCAAAGTTCATTTTGGATTTTTTTCGTTGAAATGTAAGAGTTTGATTATTTCAGTAGTGTTTTGTCGTGGTTTACCATATCTCTGTTACATTCTGAAGATGTTTCAAAGTTCATTTTTGGATTTTTTTTCGTTGAAATGCAAGAGTTGGAATATTTCAATAGTGTTTTTTCGTAGTTTACCTTGTCACTGTTACATTCTCTTGATGTTTCAAAGTTCATTTTGGATTACATTCATTGAAATTTAAGAGTTGGCATAGTTCAGTAGTGTTTTTGTCGTGGTTTACCTTGTCACTGTTACATTCTCATGATGTTTCAAAGTTCATTTTGGATTTCTTTCGTTGAAATGTAAGAGTTGGAACATTTCAGTAGTGTTTGTCGTGGTTTACCTTGTTACTGTTACATTCTCTTGATGTTTCAAAGTTCATTTTAGGTTTTTTTTTTCATTTAAATGTATGAGTTGGAATATTTCAGTAGTGTTTTGTAATGGTTTACCTTGTCACTGTTACATTCTCTTAATGTTTCGAAGTTCATTTTGAACTTTTTTCGTTGAAATGTAAGAGTTGGAATATTTCAATAATATTTTGTTGTGGTTCACCTTGTCACTGTTACATTCCGATGATGTTTCAAAGTTCATTTAGGGTTTTTTTTTTTTCGTTGAAATGTAAGAGTGGGAATATTTCAGCAGTGTTTTGTCATAGCAAACATCCGCCCAGACACAGGTTCACTTAGCGTGGCGCGCCACGCCAAGTGAACCTAAATGAACCTAACGTGAATGCAGTTATTTGAAAAAAGGGTGGTATTGTAGGTTGGATTCATGTGCCCGGGTGAAGGAAAAATCAGTTGTGCTGCCATCTATACCTTAATTAAAATAGATGGTAGCACTTGCTTTAGTAAGATTAAATCTCAATGCCTGTCATTGTTGGTTTTTATGTGTGAATCAATATATTTGCATGCCTTTTTATCTCTCCCAGTCTCTTTCCCTATGTGTCTGGGCGGATGTTTGCTATGACAAAACACTACTGAAATATTCCAACTCTTACATTTCAACGAAAAAAGCCCAAAATGAACTTTGAAACATCATCAAAATATAACATTGACAAGGTGAATCACAACAAAACATTACTGAAATATTCCAACTCTTACGTTTCAACGAAAAAAGTTCAAAATGAACTTCGAAACATCAAGAGAATGTAACAGTGACAAGGTAAACCATGACAAAACACTACTGAAATATTCCAACTCTTACATTTCAACGAAAAAAAAAAAAATCGAAAATGAACTTTGAAACATCATCAGAATGTAACAGTGACAAGGTGAACCACAACAAAACATTACTGAAATATTCCAACTCTTACATTTCAACGAAAAAAGTTCAAAATGAACTTCGAAACATCAAGAGAATGTAACAGTGACAAGGTAAACCATGAAAAAACACTACTGAAATATTCTAACTCTTACATTTCAACGAAAAAAAAAAAAATCCAAAATGAACTTTGAAACATCTTCAGAATGTAACAGTGACAAGACAAATCACGACAAACACTACTGAAATAATCCAACTCTTACCTTTCAATGAAAAAAAAATTCCAAAATGAACTTTGAAACATCAAGAGAATGTAACAGTGACAAGGTAAACCACGACAAAACACTACTGAAATATTCCAACTCTTACATTTCAACGAAAAAAATCCAAAATGAACTTTGAAACATCAAGAGAATGTAACAGTGACTAGGGAAATCACGACAAACACTACTGAAATATTCCAACTCTAATATTTAAAAAAAAATCCAAAATGAACTTTGAAACATCAAGAGAATGTAACCGTGACAACGTAAATCATGACAAAACAATACTGAAATATTCTAACTCTTACATTTCAAGGAAAAAAAAAATCTAAAATGAACTTTGAAACATCAAGAGAATGTAACTGTGACAAGGTAAACCACGACAAAACACTACTGAAATATTCCAACTCTTACATTTCAAGGGGAAAAAAAATCCAAAATGAACTTTGAAACATTTAGAGAATATAACAGTGACAAGGTAAACCCCATCGAAACACTACTGAAATATTCCAACTCTTACATTTCAACGAAAAAAAAAATCCAAAAAAAACTTTGAAACATCAAGAGAATGTGCCAGTGACAAGATAAACCACGACAAAACACTACTCAAATATTCAAACTCTTACATTTCAATGCAAAAAAAATCCAAAATGAACTTTGAAACATCAAGAGAATGTAACCGTGACAAGGTAAATCATGACAAAACAATACTGAAATATTCCAACTCTTACATTTCAACAAAAAAAAAAATCCAAAATGAATTTGAAACATCAAGAGAATGTTACAGCGACAAGGTAAACCACGACGAGACGCTACTGAAATATTCCAACTCTTACACTTCAACGAAAAAAGTCCAAAATGAACTTTAAAACATCAAGAGAATGTGCCAGTGACAAGGTAAACCACGACAAAAACACTACTCAAATATTCCAACTCTTACATTTTAATGCAAAAAAAAAAAATCCAAAATGAACTTTGAAACATCAAGAAAATGTGTCATTGACAAGGTAAACCACAACAAAACACTACTGAAATATTCCAACTCTTACATTTCAACGAAAAAAAAAATCCAAAATGAACTCTGAAAACATCTTCAGAATGTAACAGTGACATGGTAAAGCACGCCAAAACACTACTGAAATAATCTAACTCTTACATTTCAATGAAAAAAAAAAAAAAATCCCAAAATGAACTTTGAAGCATCAAGAGAATGTAACAATGACAAGGTAAACCACGAGAAAACAGTACTGAAATATTCCAACTCTTACATTTCAACGAATGAAATCCAAAATGAACTTTGAAACATCAAGAGAATGTAATAGTGAGAAGGAAAACCACGACAAAAACACTACTGGAATATTCCAACTCTTACATTTCAACGAAAAAATAAAATTCCGAAATGAACTTTGAAACATCTTCAGAATGTAACAGTGAGATGGTAAAGCACGACAAAACACTACTGAAATAATCCAACTCTTACATTTCAACGAAAAAATCAAAAATGAACTTTGAAGCATCAAGAGAATGTAACAGTGACAAGGTAAACCACGAGAAAACACTACTGAATTATTCCAACTCTTACAGTTCAACAAAAAAAAAAAAAATCAAAAAATAAAGTTTGAAACATCTTCAGAATGTAACAGTGACACGGTAAACCACAACAAAAACATTACTGAAATATTCCAACTCTTACATTTCAACAAAAAAAAATCCCAAATGAATTCTGAAACATCTTCAGAATGTAACAGTGACATGGTAAAGCACATTAAAACACTACTGAAATTATCTAACTCTTACATTTCAATGAAAAAATCCAAAATGAACTTTAAATCATCACGAGAATGTAACAATGACAAGGTAAACCACGAGGGAAAACAGTACTGAAATATTCCAACTCTTACATTTCAACGAAAAAAAAAAATCCGAAATGAACTTTGAAACATCTTCAGAATGTAACAGTGAGATGGTAAAGCACGACAAAACACTATTGAAATAATCCAACTCTTACATTTCAACGAAAAAATCCAAAATGAACTTTGAAGCATCAAGAGAATGTAACAGTGACAAGGTAAACCACTACAAAACACTACTGAAATATTCCAACTCTTACATTGCAACGAAAGAAATCCAAAATGAACTTTGAAACATCAAAAGAATGTAACAGTGACAAGGTAAATCATGACAAAACACTACTGAAATATTCCAACTCTTAAATTTCAAGGACAAAAAAAAAATCTAAAATGAACTTTGAAACATCAAGAGAATGTACCTGTGACAATGTAAACCACGACAAAACACTACTGAAATATTTCAACTCTTACATTTCAAGGGAAAAAAAAATCCAAATGAACTTTGAAACATTTAGAGAATATAACATTGACAAGGTAAACCCCGACGAAACACTACTAAAATATTCCAACTCTTACATTTCAACGAAAAAAAAAAATCCAAAACGAACTTTGAAACATCTTCAGGATGTAACAGTGACAAGGTAAACCACGACAAAACACTACTGAAATATTCCAACTCTTAAATTTCAACGAAAAAAAAATTAACTTTGAAACATCAAGAGAATGAAACTGTGACAATGTAAACCACGACAAAACACTACTGAAATAGTCCAACTCTTGCATTTCAACGAAAAAAATCCAAAATGAATTTGAAACATCAAGAGAATGTTACAGGGACAAGGTAAACCACGAAAAGACACAACTGAAATATTCCAACTCTTACACTTCAACGAAAAAAAGTCCAAAATGAACTTTGAAACATCAAGAGAATGTACCAGTGACAAGGTAAACCACGACAAAACACTACTCAAATATTCCAACTCTTACATTTCAATGCAAAAAAAAATCCAAAATGAACTTTGAAACATCAAGAGAATGTATCATTGACAAGGTAAACCACAACAAAACACTACTGAAATATTCCACCTCTTACATTTCAACGAAAAAAAAATCCAAAATGATCTCTGAAACATCTTCAGAATGTAACAGTGACATGGTAAAGCACGCTAAAACACTACTGAAATAATCTAACTCTTACATTTCAATGAAAAAAAAAATCCAAAATGAACTTTGAAGCATCAAGAGAATGTAACAATGACAAGGTAAATCACGAGAAAACAGTACTGAAATATTCCAACTCTTACATTTCAACGAATGAAATCCAAAATGAACTTTGAAACACCAAGAGAATGTAATAGTGAGAAGGTAAACCACGAAAAAAAAACACTACTGGAATATTCCAACTCTTACATTTCAACGAAAAAAAATCCGAAATGAACTTTGAAACATCTTCAGAATGTAACAGTGAGATGGTAAAGCACGACAAACACTACTGAAATATTCCAACTCTTACAGTTCAAAAAAAAAAAAATCAAAAATGAACTTTGAAACATCTTCAGAATGTAACAGGGACAAGGTAGACTACGACAAACACCACTGAAATATTCCAACTCTTAATTTCAATGAAAGAAATCCAAAATGAACTTTGAAAAATCAAGAGAATGTAACAGTGACAAGGTAAACCACGAAAAAACAGTACTGAAATATTCCAACTCATATATTTCAATGAAAACAAAATCTAAAATGAACTTTGAAACATCAAGAGAATGTAACAGTGACAAGGTAAACCACGACAAAACACTACTGAAATATTCCAACTCTTACAGGTCAACAAAAAAAAAAAAAAAAAAAAATCAAAAATGAACTTTGAAACATCTTCAGAATGTAACAGTGACAAGGTACACCACGACAAACACTACTGAAATATTCCAACTCTTAAATTTCAATGAAAGAAATCAATCCAAAATGAACTTTGAAAAATCAAGAGAATGTAACAGTGACAAGGTAAACCACGAGAAAATACTACTGGAATATTCCAACTCATATATTTCAATGAAAACAAAATCAAAAATGAACTTTGAAACATCAAGAGAATGTAATAGTGAGAAGGTAAACCACGAAAAAACACTACTGGAATATTCCAATTCTTACATTTCAACGAAAAAAAATCCGAAATGAACTTTGAAACATCTTCAGAATGTAACAGTGAGATGGTAAAGCACGACAAAACACTACTGAAATAATCCAACTCTTACATTTCAACGAAAAAAATCCAAAATGAACTTTGAAGCATCAAGAGAATGTAACAGTGATAAGGTAAACCACGACAAAACACTACTGAAATATTCCAACTCTTACAGTTCAACAAAAAAAAAAAAAATCAAAAATGAACTTTGAAACATCTTCAGAATGTAACAGTGACAAGGTAAACTACGACAAACACCACTGAAATATTCCAACTCTTAAATTTCAATGAAAGAAATCCAAAATGAACTTTGAAAAATCAAGAGAATGTAACAGTGACAAGGTAAACCACGAGAAAACAGTACTGAAATATTCCAACTCATATATTTCAATGAAAACAAAATCTAAAATGAACTTTGAAACATCAAGAGAATGTAACAGTGACAAGGTAAACCACGACAAAACACTACTCAATTATTCCAACTCTTACAGTTCAAAAAAAAAAAAAAAAAATTAAAAATGAACTTTGAAACATCTTCAGAATGTAACAGATACAAGGTAAACCCACGACGAACACTACTGAAATATTCCAACTCTTAAATTTCAATGAAAGAAATCCAAAATGAACTTTGAAAAATCAAGAGAATGTAACAGTGACAAGGTAAACCACGAGAAAATACTACTGGAATATTCCAACTCATATATTTCAATGAAAACAAAATCTAAAATGAACTTTGAAACATCAAGAGAATGTAACAGTGACAAGGTAAACCACGAAAAAGCATTACTGAAATGTTCCAACTCTTGCATTTCAACAAAAAAAAATCTAAAATGAACTTTGAAACATCACAGAGAATTTAATAGTGACAATTCTAACTCTTACATTTCAACAAAAAAAAAAATCCAAAATGAACTTTGAAACATCAAGAGAATGTAACAGTGACAAGGTAAACCACGACAAACCACTTCTGAAATATTCCAATTCTTACATTTCAACAAAAAAAAAAATCTAAAATGAACTTTGAACCATCAAGAGAATGTAACAGTGACAAGGTAAACCACGACAAAACACTACTGAAATATTACAACTGTTGCATTTCAACGAAAAAATATCCAAAATGAACTTTGAAATATCAAGAGAATGTAACAGTGACATGGTAAACCACGAGAAAACACTACTGAAATAATCAAACTCTTATATTTCAACGAAAAAAAAAATCCAAAATGAACTTTGGAGCATCAAACGAATGTAATAGTGACAAGGTAAACCATGAGAAAACAGTACTGAAATATTCCAACTCTTACAGTTCAACGAAAAAAAAAAAAATCAAAAATGAACTTTGAAACATCTTCAGAATGTAGCAGTGATAAGGTAAACCACGACAAAACACAACTTAAATATTCCAACTCTTGCATTTCAAGGGAACAAAAATCCAAAATGAACTTTGAAACATCAAGAGAATGTAACAGTAACAAGGTAAACCTCGACAAAACACTACTGAAATATTCCAACTCTTGCATTTCAACGAAAAAAATTCAAAATGAACTTTGAAACATCAAGAGAACGTAGCAGTGACAAGGTAAACCACGACAAACCTCTACTGAAATAATCCAACTCTTTACATTTCAATGAAAAAAAATCCAAATTTGAACTTTGAAACATCAAGAGAATGTAACAGTGACAAGGTAAACCATGAGAAAACAGTACTGAAATATTCCAACTCTTGCATTTCAACGACAAAATCCAAAATGAACTTTGAAACATCAAGAGAATGTAACAGTGACATGGTAAACCACGACAAACCTCTACTGAAATAATCCAACTCTTACATTTCAATGAAAAAAATCCAAAATGAACTTTGAAGCATCAAGAGAATGTAACAGTGACAAGGTAAACCACGACAAAACACTGCTGAAATATTCCAACTCTTACAGTTCAAACAAAAAAAAAAAAAAAATCAAAAATGAACTTTGAAACATCTTCAGAATGTAACAGTGACAAGGTAAACTACGACAAACACTACTGAAATATTCCAACTGTTAAATTTCAATGAAAGAAATCCAAAATGAACTTTGAAAAATCAAGAGAATGTAACAGTGACAAGGTAAACCACGAGAAAACACTACTGAAATATTCCAACTCATATATTTCAATGAATACAAAAATCTAAAATGAACTTTGAAACATCAAGAGAATGTAACAGTGACAAGGTAAACCACGACAAAACACTACTGAAATATTCCAACTCTTACAGTTCAACAAAAAAAAATAATCAAAAATGAACTTTGAAACATCTTCAGAATGTAACAGTGACAAGGTAAACCACGACAAACACTACTGAAATATTCCAACTCTTAAATTTCAATGAAAGAAATCCAAAATGAACTTTGAAAAATCAAGAGAATGTAACAGTGACAAGGTAAACCACGCGAAAACACTACTGAAATATTCCAACTCATATATTTCAATGAAAACAAAATCTAAAATGAGCTTTGAAACATCAAGAGAATGTAACAGTGACAAGGTAAACCACGACAATGCATTACTGAAATGTTCCAACTCTTGCATTTAAAAAAAAATCTAAAATGAACTTTGAAACATCAACAGAATTTAATAGCGACAATTCTAACTCTTACATTTCAACAAAAAAAAATCCAAAATGAACTTTGAAACATCAAGAGAATGTAACAGTTACAAGGTAAACCACGATAAACACTACTGAAATATTCCAACTCTTACATTTCAAAAAAAAAAACAAAATGAACTTTGAAACATCAAGAGAATGTAACAGTGACAAGGTAAACCACGACAAACCACTTCTGAAATATTCCAATTCTTACATTTCAAAAAAAAAAAAAAAAAAAATCTAAAATGAACTTTGAACCATCAAGAGAATGTAACAGTGACAAGGTAAACCACGACAAAACACTACTGAAATATTACAACTGTTGCATTTCAACGAAAAAATATCCAAAATGAACTTTGAAAATATCAAGAGAATGTAACAGTGACATGGTAAACCACGAGAAAACACTACTGAAATAATCCAACTCTTACATTTCAACGAAAAAAAAAATCCAAAATGAACTTTGAAGCATCAAACGAATGTAATAGTCACAAGGTAAACATGAGATAACAGTACTGAAATATTCCAACTCTTACAGTTCAATGAAAAAAAAAAAAATCAAAAATGAACTTTGAAACATCTTCAGAATGTAGCAGTGATAAGGTAAACCACGACAAAACACAACTTAAATATTCCAACTCTTGCATTTCAAGGGAACAAAAATCCAAAATGAACTTTGAAACATCATGAGAATGTAGCAGTGACAAGGTAAACTTGACAAAACACTACTGAAGTATTCCAACTCTTGCATTAAAACGAAAAAATTCAAAATGAACTTTGAAACATCAAGAGAACGTAGCAGTGACAAGGTAAACACGACAAACCTCTACTGAAATAATCCAACTCTTACATTTCAATGAAAAAAATCCAAATTGAACTTTGAAACATCAAGAGAATGTAACAGTGACAAGGTAAACCATGAGAAAACAGTGCTGAAATATTCCAACTCTTGCATTTCAACGAAAAAATCCAAAATGAACTTTGAAGCATCAAGAGAATGTAACAGTGACAAGGTAAACCACGACAAACCTCTACTGAAATAATCCAACTCTTCCATTTCAATGAAAAAAATCCAAAATGAACTTTGAAACATCAAGATAACGTAACAGTGACAAGGTAAACCATGAGAAAACAGTGCTGAAATATTCCAACTCTTGCATTTTCAACGAAAAAATCCAAAATGAACTTTGAAGCATCAAGAGAATGTAACAGTGACAAGGTAAACCATGAGAAAACAGTCCTGAAATATTCCAACTCTTACAGTTCAACGAAAAAAAAAAAATCAAAAATGAACTTTGAAACATCTTCAGAATGTAGCAGTGTAGCACGTAGCAACAAAACACAACTGAAATATTCCAACTCTTGCATTTCAAGGGAAAAAAAAAATCCAAAATGAACTTTGAAACATCAAGAGAATGTAACATTGATAAGGTAAATCACGACAAAACACTACTGAAATATTCCAACTCTTGCATTTCAACGAAAAAAAATCCAAAATCAACTTTGAAACATCATGAGAGTGTAACATTGACAAGGTAAACCATGACAAAAACACTACTGAAATAATCCAACTCTTACATTTCAACGAAAAAAAAAAATCCTAAATCAACTTTGAAGCATCAAGAGATTGTAATAGTGCCAAGGTAAACCACAACAAAACAGTACTGAAATATGCCAACTCTTACATTTCAACGAATGAAATCTAAAATGAACTTTGAAACATCAAGAGAACGTAACAGTGACAAGGTAAACCACGACAAACACCACTGAAATATTCCAACTCTTACATTTCAACGAAAGAAATCCAAAATGAACTTTGAAACATCAAGAGAATGTAACAGTGACAAGGTAAACCATGACAAAAACACTATTGAAATAATCCAACTCTTACATTTCAACGAAAAAAATCCAAAATGAACTTTGAAGCATGAAGAGAAATAATAGTGACAAGGTAAACCACGACAAAACACTACTGAAATATTCCAACTCTTACATTTCAACGAATGAAATCCAAAATGAACTTTGAAACATCAAGAGAATGCAACAGTGACAAGGTAAACCCCGACAAACACTACTGAAATGTTCCAACTCTTAAATTTCAATGAAAGAAATCCAAAATGAACTTTGAAACATCATGAGAATGTAACAGTGACAAGGTAAACCACGACAAAACACTACTGAAATACGCCAACTCTTACATTTCAATGAATGTAATCCAAAATGAACTTTGAAACATCAAGTGAATGTAACAGTGACAAGGTAAACTACGACAAAACACTATTGAAATATTCCAACTCTTGCATTTCAACGAAAAAAAAAATCCAAAATGAACTTTGAAACATCTTCAGAATGTAACAGAGACATAGTAAACCACGACAAAACACTACTACTGAAATAATCAAAATCTTACATTTCAACGAAAAAAAAAATCCAAAATGAACTTTGAAACATCAAGAGAAATGTAACAGTGACAAGGTACCGCATCGTGTCTCTGAGCAAGCATAGAGTACAATTGTTAGAGCCATAAGCATATTTCATGCCATTTTAAAATATGTAAAAAAAAGAAAAAAAGTTGAATAATTTCAGTCCCAAAAAAAAAATTTAGTCCACTAAAAAAAAGGTGCTACTACAAACAATATTTTTCTAATAGTAAAAGTCACGACTAACATTTCTATATTATTCTCATTTTGAATTTGGAAAATATTAAATGTGATTTTTTTTATGTTTTAAGTATGTTTCATGTCATTCTAAGACCTGTAAATAAAAAAGTTGAAAAATATATCATGTTAAAAAAAAAATAACAAAAGTTAAAATAAAACTTAAAAAAAAAAATAAAAAAAATAGGGGGGAGGGGGCCAAAAAGTTGGAGGTGAGGCGACCCCTTGGAGTTTGGGGACAGGGGACCTTTGGGGGTTGAGGTCCCTGGTGGTTAGGGAACATTGGTGTTTATGATCCTTGACGGTTCATACTCATTTACACCTCACTACTTGATTTGTAAGGATTTCTATGGATTGATCTGAATTTCTTTATTAAAATTCTTTTCTTGTCATCTACATCTCTCTTACTATCAACTTTTTTTAGTATACTATAACGTTAGACCCTATTTTAAATTGACAACACTGTTCAAACGCCATTTGTGTATTATACAGAACATATCGAAGAAGTAAAGCTAGGTCAAGTCACAAGGTCATTCTATCATCGTTAACCATTTTCATAGATTGATGCTGTTCCAAATTTATAACAAATTGCCTGAGTTAACAAGCCCTTCGGGGATACCTTAACTGATAATCAGTTTAGCCCTTTTTTTACCATCTTCATACGGTCCGATCACTAATGTTATCTAGCTCTGTTTTTTCCCTATTATTCAATTAAGATCGGTCATACAGTCCAATTCGCAAATGCTATACCTTTTTCGCAAATATAGCTATTTTTTGTTATATGATTTAACACCATATGCCAATCAATCAATTCTGAGTGTAGCATGCTATTCTTTAATTAGCAGCGACGCATTCCTAACAAACTAGTCTTGACTAAAGGCAATTGTCCAAAAAATAGGTGTTGGCTCAGAAACCCCGTCTGTTAAGGCATATGCCAATCCTAGTAATAGCCATAGCAGTATTACCTATATGATAGGGGATACTCACTCTCTTTAAAAGGTGTAGAGGCTGACCTTGATAAAGTTCACCTGATACGCTTCATTGGTTCCTATATGCCTCGTAGAAGTATAATAGAGAATGACTTAGATGAAGTTCATTCAACTTGATACGCTTCAGTGGTTCCTAGTGCTGCTATAGAAGTATAATAGAGAATGACCTTGATAAAGTTCATTCAACCTCAAGAGTGCCCTAGGGAATGACCTAGATAAAGTTCATTCAACCTGATACGCTTCAGTGGTTCCTAGGGGCGTCGTAGAAGTATAATAGAGAATGACCTTGATAAAGTTCATTCAACCTCAAGAGTGCCCTAGGGGATAGCCTTGACATCTGCCTTGGAAAGGTGCCAAGGAACATAAACCATGCAAATAGCACGGTAAGGAACAGAAACCATGCAATTCCATACGACATTGCGAGGGGATACTCACTCTCAAGGGTGCCCTAGATAAAGTTCATTCAACCTGATACGCTTCAGTGGTTCCTATACGTCTTTGCAAAATGGAAACTCAATAGAGAATGACCTAGATAAAGTTCGTTCAACCTCAAGATTGCCCTAGGGGATGACCTAGATAAAGTTCATTCAACTTGATACGCTTCAGTGGTTTCTATACGTCCCGGCAAAATGGAACCTCAATAGAGAATGACCTAGATAAAGTTCGTTCAACCTCAAGAGTGCCCTAGGGGATAACCTAGATAAAGTTCATTCAACTTGATACGCTTCAGTGGTTCCTATACGTCCCGGCAAAATGGAACCTCAATAGAGAATGACCTAGATAAATTTCGTTCAACCTCAAGAGTGCCCTAGGGGATGACCTAGATAAACTTCATTCAACTTGATACGCTTCAATGGTTCCTATACGTCCCGGCAAAATGGGACCTCAATAGAGAATGACCTAGATAAAGTTCGTTCAACCTCAAGAGTGCCGTAGGGGATGACCTAGATAAAGTTCATTTAACTTGAAACGCTTCAGTGGTTCCTATACGTCCCGGCGAAATAGAACCTCAATAGAGAATGACCTAGATAAAGTTCATTCAACCTCAAGAGTGCCCTAGGGAATGACCTTGATAAAGTTCATTCAACCTGATACGCTTCAGTGCTTCCTATGGCCGTACGCAAAATATAATAGAGAATGACCAAGATAAAGTTCGTTCAAAACCTCAAGAGTGTCCTAGGGAATGACCTAGATAAAGTTCATTCAACCTAATACGCTTCAGTGCTTCCTATGGCCGTACGCAAAGTATAATAGAGAATGAAATAGATAAAGGTCGTTCAACCCCAAGCGTGCCCTAGGGGATGACCTAGATAAAGTTCCTTCAACTTGATACGCTTCAGTGGTTCCTATGGCCGTACGTAAAATATAACCTAGGTCTCTACTCGTATAGTATCTGTTTTGGGAATTTTGCATACATTTTCCGGGTGGGGAAGGGAGGAGAAATTTTCTGCTGGGAGGATTTTGCACGGGGAGAATTTCCATGGAGAAGGAAGTTTCCAGGGGGATGAACTTTTCATGGAAAATTTTACACTGGGTGAATTTGCCAGAATTCCTATACGAAATTTCTTTATATGTCTTGCTTTCTCTTTACCGGTTCAATTTTAGGCGTGGAGATGTTAAGGGTAATTGTCCGGGGTAAATTTTCAACAGGATTGAACTGTCCGGAGAATATTTCTGTGGGGAGGGGGATTTTTCCGTGGATGTGGAGCCAGGTATCCTGGGACGACTTAATCCCCCACAGTCCCCTGGGGCTCTCGCTCTTTACGTTAAAGTTTTTTATTGTTTTATAAAGCAGAGTTGTGAGAAAGAGTCAAACTTTAGCGTAAAGAGCGAGAGCCCTTTACGCTGTATGACCTGTATGACCGATCTTAATTGAATAATAGGAAAAAAATTTCTGTTGGTTTTAAGTTTTAATGTCGCACCTTACTTTAGTTAAAAAAAATTGTTTTTTTTCTTAATTTTATTTAAAGACAATAAGCAAAGGAGACGCTTTGCGATCACCATCTGGGTAAATAGTTTTTTTTTTTATGCTACAAAAGACTTGAAGTTAAGCAATAATAAACTTTAGCGTAAAGAGCGAGGACTTTAAAAGGTTTGTACTTCCCCACAGATTCAGGATAATTTTGTTCCGTCTTTGAATGGAAAAGGTTGGGGAAAACTAGAGAGCTATTGCTGTAGTGACTGGAAAAAAGATGTACTTCAAGTTATTCGGTAAGTATGAGAAACAATGGATAAGATTATTGGTAACAACCGGATTAACAACCTCTCAGGTAGCAGAAAGTCTTGTTCACAGGCTTTTAAGGTCAATAGCTTGAGCTTTCGGTTTCAAAACAAGTGGCACTGCATCTTCTCATGTGACTTTTGGGTCCTTGCAATTACCCCTGGCTTCAAATGGTAGGAACTGGGGCATATAGTCCATATGGTATTTCGCTCACGGGAGCCAAGAAGTATTACATGGATCCTTTGATTTCATAGTAATTACTATCCCTTTGTCAAGATGCATCTTCTCACCCTTAGTTAAAATACGCGAATATCATCTGAATTTTAAAGCTTGGTATTCTCTAAAGCTTGTCACATATTTTGGTTCTATCTAAAAATCAAGCAAATTTACTGCAGCAAATCATGGCATCCGTGATTCCGTGATCCGTGATTCCAAGTCTTTATTTCTGCATTTTACTCTAACCACAATCAAACTGAAATCCAATAATGAATAAACAGATAAAAACAAATTGAACACAAATGCAAGGGCACCAATTTTTGAAAATGTTTGGAAATTTTGAAAATGTACCCGCAGACATTTTTTTTCAAGATTTAAAAGTTTTTTTTCATTTTTCTCAGTGACGATACTAAAAAACAGCAATTTCAAATCTAGGACGGGAGATATCCCAAAATAGTACTCCAGCACAAGCGTTAAGTTTTTCTGAACCTCTACATTTCCTTTTTTTTTTGGGGGGGGGGGGGGGTAGGTGTAACCATCTTTGGAGTCAAGACTGGGAAGCCATATTATTTTTCTGTAAAATTAAAAATTTGCACTTAAATATGTTTCATTGCAAGATCTTCGTAGTTCTTCAGAAAATTAGGTACATTGACTATCTAACGAGCATTACTCAAGATTTCAGATGTTAAATGGCGGCAGCTGTTATTATTTTTAGTCCTAATACATATATATATATATATATATATATATATATATATATATATATATATATATATATATATATATATATATATATATATATATATATATATATATATATATATATATATATATATATATATATATATATATATATATATAAGTAGACTAAGAGGTACCATTTCTGAGCCTCCTATGTACCAAACAGGTTTTTCTGGTAGGTATTCTAGTAGTCCAATTCTACAGGGCATTACACCTTTGCCAAGAGATTTACGCAATACCAGTCCTATAGCTAATACTTCTACGACGCTGATTAAGGACAAGTTTTTCTGACATACAGACAGGTTTTTTTTTTTTTTTTTTTTTTTTTTTAGCATTTGCAAAAAAGGGGTAATTAGTGATTGGAAATTTTTTTAATGCTTTTACAATCGGAGATGTTTGATTAAACCTTTGCAAAAAAGGGGTAATGGGATTTGCGAATTGGAGGTAATAATTTATTTTAGTAAAGTAATTATTTATTTTAGTAAAGTAATAATTTATTTTAGTAAAGTAATAATTTATTTTAGTAAAGTAATAATTTATTTTCTGTATTGTATATTCAAGAGGTGAAATCAATAAAGAGCTTGGAATTGAGTTTTATGGATGATATGGAAAAATGGCACATGTTAAATATTCGGGTAAACATACGACTAAGAAACACTTTACTATAAATAAGGCTATCGTGTTTTTCCGATTTTTTCTAGGCGGGGCGATTTTCTAGGATTTTCTATTTAGTTTAAATAATTCTAGGAGGAATTGAGTTTTATGGATGATATGGAAAAATGGCACATGTTAAATATTCGGGTAAACATACGACTATAAATAAGGCTATTGTGTCTTTCTGAACTTTCTGTGCGAGGCAGGGGTAACTATTTAGTTTAAATAATTCTAGGAGGAACTGAGTTTTGTGGCTGGTGTGGAAAAAATGGTACTTGTTAAATATTCGGATAAAACATACGACTAAGAAACGCTTCACTATAAATAAGGCTATCGTGTTTTTCCGAACTTTCTAGGGCGGGGGTAACTATTTAGTTTAAATAATTCTAGAAGGAATTGAGTTTTATGGATGGTATGGAAAAATGGTACTTGTTAAATATTCGGGTAAACATACGACTAAGAAACGCTTCACTATAAATAAGGCTATCGTGTTTTTCCGATTTTTCTAGGCGGGGGTAACTATTTAGTTTAAATAATTCTAGGAGGAATTGAGTTTTATGGATGGTATGGAAAAATGGTACTTGTTAAATATTCGGGTAAACATACGACTAAGAAACGCTTCACTATAAATAAGGCTATCGTGTTTTTCCGAACTTTCTAGGGCGGGGGTAAACTATTTAGTTTAAATAATTCTAGGAGGAATTAAGTTTTATGGATGATATGGAAAAATGGTACTTGTTAAATATTCGGGTAAACATACGACTAAGAAACGCTTCACTATAGATAAGGCTATCGTGTTTTTCCGAACTTTATAGGGGCGGGGGTAAGTATTTAGTTTAAATAATTCTAGGAGGAATTGAGTTTTAAGGATGGTATGGAAAAATGGTACTTGTTAAATATTCGGGTAAACATACGACTAAGAAACGCTTCACTATAAATAAGGCTACCGTGTTTTTTTCCGAACTTTCTAGGGTGGGGGGTAACTATTTAGTTTAAATAATTCTAGGAGGAATTGAGTTTTATGGATGGTATGGAAAAATGGTACTTGTTAAATTTTCAGGTAAACATACGACTAAGAAACGCTTCACTATAAATAAGGCTATCGTGTTTTTCCGATTTTTCTAGACGGGGGGTAACTATTTAGTTTAAATAATTCTAGGAGGAATTGAGTTTTATGGATGGTATGGAAAAATGGTACTTGTTAAATATTCGGGTAAACATACGACTAAGAAACGCTTCACTATAAATAAGGCTATCGTGTTTTTTCTGAACTTTCTAGGGCGGGGGTAACTATTTAGTTTAAATAATTCTAGGAGGAATTGAGTTTTATGGATGATATGGAAAAATGGTACTTGTTAAATATTCGGGTAAACATACGACTAAGAAACGCTTCACTATAGATAAGACTATCGTGTTTTTCCGAACTTTATAGGGCGGGAGTAAGTATTTAGTTTAAATAATTCTAGGAGGAATTGATTTTTGTGGGTGGTACGGAAAAATGGTACGTGTTAAATATTCGGGTAAACATTCGACTATAAATAAGGCTATCGCGTCTTCCTGAACTTTCTGTTGGAGGCGGGGGTAAGTATTTAGTTTAAATAATTCTAGGAGGAATTGAGTTTTGTGGATGGTGTTGAAAAATGGTACGTGTTGAATATTTGGGTAAACATACGACTAAGAAACGCTTCACTATAAATAAGGCTATTGTGTTTTTTCTGAACTTTCTAGGGCGGGGGTAAGTATTTAGTTTAAATAATTCTAGGAGGATTGAGTTTTATGGATGGTATGGAAAAATGGTACTTGTTAAATATTCGGGTAAACATACGACTAAGAAACGCTTCACTATAAATAAGGCTATTGTGTTTTTCTGAACTTTCTAGGGCGGGGGTAACTATTTAGTTTAAATAATTCTAGGAGGAATTGAGTTTTATGGATGGTATGGAAAAATGGTACTTGTTAAATATTCGGGTAAACATACGACTAAGAAACGCTTCACTATAAATAAGGCTAGTGTTTTTCTTGACGTGCCTACTTAGGTAATAATGGAATATTTAGTATTTTTTCTAATTTATGTGTTTTTCTTAAGAAATTCCCACTGGAGGTTTTATGACTCCTCCCCACATGAATTCAGATGGTTTTAGGACTCATCTCACTAGCCATAACTCCATTCAACCTTGAGCGAAGGTATAAAAGTTTGATGATGTATTTCTCTACCTAACAAGTACATTAATAGCCTCCAAGATGATAGGACTGTATGACACCGAATTTATTGGATTAAAAAAATCATCTTGTGGTTTTATATTTGAATGTGCTTTTTTATTATTGTCTATGGATCTCGAAGAAATTGACTGTTATCATTGGATAGTGAACTATAGTCTGTTTGAGTATGATAAAAGCTTGTGGAGTACTACATTACGTTATATAAACAGACTGGGATTCTATGATAGAGTGATTACACCACTTAATAATGCTGGTCAGGAACTGAGAAATGTTCAGGAGGAAGTCAGTGAAATTTGCAGCTTTTTCGGGGTTGAAGCACTCTACGTAAAGGGCAATGTACCTACAGATAAAGTTTTAATTCAAAAGTGTAATCCTAGGATTCCACTTTTCAATCTAGAAGAGTTTAAGTGTCCTAAATTTGAAGGGGGTTATCACCGTCCTGAAGACGAGGTTAGATTCTTCGCACAGTGGATACCTAAGAACATACCTGATCGTGATAAATCCATAAGACATGGTTAAAAAAAAAAACTATTCTATATCATGGGATCATCGTTTCTGGATGTTTAAGTGTGAACTCTAAGTACTATTTTTATGTAAATATGTAGTGTTGTATTTTTTTTTTCTCAAAAAATATGTTAATATGTTTAGGCAATAAATATCTTTAAGCTTAACCCGTCTTTATTCTTTAGAATAGTTTTATTCATTTCATTAAATTATGAAGAAATTGTAAGTAAGTAACAATAGCTTTCTTGAATTCGCTTCCTGGACACAATACAGATATTTTATTCAAGAGATCATAATAAAATCGCAAGTAAGTAATAAAGTCTTTATTGTTTTAACCTATTGGATACACAATACTGAAATTTCATTCAAGAAATTATGAAGGAATTGTAAATAGGTAACACACTCATTCTTGAAGTCACCTCTTGTATACACAATGCAGAAATTTCATTTAAGAAATTATCAAAAATTGTAAGTAAGTAGCAAATTCTTTCTTGAATTCGCCTCCTATGAAAAAAATTGTAAGTAAGTAACAAATTCTTTCTTGAAGTCACCTCAAGGATACACAATACAGAAATTTCATTGAAGAAAATTATGAAAAAATTGTAAGTAAGTAGCAAATTCTTTCTTGAATTCACCTGCTAGATAAACAAAAAAGACATTTCGTTCAAGAAATTATGACAAAATTCTAAGTAAGTAACAAACTCTTATTTGTTTTCATGACTTAGATATAGGATGTAGAAATATAATTCAAGAAATTATGAAAATATTTGTAAGTAAGTAACAAACTCTTTATTGATTTCACCTCTTGGATATACAGTACAGATACTTCATTCAAGAAATTATCAGTCGTTTTATTCCGTGTGATTTTTTCTTTACATGGTGTTCGTTCAAAAAAGCGAGGATTTCTGTTAAATAAATAATTCTTATATTTTTTCCGTTCAATTGAAAACGAGGTTTTCTGTTAATAAATAATTGTTATACCTTTTAAAATAGCTTTACGGGTTTTGAGGGGCTCTGTCGTTTTATTCCGTGTGATTTTTTCTTACATAGAGTTCGTTCAAAAAGCGAGGATTTCTGTTAAATAAATAGTTCTTATATTTTTTTCCGTTCAATTGAAAGCGAGGATTTCTGTTAAATAAATAATTGTTATACCTTTTAAAGTAGCTTTACGGGTTTTGAGGGGCTCTGTCGTTTTATTCCGTGTGATTTTTTCTTACATAGTGTTCGTTCAAAAAGCGAGGATTTCTGTTAAATAAATAGTTCTTATATTTTTTTTCCGTTCAATTGAAAGCGAGGATTTCTATTAAATAAATAATTGTTATATCCTTTAAAATAGCTTTACGGGGTTTGAGGGATTCTCTCGTTAGTTAGGTTCTTCGCACAGTGGATACCTAAGAACATACCTGATCATGATAAATATAAGACATGGTAAAAACTATTCTATATCATGAGACCATCGTTTGTGGATGTTTAAGAGTGAACTCTAAGTACTATTTCTTATGTAAACATTTGTTGTTGTGCTTTTTTTTTTCTAAAAAAAAAATCTGTTAATGCGTTTAAGCAATAAATATCTTTAAGCTTAACCCGTCTTTATTCTTTAGAATAGTTCTATTCTTTTCATTAAATTGTGAAGAAATTGTAAGTAACAATCGCTTTCTTGAATTCGCTTCCTGGACACAATACAGATATTTAATTCGAGAAATCATGATAAATCGCATTCACCTGCTCGATAAACAAAGACATTTCATTCAAGAAATTACGACAAAATTCTAAGTAGGTAACAAACTCTTTATTGTTTTCATGACTTAGATACACGATGTAGAAATTTAATTCAAGAAATTATGAAAAAATTCTCAGTAAGTAACAATTTCTTTCTTGAAGTCAACTCTTGTGTAGAAATTTAATTCAAGAAATTATGAAAAAATTCTCAGTGAGTAACAATTTCTTTCTTGAAGTCAACTCTTGGATACACAATACGGAAATTTCATTTAAGAAATTATGAAAAATTGTAAGCAAGTAACAAACTCTTTCCTGAAGTCACCTCTTGGATACACAATGCAGAAACTTCATTTAAGAAACTATGAAAAATTGTAAGTAAGTAACAAATTATTTCTTGAAGTCACCTCTTGGATACACAATACAGAATTTTCATTAAAGAAATTATGAAAAAAAATTGTAAGTAAGTAGCAAATTCTTTCTTGAATTCACCTGCTGGATAAACAAAAAGACATTTCGTTCAAGAAATTATGACAAAATTCTAAGTAAGTAACAAACTCGTAATTGTTTTCACGACTTAGATATACGATGTAGAAATTTAATTCAAGAAATTATGAAAAAATTCTCAGTAAGTAGCAATTTCTTTCTTGAAGTCAACTCTTGGATACGCAATACGGAAATTTCATTCAAGAAATTATGAAAATATTTGTAAGTAAGTAACAAACTCTTTATTGATTTCACCTCTTGGATATACAGTACAGATACTTCATTCAAGAAACTATGAAAAAAATTGTAAGTAAGTAACAATTCTTTCTTGAAGTCACCTCTTGGATACACAATACAGAAATTTCATTAAAGATTTTATGAAAAAATTGTAAGTAAGTAGCAAATTCTTTCTTGAATTCACCTGCTGGGTAAACAAAAAGACATTTCGTTCAAGAGAAATTATGACAAAATTATAAGTAAGTAACAAACTCTTAATTGTTTTCACGACTTGGATATACGATGCAGAAATTTAATTCAAGAAATTATGAAAATATTTGTAAGTAAGTAACAAACTCTTTATTGATTTCACCTCTTGGATATACAGTACAGATACTTCATAAGTAAGTAACAACTCTTTATTGTTTTCACGAGTTAGATATACAATGTAGAAATTAAATTCAAGAAATTATGAAAAAATTCTCAGTAAGTAACCATTTCTTTCTTGAAGTCAACTCTTGGATACACAATACGGAAATTTCATTCGAGAAATTATGAAAATATTTGTAAGTAAGTAACAAACTCTTTATTGATTTCACCTCTTGGATATACAGTACAAGATACTTCATTCAAGAAACATGATTAAACACGTTTTGAAACTATATACTATTTGCTTGCCTTTCCTTGGCACTTTTCCAAACGAGCGGGGATTCCCCAAAGGTTCCTACACATTGCAAAAAAAGTGGCCAGTACGAAAACTCCACGTTTTCAACCAGACTGTTTTTTTTAGACAACACCAATAAAATATGCAAAGTCGACATAGCTTTATTTCATTTTTTCAAGGTTAATTTAGACGAGGTTACGTGCTTTCGTTCAAGAAACTATGACAAATTTCTAAGTAAGTAACAAACTCGTAATTGTTTTTCACGACTTAGATATACGATGTAGAAATTTTAATTCAAGAAATTATGAAAAAATTCTCAGTAAGTAACAATTTCTTTCTTGAAGTCAACTCTTGGATACACAATACGGAAATTTCATTCAAGAAATTATGAAAATATTTGTAAGTAAGTAACAAACTCTTTATTGATTTCACCTCTTGGATATACAGTACAGATACTTCATTCAAGAAACTATGAAAAAAATTGTAAGTAAGTAACAAATTCTTTCTTGAAGTCACCTCTTGGATACACAATACAGAAATTTCATTAAAGAAATTATGAAAAAATTGTAAGTAAGTAGCAAATTCTTTCTTGAATTCACCTGCTGGATAAACAAAAAGACATTTCGTTCAAGAAATTATGACAAAATTCTAAGTAAGTAACAAACTCTTAATTGTTTTCACGACTTAGATATACGATGCAGAAAATTTAATTCAGGAAATTATGAAAATATTTGTAGTAAGTAAGTAACAAACTCTTTATTGATTTCACCTCTTGGATATACAGTACAGATACTTCATAAGTAAGTAACAAACTCTTTATTGTTTTCACGAGTTAGATATACAATGTAGAAATTAAATTCAAGAAATTATGAAAAAAATCTCAGTAAGTAACCATTTCTTTCTTGAAGTCAACTCTTGGATACACAATACGGAAATTTCATTCGAAAATTATGAAAATATTTGTAAGTAAGTAACAAACTCTTTATTGATTTCACCTCTTGGATATACAGTACAGATACTTCATTCAAGAAACATGATTAAACACGTTTTGAAACTATATGCTATTTGCTTGCCTTTCCTTGGCACCTTTCCAAACGAGCGGGGATTCCCCACAGGTTTCCTACACATTGCAAAAAAGTGGCCAGTACGAAAAAACTCCACGTTTTCAACCAGACTGGTTTTTTTAGACAACACCAATAAAATATGCAAAGTCGATATAGCTTTATTTCATTTTTTCAAGGTTAATTTAGACGAGGTTACGTGCTTTCGTTCAAGAAACTATGACAAATTTCTAAGTAAGTAAGTAACAAACTCGTAATTGTTTTCACGACTTAGATATACGATGTAGTAAATTTAATTCAAGAAATTATGAAAAAAAATTCTCAGTAAGTAACAATTTCTTTCTTGAAGTCAACTCTTGGATACACAATACGGAAATTTCATTCAAGAAATTATGAAAATATTTGTAAGTAAGTAACAAACTCTTTATTGATTTCACCTCTTGGATATACAGTACAGATACTTCATTCAAGAAACATGATTAAACACGTTTTGAAACTATATGCTATTTGCTTGCCTTTCCTTGGCACCTTTCCAAACGAGCGGGGATTCCCCACAGGTTCCTACACATTGCAAAAAAGTGGCCAGTACGAAAACTCCACGTTTTCAACCAGACTGGTTTTTTTAGACAACACCAATAAAATATGCAAAGTCGATATAGCTTTATTTCATTTTTTCAAGGTTAATTTAGACGAGGTTACGTGCGCGCACGTAACCTTCATAATTTCCTTCATAATTTCCTTCATAATTTCCATAAATTCAATTCATAATTTCATAATACAATTCCTTCATAATTTCTTGAATGAAATTTCAGTATTGTGTATCCAATAGGTTAAAACAATAAAGACTTTATTACTTACTTGCGATTTTATTATGATCTCTTGAATTAAATATCTGTATTGTGTCCAGGAAGTGAATTCAAGAAAGCTATTGTTACTTACTTACAATTTCTTCATAATTTAATGAAATGAATAAAACTATTCTAAAGAATAAAGACGGGTTAAGCTTAAAGATATTTATTGCCTAAACGTATTAACATATTTTTTGAGAAAAAAATACAACACTACATATTTACATAAAAATAGTACTTAGAGTTCACACTTAAACATCCAGAAAACGATGATCCCATGATATAGAATAGTTTTTTTTTAACCATGTCTTATGGATTTATCACGATCAGGTATGTTCTTAGGTATCCACTGTGCGAAGAATCTAACCTCGTCTTCAGGACGGTGATAACCCCCTTCAAATTTTAGGGACACTTAAAACTCTTCTAGATTGAAAAGTGGAATCCTAGGATTACACTTTTGAATTAAAACTTTATCTGTAGGTACATTGCCCTTTACGTAGAGTGCTTCAACCCCGAAAAGCTGCAAATTTCACTGACTTCCTCCTGAACATTTCTCAGTTCCTGACCAGCATTATTAAGTGGTGTAATCACTCTATCATAGAATCCCAGTCTGTTTATATAACGTAATGTAGTACTCCACAAGCTTTTATCATACTCAAACAGACTATAGTTTCACTATCCAATGATAACAGTCAATTTCTTCGAGATCCATAGACAATAATAAAAAAGCACATTCAAATATAAAACCACAAGATGATTTTTTTAATCCAATAAATTCGGTGTCATACAGTCCTATCATCTTGGAGGCTATTAATGTACTTGTTAGGTAGAGAAATACATCATCAAACTTTTATACCTTCGCTCAAGGTTGAATGGAGTTATGGCTAGTGAGATGAGTCCTAAAACCATCTGAATTCATTGTGGGGAGGAGTCATAAAACCTCCAGTCGGAATTTCTTAAGAAAAACAAATACATTAGAAAAAATACTAAATATTCCATTATTACCTAAGTAGGCACGTCAAGAAAAACACTAGCCTTATTTATAGTGAAGCGTTTCTTAGTCGTATGTTTACCCGAATATTTAACAAGTACCATTTTTCCATACCATCCATAAAACTCAATTCCTCCTAGAATTATTTAAACTAAATAGTTACCCCCGCCCTAGAAAGTTCAGAAAAAAACACAATAGCCTTATTTATAGTGAAGCGTTTTCTTAGTCGTATGTTTACCCGAATATTTAACAAGTACCATTTTTCCATACCATCCATAAAACTCAATTCCTCCTAGAATTATTTAAACTAAATACTTACCCCCGCCCTAGAAAGTTCAGAAAAACACAATAGCCTTATTTATAGTGAAGCCTTTCTTAGTCGTATGTTTTACCCAAATATTCAACACGTACCATTTTTCAACACCATCCACAAAACTCAATTCCTCCTAGAATTATTTAAACTAAATACTTACCCCCGCCTCCAACAGAAAGTTCAGGAAGACGCGATAGCCTTATTTATAGTCGAATGTTTACCCGAATATTTAACACGTACCATTTTTCCGTACCACCCACAAAAATCAATTCCTCCTAGAATTATTTAAACTAAATACTTACTCCCGCCCTATAAAGTTCGGAAAAACACGATAGTCTTATCTATAGTGAAGCGTTTCTTAGTCGTATGTTTACCCGAATATTTAACAAGTACCATTTTTCCATATCATCCATAAAACTCAATTCCTCCTAGAATTATTTAAACTAAATAGTTACCCCCGCCCTAGAAAGTTCGGAAAAAAAAACACGATAGCCTTATTTATAGTGAAGCGTTTCTTAGTCGTATGTTTACCCGAATATTTAACAAGTACCATTTTTCCATACCATCCTTAAAACTCAATTCCTCCTAGAATTATTTAAACTAAATACTTACCCCCGCCCCTATAAAGTTCGGAAAAACACGATAGCCTTATCTATAGTGAAGCGTTTCTTAGTCGTATGTTTACCCGAATATTTAACAAGTACCATTTTTCCATATCATCCATAAAACTCAATTCCTCCTAGAATTATTTAAACTAAATAGTTACCCCCGCCCTAGAAAGTTCGGAAAAACACGATAGCCTTATTTATAGTGAAGCGTTTCTTAGTCGTATGTTTACCCGAATATTTAACAAGTACCATTTTTCCATACCATCCATAAAACTCAAATTCCTCCTAGAATTATTTAAACTAAATAGTTACCCCCGCCTAGAAAATAGGAAAAACACGATAGCCTTATTTATAGTGAAGCGTTTCTTAGTCGTATGTTTACCCGAATATTTAACAAGTACCATTTTTCCATACCATCCATAAAACTCAATTCCTTCTAGAATTATTTAAACTAAATAGTTACCCCCGCCCTAGAAAGTTCGGAAAAACACGATAGCCTTATTTATAGTGAAGCGTTTCTTAGTCGTATGTTTACCCGAATATTTAACAAGTACCATTTTTTTCCACACCAGCCACAAAACTCAGTTCCTCCTAGAATTATTTAAACTAAATAGTTACCCCTGCCTCGCACAGAAAGTTCAGAAAGACACAATAGCCTTATTTATAGTCGTATGTTTACCCGAATATTTAACATGTGCCATTTTTCCATATCATCCATAAAACTCAATTCCAAGCTCTTTATTGATTTCACCTCTTGAATATACAATACAGAAAATAAATTATTACTTTACTAAAATAAATTATTACTTTACTAAAATAAATTATTACTTTACTAAAATAAATTATTACTTTACTAAAATAAATTATTAGCTCCAATTCGCAAATCCCATTACCCCTTTTTTTTTGCAAAGGTTAATCAAACATCTCCGATTGTAAAAGCATTAAAAATTTTCCAATCACTAATTACCCCTTTTTTGCAAATGCTAAAAAAAAAAAAAAAAAAAAAACCTGTCTGTATGTCAGAAAAACTTGTCCTTAATCAGCGTCGTAGAAGTATTAGCTATAGGACTGGTATTGCGTAAATCTCTTGGCAAAGGTGTAATGCCCTGTAGAATTGGACTACTAGAATACCTACCAGAAAAACCTGTTTGGTACATAGAGGCTCAGAAATGGTACCTCTTAGTCTACTTATATATATATATATATATATATATATATATATATATATATATATATATATATATATATATATATATATATATATATATATATATATATATATATATATATAATATATATATATATATATATGTATATATATATATATATATATATATATATATATATATATATATATATATATACTATATATATATATATATATATATATATATATATCTATATATATATATATATATATATATATATATATATATATTTCAATTGGTTTTGAACAACGGCATGCGGCATGTTTATCCAAGTTTAGGGGTACCATGCACAAGACACAACGCGTGTTAATTGAGACACTGAACCGAAAAATAAACAATCCATTTTCAACTTAAGGGGTCCGTAGCTCTAAATCGATTGCACCGAAAAAAGATAAAAAAGGTCTTTAATTGAGTAAAATCAACATAAACTGTCTCAACAAATAGTTCGGCTTAAAACACTGACAGGCTCGTATGAATTTTAATAAACTGGTTAATATAGTTTTCTTGAACAAAGCCAAGAGAATTTTTGTATAACAAACCATTTAAAAAATAGAGAGAGCATAAGAAAAAAAAGTGAATCACACTAAATGAGTCTCCTGAATCAGGTGAACCACAATTTAAGTTCTCTAATAAAACTGTTGCTTTAAACAAACACAATTTCTTTAACATTGAAGAGATAGCAAAGCGTCTTGGACGGCTTCCACCCCTTAACCATAATCTTTAGTATGTGGTAAGATTGTATTTTATTCACTGTCTTTGGAAAATTCTTCATTAGCTTCTTATATTTGACACGATGTAAAGGTAACGCGGCCTTCGTCATTATAAAGGAGTATTCGAAATACTTTACAATTGTTTCCCTAAGGATGTTTCCACAAACACCAATAGGGGTGGGGGGGGCAATGCCTTCATGAAACAAGAAGTCATTAAACATGCCATACAAATAAAAAATGATATGTGTGATAGTTTAAGTCTCGGCAAAGAAGCTGCTTACCCTCCTTACCTCCCTAGCTCTTAACCCTCCCCTCCTCGATAAATTTGCTAATAGCACTCATGATCCCCCTTCCATCTTTGTGCGGTAGGCGTGTGAATATAACCTTTAATGCTATATATAAAAAAAGATTTTGTACAATAAGAGGACACGCTGAATACCCCCCACAGTTTAAAAACAGACTAAAGAGTATTTCTTGGGGAGTTAGTTAGTTTTTTAGGAGGGGTTATGAGGAGGCTATAGGGCTGGGGAGTGGGTGGAAGGGGGTGGGGGGTGGTTGGAGCTATATTTTGATGGTGGTTGTTGTGTGGGAGAAGTTGATTATTTTTAAAATTGAATTTTTAGTTTAGGATGTTTCTAAGAATTTTTATGTAGGTAATAACTACGCGTTAGCAAAAATTAATTTTTTCTCTTTATAAATTAAAAAAAAATAGTTCCTTGCAACACTATCCCCCCCTCCCCCCCCCCCCCCCAGAATAATTCCCTGACAACGCTCAAGATCGCTCCCCCTTTTGTGCTGGTAGGCATATGAATGTAATTTTTTATGATACGAAGAAAAACATTTTTCTGTAATGAGGAGGGAGTTATTTCCCCACGGCACCTATATTCAGGCTTAGTGCAAATAAATGGATATTAGATATTGATCTATGCTCCCCCACCCTCTACCTCCCTTCTTATATTTTCATGAGGGATGACGGAGAGTTAGGAAAGTTTGTCATAAAAATTCCCTTTTTAAGGCATCAGGTACCCCCTTCCCCCTCCACATTTATAGCATTAAAGCTCTGAAACTGGGAAGTTCAATATAAAATTTTTTCAAAAGCGTATATAAATTTTCAATAATTCTAAATCCATTTACCATCTGGGAATTTTGAATCGACACCAACTTGGCCCTTTTTGCAATACAATGGCAGAAAACGCCACTTATATGTTGCACAATATTTTTTGGCTAATTAAAAAGGGCACTAAAATTCCCAATTTCTGTTTGAGTGAATCGTCTCCCAATTTTCTACGACTATTGGTCCTATGCGAACAACCCCCTGGGAAAAAAACAACAATAAATAAACATGCATCCATGATGTTCCATCTCTAAAAACAAAGAAGAAAAAATTACATATTTTTGTAGCTGGGAACTTGAAAATCCTAAATAAAAGGTTTTCTGATGTGCTAAATTTGATGGTGTAATTTTCATTAAAACCTCTTGCCTTCTGGGGGGTGTATTGCTCCTTTTTGAAAATCAAGCAAATTTTCTGAGACTCTTAGCTTTCGGTGGGCAAATTCAAACTCGATTATTTTTTCTTGTATTTGCAGTCACCATTAAATATACCTTTGTATTGTTCAGGTAGCCTGCTAGACCTAGTAGAAAAAGAAATTCAGTACAACCAACTATATAATAATAACAACAATAGCTACATATTGCTTTTTACTTACGGTTCATTACATCAATCTGTTTATCAGTCTGTTTGATACTTCATGTAAATACAGAAAAAACTGTCATTTAGCCATTCATTTTCAAACTGCAACTACTCATGCTTAAGGCTTCCGATCTTCAGGGGTCTCTAACTTCTAATTGATAGTAATAGGTTAAAGTGAAAAAACACAATGTTTCCTCATTTCCAAGATGTGGTGCTTAACCTGTAGTGAAGAGGGTTTCAGGCCATGACAAGTCGACTGACCATTTTAGAATTTGCATTCTTCAGCACCTTGACCCTCGTTGGACAAAATTGATGTTTTGTGGTACAACTACTACTACTAACAACTCACTGCAGTACCAAGCCGCCAGAGAGCAAACAGCGCTTCGCACGCTCCTCCTCCATCCCAATCTATTCAAAGCCTCCCTCTTTCGCAAGAAGTTCCCATTTTCCCTAAATCTTTCTTGACGAAAACCTACCATCTCATTTGGGGACGACCTGCTTTTCGTTTGGCACTAAAAGGTTTGCCAACAAGGATGATCTTTGCAAATCTGTCTCCCTTCATCTGCAAAACTTGTCCTGGCCATTTCAACCTTTAACGGCAGAAAACGTCATTTTTACCGCATGATATATACAGTATTTTATATAAAAAAAAAAACATTGCCCATATGAGAAGCTTTGCAGGATCTTTTTTAAAATGAATTACATGAGATTCCTTGGAGTATTTGAGCTTCCCCGAACAAATCTTACGAGTATACATGCACACATGGAAGATGAGAGATATTGTCCATGAAAGAGCCATGTGTTCATGGCTCTGTGTCATGAAAGAGCCAAAGATGGAGGAGAGATAATGCCCATGAACGAGCCATGTGTTCATGGCTCTGTGTCATGAAAGAGCCAAAGATGGAAGAAGAGAGATATTGCCCATGAAAGAGCCATGTGTTCATGGCTCTGTTTCATGAAAAAAGCTATGTGGTGTGGTAAATGGTGTGCGTCTGTGAAACAGAATCATGCCCTTGTCCTTTACAAAATGTAATTTTTGCAATAATGCAAAAATCAGACATTTGATTCAGCTGATAGAGAAGCATTAGAAATTGTCCTTTTTTTGTAAGACCCATCAATTAAGTTGATTAAAGTGGCTGGTGCAATGAACAAGAATAATATTTCTAAGACTAAGATAGGAAGTTGTGATTAGTAGTTGGCTCAGCGCAGAATTAGGAGTTAAGCAGGGTCACGTCCCTGTTTTTATGGATTCTTTTGACAGACTTTGTCCTAAGGAATGCAGCAATAGCATCGGAAAAACATTCCTCAAACGGGAAGGTATAATTCTCCCATACTTACATTATGCATACGACTGTCCTAGATATTAATTAACTTTTTTTTGGACGTTCTGAGAGTTCAAGGTACAACATGCTAATCAATTTTAGAATACATTTTTAGAATTCATTTCTTATAGTAAATTCTTAGTTGCTTAGACCAGAAATAAGCGAGCGAGAAGAGGTGATGATAGGAAGAGCAGAATAGCCAAGGTTCAGGGTGTTTTCTCACACTTGAAACAACTTTGGAAGGATAGGAAGATAAGTGTTCAACCTAAGATTAGAATACGGAAAGTTATGGTCAGATATGGCCTAGTATCAGCAATCTTACCCTCGCAAAATAATCAATCAATCTATTTATATTCATATATCGTATATCGTAACATATATCGTTTATCATTATATTTGTAACGTTATACTTGTAACGTATATCGTCTACATATGTCGTAAAATATTATACCGGAAGGATAGGAAGATAAATGTTTGAACTAAGATTAGAATACTGGAATCTGCGGTTATTACAGTGGTCAAGTAGGACTATGGATCGTGGGCGCTTCGGAAGGCTGGAGAAAATTGTAAAAGTGTTCCAAAGAAATGGTCCTATAATGTTTTAGCATACTTATTACAGAAGTTTTGCTGTATTCTGTCGTATTTTTTTTTAAAAAAATCAAACAAATAAAAAAAAACGGGTATAACATTTTAAAGGTGTGCGTGTAACTGAAAACCCGTGTAACTGAACCCCAAGCAACTGCACCCCTGTAACTGAACCACCGTGCAACTGAACCCCCGTATAACCGAACACCCGTGCAAGTGAACCCTCGTGTAACTGAACCACCGGGCAACTGAGCCCCATTTAAACTGAACTCCCATGTAACTAAAACCCCGTGTACCTGAACCCCCCGTGCAACTGAACCACCGTAGAACTGAACCACCGTGCAACTGAACCCCTGTGTAACTGAACCACCGTGCAACTGAACTCTCGTGTAACTGAACCACCGTGCAACTGAACCCTCGTGTAACTGAACCCTCGTGCACCTCAACCACCGTACTTACATTGGGTAATACACAATAGGGTTATTAACCATAGTTATTTAACTATGGTATAGTTATTTAACTTTTAAACTGTTTTAAATAAAATGGCCGTCCCAAAATTTAGATTGGATGTATTTGGGGGAAAATAGGGTGAGGTGGAAGCCTTCTGTCCCTTTTAACTCTGAAAAAGTGCACTGGAAATTTTGATTTCTAATCGAATGAGCCCCCCCCCAAAGTTCATACAAAATTTTTTCTACAAAAACCTTGCGTGTTAGCAATGAGATTGGATACATGAATTTTGTTGGATATTTGGACGGATGAACCGATCATAAGGTGATTCATAAGCTCACGTTGACCTACCTATTCAAAGTTAAGTGTAGTTTTTTGTCTATTTGATAATACATTTCAATGGTTTCAGTTCGAAAAGGATGCTGTTGTTCTAGCAAAATTCAGAAGTTATCCACCATGGCCCTGCCGAGTGTTGGACATAATTAAGGCCAAGAACAATAAAATATCTTACGTTGTATTTTGTTACGGAAGCCATGAAATCGTGACAACAACAGCCTCACAACTTTCGAACTTTGTTAGCATTTCAAAGGAGGCTAAGAAGAAAAATGAATTAGGCGTTGCGAACGCTTTTGCGGAATTAGCTGATTTTCCTCATAAGCATCTTGAGATTACTGGTTCGAGTTTACCAAATACATCGGTGAATTCAGTAAACTCTGTTTTTATCGGACTTGGACACACTTAAATCCAGTATCCGGAATGAAATTGAAAAAAGAAGTTTGCAAAAAAGTTGGAATGTCAAATAGTGCGGATATGGTTAACTCTATCGTTTCTCAGATTCACGACTCTATACTCGTTCAGTATTCGGCTAAGTTTGATGAGATTGAAAACAAACTACGGGCTCTTCAAAACGCAAACCTAGCCCTGGAAAATAGGGCTGAACAGCTTGAAGCACGTCTTGATGATATAGAGCAGGAAAAACGACTGAATCAGCTCGTATTTCATGGTGTTGACCACAGTGGGGGTCTTCCCATCTCTGAGTGTGTATTGAATGTGATTACAGATAAAATGCAAATTTCTGATTTTTCTTCGACCGCAATAGTTTCTGTATTTAAATTTCGAGCAAACTATACTGATTCGGACACCATTGTAAATGCAAAAAAGCGTCCTTTGCCTGTGTTGGTTACGTTCAAATCTGCTGAAATTGCAAGAAAAGTGTTTGAATGTAAGTCAAAGCTTGCTCGGTCGGGAATTTTTGTCACCGAGTACCTAACATCAAAAAAGAAACAGATTCTTGACTTGGCTAAGAGTAAGCTTGGAAACAGAAATGTTTGGTCGAATAACGGGACAATTTTTGGAAAAAACTCAGCGGGAGAGATCCGTAAAATTCGAGCTATGGCTGAAGTGGTTCGTCTGCCGAGTCTGACCATATAATTTTGTGTTGTGTAATTTGTGTTGTTGAATTACTTGTATGCTTGTTTTTTTTCCTTTTTTATTTTATAGGCAAATTTTCCGTTCCTTTCGTTTTTTTTTTTTTTTTTTTTTTTCGTTTTTTTTTTCTCCTTCTTCTTTCTGCCTATCAGTATGTTTTTTTGTCGTAAAGGTAATCACCCTCTTCAATGAGTGCGAATATATATTATGACCCTTTGAATGAATTCGAAAAAAAAAAACCGGTTTATTCTTGGAAGCCAAGCTCGTGACACACTTGCGGGGGATGATGAATGCATAGATAATTTTTCGTTGAATTGTCGCCCTAGTAATTATGTGAATCCAAATAATCTTTATGAGTATTCAAATCCTGCGAGTGCAGAAAGAGCGATCGTTTTCTGGAATTGTCAAGGTCTAAGAACGGCATATTCTTCTTTATGTGAGATTTTAAGTTCGCTAGATAAGAAACCGTGCATTGTGTAGGCCTTTGTGAGACATTTGTTTCTAGCAAGTCACTGCCATGGGATTTTTCTTTCCCAGGATATATTTGCGAGCGAAGAGAACGGACAACCATGGAGCGGGGCGGTCTAGGCCTTTTGATTAGTGAAGGTACCCAATATTGGGTTAGGGATGACCTTTCCCTGTGGCTTGAAGGTAGGATCGAAACACTTTTCATTGAAATAAAAAATGAAGGGGAAAGGAACTTGATTTTGGGATTAATTTACAAAAATCCGTCATGTGATATTAGTTTTTTTCTTGATGAATTTGAACCATTGTTAGATAAAATTAATAATGAAAAATAAAAACAAATTTATGATGGGAGATTTTAATATAGATTTACTAAAAAGAGCGAATAGCTTAGATTTTGTTAATATGATGGTGTCACATGATAGTTTTCCTCTTGTGACTATTCCAACTCGGATTTCGCATCTCTCGGCATCTTTAATTGATAATTTTTTCGTTAGTGGTGGATTGCTTGAAAGATCCCAAGCAGATGTGGTCCTGTCCGACGGCTCGGATCACCTTCTTTTAATAAGTAAAATAAAGCTAAATCAGTCAAAGGAAAATAAACGAAATGAAAGGACTTCGTTTTACCGTGAAATGAATAATAAAAACCTAAAGAGTTTTGCAAATATGATGGATGAAACAAATTTCTCGAGTGTAATAAAGGAAAAGTGTCCAAATACTGCATATGACCTATTCAGTGAGATAGTGACGAATGTAATGAATGAAACATGTCCCTTGCGAAGAATAAACCCTAATAGAAATTTTCCTAAGAAACCATGGATATCAAAAGCTATTCTAGTTTTCAATAAAGCAGAAAAACAAACTTTACGTGAATTATTTAAAGGATCATTCAGATGATAGTTTTATAAAATTCAAAAGATTTCGGAATATTTTAAATTCAGTAAAACGGAATGCTCAGAAACTTTATTTCCAAAATGAATTTCATGAAAATCAAGGGGATATGAAAAATACATGGAAAACAATAAATAAACTTTTGGGTAAATTTCAGAGTAAGGAGGAGGTGAGAGTCATGGAGACAACAGGAGGTCGTCTTACTGATTCTCAAGACATATCTGAATTTCTGTGTGGTTATTTTGCAAATGAAGGAAAAAGACTTTGCGATCAAGCGCGGGCTAAACTACACACATCTGCGAGTTTTGGATCTGTCGTTAAAAGACAGCCTGTAAGTCAGAATTCCTTTGAGTTTGCAAGGTATTCGGAACGGGAAGTGGCACGATTCTTGGGTACGATGAAGTCAAGCTCTAGCGGGATGGACGAGTTTTCCCTGAAACTCATAAAGGCCGCAAAAACGAGTGTCTTACCTGTGTTGACGCACCTCATCAACCTTTCTTTGGATCTTGGAGTCTTCCCGGAAGCACTAAAGATTGCAAGAGTGATTCCTCTTCATAAAGGAGGGAAAAAGATGACCCATCGAATCGAAGACCTATATCTATTCTCCCATTTTTCTCTAAGTTATATGAGAAAGTGGTACATGCCCAGTTAAGTTATTATATTGAAAAGAATAAAATTCTAATGGAAAATCAATTTGGGTTCAGAAAAGGGCTATCTACGGATATAGCAGTTCTGAAATTGGTTGATTGGATTAGTGATGCATTTGAAGCTGGTCTCATACCTGCAGCTGTGTTTTTGGATATGAAAAAAAGCGTTCGATACGGTGGACCCACTCAGAGCTTATTCAAGCTCTTGACTCGATTGGGGTGAAGGGTTCAAGTCTGGAGTGGTTTTCATCGTATCTACACAATCGGTATCAGATAGTTCAGAATGGGTCATCTTTATCTTCAAAAAAGAAAGTAGAGTGTGGGGTCCCACAAGGGTCAATCTTGGGACCTCTACTTTTCATTATTTTCATTGATCGAGTGAAACATTACCTGTCAGAGGCTGGTGTCATCCTGTTTGCAGATGACACTTTGCTCTTTCTGGCAGCGCCTTCACTTGATGTTTTATATAATAAAATTCATAATGCAGTTTCTGAATTTCTAACTTTTTCTCAGCAAAATATGTTAACCCTAAACTTTTCTAAAACCTTTTTCATGATATTTTCTAGACTTTCTTCTAGTGCTGGAAATGACCATATCACGGTTCAAGAAAATGTGATAAAGAGAGTAGCAACAACGAAGTATTTGGGGTTTTTAATTGATGAAAACCTGTCGTGGAAAACCATTCAAGTGCAATAGCTGAAAAATTAAGCAGAGGCCTTGGGGTGATGCGAAGAATTAAAAATCTAGTCCCAAAAAAGATCCTGAAAATGATTTATTTTTCTATATTTTACCCATATATTAGCTACGGATGCTCTATATGGGCAAGTAATTTTGTTACATGTTTCAAAAGAGTACAAAAACTTCAGAATAGAGCTGTAAAATTATTATCTGAATCTGATGATTCTGATGAGGTTCCTTCTTATGAGCATTTTAAAAAGAATAAGTTAATGGATGTATCCCAAATTCGAGATTACCAAGTCGCGATTTTCTCGTATAAATATTTGAATCAGCTGCTCACCCCTGCTTTTGAAAATATTTTTACTTTTAATAGAGACCTTCATGATCATAATACAAGAAAAGCTGATGACTTAACTCATGAGTTTAGGAGCACCACTCGGGCATCTTTTGTGATTCGCCATTATGGTCCCCATGTTTGGAATATATTGCCCGAGTGTGTGAAAAATGCGCCTAGTCTTCCGGCTTTCAAGTCACGGGCAAAGAAGTTTCTTTTATCTCGTGAGTGAATTTGGTGTTATGCCCACTCCAGGTTGTCATTCTATTTAAGGTATTTCCCCGATTTAGCTTGCTTTTTTTTCTTTTTTCTTTTTTTTTCTATCTACTTCTTGTCTTTTCCTCTTTCTCTCTTTTTTCCTTATTCCTTCATCAGATAATTTTCTTGTGTGTTGAGTAGCAAGGTATGAATGTTATTTTAATTAGCTGAGAGTGATAACCTCGCTTGCCCTTTCAAGCTTATTGTCTTTCTTGGCAGGCGAAGGCGAATAGTGTTTGTTTTCTTTTTTAATAAATGTATATCTCATCATATCTCATCAAAGGCATGGTTATTTGATCTTCAGACTATTTTGAACAAAATGTTTATTTTTATTCTGATCAGATGTATTTGGGGGGGGGGATGCCCGTTAAGAGGGAAAGGCTGATTGTCCTGTGATTACCTTTGATTCTTCGAAATTGAACTTGAACTTTCAATTTCCAATCGAATGAGCCCCCTTCAAAGTTTTTACGATCATCCCTTCTATAAAAACCTTAAATTTTAACAATTGGTAACTTGCAATAACATACGTACAGATTGCTGATACAGGTGTATCAGCAATTTTTTTTGGAACAGCTTAGCGTATCAAGATGAAACTTCTGGGGTATCTACCTGCTACTACTGCTATTAATACTGCTACTACTACTACTAATTCAACACTAATATTACTTCTACTGCTCCTACTACGACCTCTGCTACTATTAAACTAGCACTATTAAGGCTACGCATATCAAGTTGAAAATTTGACAGAATGAGGTATTTGAGGTGGAACTTGAACTAAATCAAAGACACTATGTGCATGTAGATTTTCAAAATGGCATATCTCAAAAGGGATTTGTGTATTAAGTTGGAAATTTCAGAGAGTGCTTAAAGGGAAAGTCAATTCACCAAAAGGAAATATGTGCAAGCTCAGGCCTGGATTTACCACTAAATCCCTAGGCCCGGACCTAGAAGCGCATAATGCTAGCGGGAACAATAAATTATCACTGAGTATTTTTTTCATGACAAAAACTGGACTGATGTGATTTATCGTCGCCAGGTGCACTCTGCCGCCACGCTGCCTATTCACAGAAAAGTGACTTTAAAACAACACAGGAATTCCATGGTCACTTATAAACTGTCAGATGTCTCCCAAGAATGGTAGCTGAGAGTTCGGTATTACCCTCTCTTTCATCACTTTTCGCTCATCAGTTTGTGTTCTGTTAACATACAGTTACATGGTTACACACAGTTACAGTTACACGGCGGTTTAGTTAAATGGGGTTGAGTTGCACGGGGGTTCATTAGTACGAGGGTTCAGTAACACGAGGGTTCAGTTACACGGGGGTTCAGTTACATGGGGGTTCAGTTACATGGGGGTTCAGTTACACGGGGGTTTAGTTAAATGAGGTTGAGTTGCACGAGGGTCCAGCTAAAGGGGGTTCATTTGCATGAGGGTTCAGTTGCACGGGGGTTCAGTTCCACGGTGGTTCAGTTACACGGGGGTTTAGTTAAATGGGGTTGAGTTGCACAGAGGTTGAGTTGCACGAGGGTTCAGTTGCATAAGGGTTCAGTAGCACGAGGGTTCAGTAGCACGAGGGTTCAGTTGCACAGGGGTTCGGTTATACGGGAGTTCAGTTACATGGGGGTTCAGTTACACGGGGGTTTAGTTAAATGAGGTTGAGTTGCACGGGGGTTGAGTTGCACGAGGGTTCAGTTGCATGAGGGTTCAGTAGCACGAGGGTGCAGTTGCACGGGGTTCAGTTGCACGGGGGTTAAGTTGCACGGGGTTCAGTTGCACGGGGGTTCGGTTGTACAGGGTTCAGTTGCACTGTGGTTCAGTTACACGGTGGTTCAGTTACAGGGGTTCAGTTGCTTGGGGTTCAGTTACATGGGGGTTCAGTTACAATGGAACCCATTTTAAACGGGTATATAAAAACGGGTATAAATTTTAAATAGGAAGTACTCTAACAGGTATAAGATATTACACCCGTTTTTCTATATTTTCATTTGTTTAATATGTAAATGAAAAGGCAGTGTGGTGTAAAAATTATTTAGGTATTCTTTTACCTTATTTTTCAATTTATTCCAATGCAATACCTGGAATTTTCTTTCTTTTTCTAAGAAATTCATAAAAAATAAGCTAAATTTACAACAACAAACATTTGGACATAAAAATGCATTTTCCTTCTCAAACATCTCCTCCTTCTATCTCCTAAATGCCTTATTTTCCTTCTGGAAAACCCTCCTTTAAAGAGTATTGATATGACGTATCAACCATTCTACCTAAAACCAAAGTGCATCAATATTCAGGAGTTCAGTGGGAGGAGAAGGCCTATATTTTGAGAAATACTTTATTTGGGAGTTTTACTAAAATGCCAAAGAATATTTTTTTTGCCGTTTTATACTTCGTAAAAGGTATTTTGTCTATCTTTACTCAAGGCCGTACCCAGGGGGGAGGGGGGTTTGACCCCCCTCCCCCCAAAAAAAATGTTTGCCTGACTCGTAAAAACGTAAAAAAAAAATTTATGCGTTTCTTGAGTTTTTTTTGTTTTACCCCCCCCCCCCAACAAAATATTTTTGAGTAAGCCCCCCCCCCCTCCCCCGAAAAAACTCCTGGATACAGCCTTGTCTTCACTTTAAAATAAGGCTAATAAAATGCTTGCCCCCTCCTAAATTTTAGTCAGCTGGCACCACTGCCAATATCACAGAAAGTTTTACCCAGATAATATAAAAAGGCGTGTCTTCGCAAAGGCGTTTATTTCTTTCTTGGGCATATGCCTCCTTGATCGACGGGTCTTTTTTTTAGCGGCTACTCTTAAATTTCTTTTCTTAATATTTTGGTTTTTATAAATTAGTTCAATTCAAAAGAATACTCTGTTTTGACTTTTTAACGACTAACTTTGATTAAATTTTAACTTCTAACTAAATTTGAGCTTCTGGATAGTTTATAATTTTGATCCATATTGTTATTGCTTAATATGAAACAAAAAAAAACTCTTTTATGTATGTTTAAAGGCTCTTTTATATAACTTTCTACATTGCCACCCCCAAGAACCAGAAAAAAATGTTAGAAGACAAGAAAGGAAAACAAATCCAGAAGATGCGAAGAAGAAGGAAAAAGTAACTTTAGAAGACTTTTAGAAGGCTGAAGAACTTTAGAAGGCGAGAAAAAAAGAAAGAAAAAAGAATCCAATCTTAACAACGTAGAGCTATAAAAATAATATAAAATTATACTGAATCAAATGGTTATAAAAATCAGGATTCGTCACTTTTCATTTTCTGTTCTTCATTTTTGTTTTCCATTTCAACTTCATTCACAATGTAAACGATTTTGTCTTTATCTTCATCTTCCTCGTATTCTACACCAGGATGTTGGGAAGCCCTTTTGGGAGGAGTATGTCCTTGAATAACCCCCGGCTCGAACCAATTAGGCTTTTGTGACTATAAAAGATAGATGAAATAATAATATACAAATGGGTACCATACACATAGGCAACTTCACATATTCAAATCATGTGACTGTTATAGCAAATTGTTTACAGCAATCTATAGTTAAGAGTAATGTACAACAAGAGATAATAAAATAGAACCATATGAAATAATAAAATAACTTAGATAATAAATACTATTATACCTATACCCTTATATTTATATAGTAAATATTAATAATAAAATAAACGAAAAAGAGAGGATAATAAAATAAACCAAAGAAAAGCAGACAACAAAACCAAAGGAAAGAAGACAGTATATTGAATCTCTCTCTCTCTCTCTCTCTCTCTCTCTCTCTCTCTCTCTCTCTCTCTCTCTCTCTCTCTCTCTCTATATATATATATATATATATATATATATATATATGTATATATATTATAATCTTTTTAATGACATTTTTTAATTGGTTATAAGACCAAAGAGGTGACTTTGTCACCTCTTTGGTATATATATATATATATATATAAATATATATATATATATATATATATATATATATATATATATATATATATATATATATATATATATATATATATATATATATATGTATATATATACATATAATATATAATATATATATATTATATTATAATTTTTTAATGACATTTTTTAATTGGTTATAAGACCAAAGAGGTGACTTTATACTGACCGAAAACCACAAGCTTCAAACTTAGAGCGGTGTAACTATGTACGCAACAAAAAGAGGAAAACAAGACATAGGACTCACCCCTAGGCTGTTAAACAATTTTTACTGTTTACAATACCTTAATTTAATTTACGTGTAACTTCCTTTTTTTTAGTTTTGACAAGCTTGCCCTTCTACCCCCCCTAACATGCAGTGTTCCAAAATAATTTCTTCTAATGTGTATGCCTTCTCAGCGTCAGAATAGAGTCCAACCTTGTTAGACAGACCAGCTCATTCTTTTTGTCAACTTAACCCCCCCCCCTCCAGAATAAAAGTTGCATTCCCAAACCAAGGCAACTGAGTAGACAGTCACACTTGTGACGAGGAGGGGGGTTGAACAGCGGCCCAGTCCGTCTGAAGAGTAGTCTAAATTCATGAGAAATATCTTACAATTAACAAAACAAATAGGAAAACCATGAGAATTGAAGGAGGCAAATGTCCCCCCCCCAATTGTGTAAAATTTTCATTTCATATGGCTTTTACTGAGTAAGATACACATAATTTGAAGTGAACACACAAGAAATTTTAACAAACTAGTGGTGAAACTGAAAACTGCTAGTAGCTGTTCTTCCCAAAGCCAAAAATTCGTAAAAAAACGGCTGGGTGAGGGTTTTTGGGCATAATCCCAACCCAAATTTATCGTTTGTAATTTCTTTTCTAAAATTTCTGTGTAGTTCACTATACATTAGGTGCTTTGAAAAATGCCCCTCTCCTAAAAAAAACACCATGCTTCCTTGTCTCCGCGTGTCTTTAGGATAAATTATCCTGAACACGAACGAACCACACACACACACACACACACACACAAGTAGTAACCAAGGTACTATTTTGCGCGAAGCTATAGCAATTTCAATGTTATTCTGGACCTTGTATACACCTTTTCAAAGAGATTCAGAGCTCCCTCACATGGCCTTCTGGATTTGCGCGAAGCTATAGCAATTTCTATGTTATTCTGGACCTTGTATACACCTTTTCAAAGAGATTCAGAGCTCCCTCACATGGCCTTCTGGATTTACGCGAAGCTATAGCAATTTCTATGTTATTCTGGACCTTGTATACACCTTTTCAAAGAGAGTGACTATCCCCATGCATATAGGTAAACATTTCTACAGGGCATATACACCTTTTCAAAGAGAGTGAGTATAACTTGATTGGTGATTGGGATTTGAATAAAAGGAATAGTTTTCTTTACAATTCATATTAGTAAGAGAATTGAATTCAAAGAGAATAGTTTTTTATTTGCGAGGATATTAGTAGAGAAAAATGAGTGGTGCATTTACATTATTGGAGATTAATGATGGAGCCGACAACAGCAGCAGTGATGCACGAGTACCTAATGTAGCTGTGGAAATAACCGCTGGTTGTAGACTATGTCTGGAATGGGACACTATGTATGCTAGATATGTGATATCATTAAGCAAATTTAAGCAGGAGGAGCAGCTATGTTTTGCTGGAAAAGTGAATATTCTCCATATAAATAAACTTCGGTCAGCATTAGATGTCCTATCGAAATATATTGATGAGAACAAAATGCATCTGTGATTATTATTATTGTAATTATGTTCAATAAAATTGTTTCTAAATCAATGGTATTTTTTTCTTTCTATAGTAGACTAGCGTATATTTTTTAGAGTAGAAAAAAATTCTGGTTAGTCTGAAGTTGGTTGTGAGAGAGTTAGGACTCTAAAAAAATGGATAGATTCGAGAAAGATCGAATCATGAGGAATCTAATTCTTATGGAAAAACATTTGATTCTAGATGACAATTTTCTAGAGTTGTCTATTCAAAGGAAGATATTTTCTCGGGGAATGCTTGTCGATATAATGAAAACTGATTCTCCATCATTAGACTATTGTATGAAGCTTCTACATTGTGGTCCAAATGCAATTACACAATTTATTGATATATTGATCACGACACGGCAAAATGATATTGTGGATATGCTTTTAAACATTAGTTTAGAAATTTAGGACCTTTTTTTTTCATGAGAAAGATGGTGCTCAAGGATGATTTACTCCTCTCTCTCTCTCTATCTCAGACAATTTTTGATGTTGCTAGCTCAGTTTCATTGTGGCAGTGAGAGTGTCAACACATGACAAAATGTTCCATACATGTCCACTATGTATGTACTCACTGGGCAGCTGGTCATCATGTGAGAATTGCACAATGATTGATGAGTATGATGAAAAGTGTAGATTATGCAACCCGTGTAAATTGCATAGAGGATATGCTGTACAAATTAAAGGTTGTAATTCCTGTCTTGAAGAGGTGTGTGACTCTCATCCTAGAGGTTACCTATGCTCCAATTGTCATTATGATAAATGTAAGCAGTGGGAGAATACATATCCCGGTATGATTGGAAAGAATCCTAACCGTGATTTTAGTTTATTGCTACGAGATTGGTATCGTCGTGGTTTTAGATTGTTCTGGGAGGAGGAACCAGGTCAACGATTCAACTGTTGGAACAACAAGAGAATATGGTTTTTACGTCATTGTTGTGAAGACAATGGGTGTTATGATTATAAACCCACTGATTTTTATTTGACTGTGACGGAATGTGATTCGACACTTGAGGACACTGTTTATGAAATTGCTTCAAATAAGCAAATTGAAACATGTGAATTCTATAGAATGAATGAGAATAGTATCATTGACTATACAAAGAGATATGACAAGAGTGAAGTCACACTCTACTGTAGAAAATGTGACCCTGACATTGCAGTACATCAGGATCAGTACACTGTGAATTCAGATAATCTACCTGCACTAGTTGTTGTCGACAAATACCTAGTAGTGGATGAAATCTAAAGAGTAGAAAAGTCGTTTTATCATGTATATAAATTTTTTTTTATTAATAAACAATTTCACATACATCTTTAGAACATTTTATTCTTAGGGCACTAAAATCAATATTAAATACACTTGTAAGTATATTCTCCACTAGAAAGTCGTTCAATCGAGGTAAGTCAACGTAGATGTTGAGAAACTGCTTGTAGGTATAGCCACGACATCTGAACATGAAAAAGAGTAGTGCATGAAAGCCACATGTCTTAGTCGTTAAATCCTGTACTCTTCGTTGATTTTGAATAATGGTTTTACCACTGCTTTCAATAAAGTTGCTGATGTATGGAGCATAGAATTTATACGATAGGCCAAGGGGATCAAAAAATTCAATATTCTTGGCTGTTTGAAAGATGCATAGCCAATGACCGGTCTTCAAAGTCGATGGACTGCTATTAACAATGATTAGGGTATTGTTAACACTTGGAATTTTTTCCAATGAAGTCCGAAGATATGCAATAGGACTTGTACTGTGACATGTATGGATCCATACTAAATACATTGATTATTTGGTTTGTGTTCATGGTGCTAAGTCTAGTAGAACACTGCCGTCGGGTGTGATTTCCCAATAGGTTTCAAATTGACTCAGTGATATTAGCGTGATACTCTCAGTCAGAGGATTGGCAAATGTACACTCTAAACGTACATTCCCAGTTCGTACTATACTCATATCCTGTGTGCCTGACAAGTCCAAAACAATAACCCCATGATTTTTTGAAAACATTGAATCGGTTATTCCATTTCAAATAGTTGAGAGTCATGAGCTAAGGATTGCATGGTCAACTCGTACAGAGTTCTATAGGATTGTTTGTCAAATGATAGAGTGTACAGTGGAATACCATTCACTTTGCACACAAGGCTAGATAGACCGAAAAAAATTAAAATCATGGGGGGATTCAGTCCAGAATCCAACGACACTGCCACTCTTCACAAAGGCCAAAGCCAATTTTGATGGGATTTCTCCATTGATAAATGATGAATCGCTATAGCTACGAGAACCGGCGGCAATGTGACGTTGATTGGTGATTGTATGGGGGACAAGAAGTTTAATGTTGTTGTCATTGGCTCTTAGCTTTTCCACTGCCAATGCAACAGAGCTCATAACCTGTTGTTTTCGGACATGAGAATTGCCGATGTGATAATGACATTTGCATCGGGTGCTGCAGGAAGTGTTTTTCTCAAAATGAAATTCGATGGTGCCATCTGTAACTTTATGTCAATCTTGACATTGGGGGGTAGCCATTGGGATATATTGAATATCTCATGATTTAATTTTCCAACTAGATGATACTCCTGGGTCACTGCAGTAGTCAACTCACCGTCAGTATCAACACCTGTTCGATATTCATAGCCGAATGATTGTCCTCTCAACTCCTTGTATGCCTTTGGCGTCATCATCATAAATTGTATGTAGCTTGCATAGTTTGATAAATTATTGCTAGTGCTCACCAATGTTCCATTAATAAATACATTAATTTGTTTGAATAGGTTGTGTAGAATACAGTTTTCATAGGAGAGACCATCGCCGGCATTTGGAATTGTATTATCTGACTTTTTCGTCACCGCAACATTTAAATCAATAAATGTTGATGACAAATCAATGAAATAGTCTTCATTGGAAAATATTTGAAAGTGTATATTTTCCGAGAGGGGTTGTTGGGGGTGAAATTGTTCATAGTAGCCATACTTGACACTGGCATCAACATTTTCAGCATTGAATAGATTCAATGAGGAACTGATTGATGGATATGATTCCTTGTGGGGGGGATAAGTCATCTTAAGAGAAGAAATCCTTCTTTGATCTAACAATCTTTTTCTTTTTCTTCTTCTGCTTATTGGCCTTCGTTGTTTTATTCATCGAAGTCCTTATTGATGTCCTTTGCTTCCCGCCTGGGTGGAGACTGATGAGTGAATGACGCGAACGCATCCTTTTCAATCCCTCCCCATTTTGTCGAGATTTTAGTTGCTCACCAACGGCTCTTGCTGAAGATCTAATATTTTCCTTAACACTCTCCTTGAAATTCTTGCCCGACCCCCAGTCCTGTAGTGTGGAGGCAGCAAAATTTGATGCAGCAGGTACAAGATATTTTCTGGCAAGGGGTAGTGCAGAACGAAATAGCCTAGCAAACCAGCTACCAAGACCATAGCCAGACATTGTAGTACGACCCTTGTAGTAGTCCAATCCATTGCCTAATTGACGTGGACTCAAAGCACCAACATAACAATCGATATCGGGACAGACAAATGGAATTCTTCTATTGTTCATTTTAGGTGATTGTTCTGTCGTTGACAATGGGTCGAAAATGACATGTAATCACTGCTTAGCCTTTTGTTATTGCTAGAGGATCACCCAATTCACTTCTTAGTGTTAACTGGCAGAGTTCCAAATACGAAGTGTTTACAGGAACATACTGAAGATGCTTTATATTATAGTGATGAACAAGTTCATGAGTTGTTTTTCGTTCAAGAACACGTAGGAGGGGGACATTTGAATTACCGACTCTCGACGTTTCCACAAAGGATGCATAGAGAAATATGCAAGAGTCCGAGGCAAAACCAGGTGGATAATCAGCAAAAATAACTTGATTCATCCCGTAAACGGTGCCAGCATTTTTCCCATTGATCATATTCTGTTTAAAGCCAAGAACATCTCTCAGATTATCATTGAGAATAATTATTTCAGTGTCAACACGTGAGGTAATGTAAATCCTATCATGTTCCAATGAATAATTAAAATGGAATTTTCCATTCCTACGATATGAGATTTTTCTATTGATTGTACGACACAAATCTCCCATATTATCATATTCAATATATTTCAATTTGGCATGTGGATATTCACTAGATTTAAGTGCTTCAACCCATTCATAGTCGACAAAGAGTGTCCAATCGAATGTTATAACTTTTATATCATACACACGATCCTTTCTCAGGATGTCATAGGTATTTTTGAGAATACAGTCGACAAGAGCCACTTCATACGCACCTTCAATTTGATGGCGGGGGAGAGTTTTGTCCAAAAATCACTTGTTCTATTCAAGTCATATTAGAGAGGATCGGAAACGTTGGACATGAATGTTACATAGAAATCACTGGGCATTGTCAATATCTTCAACACCGATCCAAGAATCAAAATCAGAGTTGTATCCTAGCCACCGAACAAGTAACTGTTTCTTACCCCTGCGAGTACGTGTCTTTAATATCTTTTCAATTTGATAGATTTCACTAGCATTTTTAACCTTTTGCAATTCATAGTCATAAAAGCCACCGAGAATATCTTCATCTTTGGTATCACGCAGGCGATAAGTTATGGGTTTAGTGTCTAGGATTTTTGCCACTTTAAAAAGTTCGGTGGACCACAAGTAATTCCCCTTTTCAAAAACATTAGTTGTTCTATTAATTCGAACAGTATCACCAACATTGAATTTATTTTTCTTCTTGACAATCGTTTCATTGGAATACTGTTTAAGAAAGGTATCAATTGTATCATGATCAGAATGATGAACTTCCGTTGGCGTAGAGTTGGACAATGATCGATGAGGTCGTTGATTATAAATCAACATGATTTTATCTAGATCATGAATAAAAGCCGGTGTATTTTTCAATGTACAATATCTTGAAATTAAAAGTCGAATAGTTCTTATCAATCGTTCGGCCAATGCAGCCTTTATAGGACTGTGACTATGATAGAGCAGTGTACTATATTTTTCTAGTACTTTTGCAACATGGGGATTAACAAATTCACTACCGCGATCCGTTTGAATTTTTTATATGAATCCTGTTCGAGAATACTTTCAATGGCCCGAGCAACTTCAACGCCTCTCTTTGATCGCAATGGAATTGCATATGCATAGCGACTAAAAACACTGATTGCAAGTAGAATGTACTTGTACGGTGTATTGTGACGTCTTTGAAGCTCATCTAGAGTCAGGAGATCTGCTTGCATTATATGCAATGGGTAAAGGCTTTAGTTTTTCGATATTGATTGGCACGAAGTCTATGATTTTTACGCAGAGTGTAACTTGATTCATTTTGTAGATAGTCTTGTACACTTTTAGTGTGAACACCAGTGACTTTGGAAAGAGTGGTGGGGGAACTTAAACTCCCCGCCTCACCAATATTTTCATAAACACCTTTCAGAACTTCAACCATTTTGAACGTAAACACGTTGTGTAGCGTCCGCTACCCTTTTGTATACTGGCTGTTGGTGATGATGGTAATGGTGACGTTGACTTGATACGTCTTCGCTTTTGTCTAGCTATCAGTGGTGTGCTAGTATTTTCCAAAATTGATTTAAAATCTTCTTCTTCTTCTTCATATTTTAATGGTGTCAATGTTGTTGATGATGATGATGATGCATGTTCATTTATTTTTTTTTAGAATTTGTCTATTGAATAAGACTTTTGGGGAAGTTTAATGTATTTAGAAAATTGTATAGATGAGCGTCAAATGATAATAGTCCTTTACGATTTGTAACCATGTCATAGATTAAATCAAGTAGATTATAGCTCTTGCCCTGAATTATAATCCCTTCCCCATTGCTCTCAACTTGAATATGACCACTTTCCAAGAGATAGGTTAGGAGTCGTTTACTTTGTTCACGATATGAGCGGGGCATTAGATTTCCAATTTTCAATACAATTGAATCCAATTCCTCCTTCTTTAATTGTGTTCCAGCAGCAGCAGCAGACTCTTGAGAAGATGATTCTTTTTTGCGATCAGCAGCAGCAGCAGCAGCAGCAGTGGGCTTCGACCGATAGGACCTGTGTTTGTCCACTCGGCGAAGTGCATCTTGAAGTAAAAGCAGTTTTTTATCATCCTCAATATTTTCATTGTCAAGGAATTTACTCAGATTGTTCTCAAAGTGTTCGACGGGTGAGAGAGCTAGTTCTATTGGAGTCAATTTATAGGGTTTTGCCATTCTCTCTTTAGAGAAAACTGTTTACAAGTCCTGCAATTATTGGCAGTAAAAGTGTGAAAAAGCTACCGCCCGCCTGAAGAAGTCGTTTCCTTTTAAAATTCTTTCCTTTCTTTTTAGAGGCCAATGTAAGTACAATGGAACGATGTTGCTTTGCCTGTTGCTTAACTACTTCTGGCAGTTGAACATTACCCTCGGTCAAATTTAAACAAAGTTCAGATATTAGATTAATGAAATCATTGTCAATACCGTGTTTGAGTATTGCTTTCCTAAGCGGAGGTTTTGAAGTGCTTAGAACTGAAAACAAATGTCTATTTTCATGTAGTTTCTTCAGTGTCATGATAGCGACTAATAGGTCTTTTTAGTGTTCACAGGGAGATATACTGTAATTTCATTGTCGAAAATATCTGTGACTACACGCAGATCCTCGGGTGTATTTTGATTAAGATCCAATAGGATATAACCGTGGGGTTTATTAGTTGCCTGATTGTATGCTGAGAGCAGAAATTTAGGGGCACCTGGATAGATTTGTTTATTGAGGGTTATTAGCGAGCTAGAATCACGAACAACTCTGTAGATGATATAGTAGGTGCAGTTCAAAGCAAGTGTTCGCATACATTTGCTCTGATGAAAGAGATTGTGTAGAACCAGAGTAACGGAAATCTGTTCATGATGAGAGCGAACAGTGAACAATTGCAGCATTTCCTGGGACCATTGTTCAATAGATTCAGCCAGATCGTCAATGATCAGCCAAGAGTTTGGTTCAATAATGTTGAAAACATCAAGTCCCTGTATGAACTGTATCTGCACCAATCCCATGGCAGCAATTGCTTTTATTTTATCGTATGACTCCTGCCAAATACTATAGCAATAGTAGATTTTTTTCGGCTTTTCCACAAACATTTTATCGCAATTTTTAATTATTTTAGTTAAGAGTGTTGTTTTGCCCGACATTGAGGGCCCACACAGAAACGATCTGAATGGTGTTTTAAATTGATACATGTTCCCTTCAACAGTTCACCTGGACAACTAACTGTAGACTATGGCTGTCTAATGACTAAATAATTTCCCTACTACTACTACTACTCTGTTCAAGAAGAAGAAGAAGAAGACGAATAAAGAATCATATTTTCTTTTATTATATACATAAAAAAGTAACAATACATTAAAAAAAAGCACATTAAACATGAAAAAATACACTTTTTTTTTAAAATTTATTTATAAGAAAAAAAATACAACATTTATATAGGCACACTGAGAAAAAAAAACACTTGAATACTTTTTTTTTGTTTATTTATAGAGAAAAAATACAACATTAAATTAGAGAGCTCTAAGTAAAAAAAAGATAACTTTGATAGTGGCGGTGCGCCCCCCACGCTGGCGGCCGCCCCCCCCCCCCGGGCCGCGAGGCCCCCCCAAAGGTTTTAGGAAATAATTTACAGGACTTTATTTAAACCGAGACTTTCCCTATGGGTAACACATTCGGCCCGGTCTGAAGTTAAATAGTGTCCAAGGGGGAGGGTGGTCACACCGTCTTGACAAACATAGACCTTGTCGGAAATGGTACTCATGGAAATTTTTTCTACATTTACAGTAAAGTTCTTGTATTTGAGAGAACGAATTGCCAGCAATTTGGCTCGCTGAATTGTATTTTCAACAATACAATTCCTATAAATGTCCATGTCGAAATTCTTATCCACATAGCGCGTGGGTACTCCTTTGCAACGTTTCTTGATTTCCTCGTCGTGTGTCTGTATAAAGTACACCTTCGGACTTACAAACATACCACGGGAAATCATGTCACTTCCCGTTTCAGATTAAAAAAAAATAAAAGCTGATTGGGTGCCCGACGTTTCACTAGCTCTGGGTAAAGACCACCCCAATTGGTGTAGTCCATCCGTGAGCTGATAATTTCACCGTGCGCCAAATCATCAATTAGATTTGGGGTTTTTACTTTTAACAGTAGAGAATCCGTGTCCCCATAGCAGACCTCTACTTGCCCCTTTTCCGGCCACTGTACCCTAGCCACATTGTAGTAGAATTCCAACATGAGCTTTTTTGAGATCGCCAAGATCGCACTGCCTGCAGCAATATTTTTATTCAAGACAATGCGTCTTTTTTTCCTATTCAAAAGTACCATGTCCGGGCCAATGATTGTGAAGGAAGTGTAATTTGGATCGGCAATAATTCGAGCACATTGTTCGGGATCGGTCACGACGTCACAACGATTCCTATTGCGAACACTCTCACACATTTTGCCGAAAGCCGAATTCAAAATGAGTTTATAAATTTCTTTTTCAGCCTTCGTCTGCGCTGCAGAACGTTTGTTGACAAAAGTGTCAACAAACGTTTTCAGATAGGGTTTTTGACTAAACTGGAGTGCTCTGTGAACCTTTGTGACGTTGAAACCGTTGTTGCACATCCATTTTAAAGCTACATGATGTACAACTATGTTTTTTTTTTTGGCAGAAGGCCAGCAATAAGTTTTTGTTTTGAAGGTGTCCAATGCAATCGTCCACCTCGACTAAACGCCTATTGCGAGGGCTCAAAGAGTCCTTAGTCACAGGTCTATTGATGCATGGGAAAACAAAATCCTTTACTGAATCGTGAAGCTCGACTGGTATCTCTCCATCAATTTCAAAAAACCATCCAACCGGTCCATTCTCCTCAACACTGTCAATGTTGGGGAAATGGGGAGCTTGAGGGTCATTGAGCCATTTATAGTCACCGTAAGGTAGCGCATAATGGGACATGGCCGAGGGGTAGAGAGAATTCATATCAAGGAAAACTGCATCCGATTTTGTCCCCGTCTTCTCTCCTGTTGGATCAGTTTCCAAGATACGATCCCCGTGAAAAACAAAACCCCCCCTCATTGACCTTTCTATGAACAGATGCTGATCAATGTCAGTGATTAGCCCAATTTTTTCCCCACTAATTTTTAGGATGAGGTCCATCACTAGATGAGGAGATGAAAAATAATAGCCCAAATCAAGTATAAATTCCTCATAGATTTTGTCCGTATTTTTACACATAATGTCTAACAGAGTTAACACGTCACTCGACAAATACAGCTTGCAGTAGTCAAACCCATTTTTACAACCCTCCCTCTGCCCAAACTTTTTTTTTAGCAAAACTGTATTCCTCGGGGGTGCAAACTACGATCGTGAAGACTGTCGTAAAACGATTCAATACAAGGAATAGTTTCCTCGGCGAATCTCGACATGGAACAATAATGGTCATAAGGATATATGCCCTTGACCGTCAACAAATCATATAAATCATTTGGAAATTGTTGCTTGAGAAGGGGGAAAGCATTGCAGCCGTCATCGTTTTTCTGCACTTGAATTAATTCGTTCAATGATTTAGGGGAAAAAACTGTAGGAATCTAAAAAGCGAATTTTATTCGTATACTCAATGTCGGCTTCAACAAATTTCCACATAAATTCCAAAACAAGCAACTTTTCCGCTGATTTAGGTATGATTTTGTAGGTAAAGCTGTCTATCACCCATGCATCATCTATTGTTCCATTTCTTTGAAGATGCGCCAATGCTGGTAGCACATACTTTAGATCGTAGTTAGAGTTATGTATAAAAACAGGAAGAAAAAGTTGCTGTTTAATTTTTAAATTACATGAATTGTGTGCCCACCCCCGAAAGTTACTTTTTCCCGTTGAATTGGGGTCAATAAGGTGATTGTGGTCCTGAACCGCGTCTTTTGGGGCAAGAGCACCCCTACATACCCAGCAAATTGTCCCCTTTTCCAACGCCAGTTGCTCTTTATCTGACAATGTCATTGGGTAATTGATGTGACGCAATCGTGAAATTGCGCCATTTGCTGTTTTTATTAAAGATACTAATAACTGTTCCATGCTGCCCTCCTCATCCATAGTAGTAAAAAAAAACTCTTCCAATTGCATTTTATTGTTGGAATCGCGACGGGCGTGTGCGTAGGAACACGCAACTAGTTTGTGTTCCTTGACTATATTTGGCTTTGATGGGTCTGATACCTCAACCAGTCTTGTTTCACAATCCAAAGACACTTTATCAACTTGTAGCAGGGAATTTTGGAAACTTTTAAATTGTAAAGTGTCTTTGCCTTCTGCCGGCATTTCAATTCTTTGATTCCCATGAATTTTGCAATTGCTCATGTGATCGAGAATGTTCGCTCAGATCTAAATGGGGAAAGGCACATGGGGCAATAGAAACGTTCTCCTTTGTTATTGCCTTGGGATAGGAGTCAACTTATTGCTGTAACGGGGAAAAAATGACCATAAGAATTTACATCTTTGGGAGGCTCGTAAATAACCAATACCCAATTTTAACATTTTCCACCATCGGTGTCCTCACTGAATACAAAACCCCTTTTTTATTTTGTTTTTTCCCCCATCTACAAATTCAGTGTCATACTGGAGAACAACCACCCCACCCCAAGATTTTCATTTGCTTTTTCATATATGCTTATTTCTTTCAAGGACACCGGATACTTTCCCTCTAAACAATCAAAATTTACTTTAGGGAAATTTTTTCCACCATTACGTGCAAGTCCGTCGAGATTTTTCATTGTTGAATCTTTGTTTAATGTTTTATGGGCTGCTGCTAAAAATGCATACTTAAAACATTGCAGCCCCCCGTTTCAAAATTGAAGCCCTGAACCCCTCCTGTAGCCGACAAATCTGGATGGCATTTTATTCGTCGAGCAGCCCCCACCCCCCTTAAAATAAAGTTTTTTTTAAATCTACTGAGATTAAGATCCATGTGTTCAATGTATAAAATTGTGGACCCACTTCCTCTCTCATTAAACGTGTCCAAAGTTGAAATTAGTTTATTCACCCAGTTGAAAAAGTTGTCTTCAAATTCGTTTAGACCTGGGTAAAAAGTCTGGTTGCCTGTTGAAAAATGAAAATAAAAAAATATCCCCGGATGTTCCCTTTTGTAAATAAACCTTTTGATTCACCGATGCTTTAAACCCCCCCTTGACCCCCCCATTTCTGAATCTGAATCTCAATTTTTGCTCGAATTATGTCGATGTAGTTATGGAGAACTTTCACAGGGTCAGTTAAAATAGTGCCCGCGTTTTCCTCGGGAGGGTTAAAATCTACCCTATATGTTTGCAAATGACTTAGAGCAGACTCTAACAAATAAAATTCACGCAATTCCGGGGACATAGCACTATTTTCATGTCCTGTGCCTATTTGTTCACTAATAGTAAAGTTATCGTTAAAAATGTCCCCGGAAGAATTAGCCCCAGCAATTTGCATTGTTGTATCATTAAGCGGAATGGTGGAGGGTGACTCAGAATTGTCAATACCCCCGGTCTGTTCAACTGCAATGGTTGGAGGTGACATGAGGTCCCCTAGTGCATATTCCAAGGTGTTTGGGGACAATTGATCAAGCCAGCCTGTATTTTCCTGCGACGTAATTTCTTTACGAGGACCCGGTTCAGTTACATCGCCTAAATGTTCATGCATAAATCTATCTACCCAGTCCGAATCCTCTCGCATATCAATATCACAATTTAAGTCGTCTAGGCTAGCTATGTCCCCCAAAAATATCGTTAAGGAAACCCCCTTGCCATTCCATATTATCTACAACTAATGCAGGTTCGTCTCTGAATTCCATTGGCGGTGATAGAATTGGCCCTGTAAATTCCGATGTTTCATCATCCAACGGCAGTGGTATTTCATTAATCTGTAAAAAAAGGTTTTATTTCCATGTGAAATAACCATTATTTTTTATAAAGTTAATAAAGTATGTTAATTTTTTCACAGTCATTGTCCCGCCAACTGAACAATTAAAGAAGAAAAAAAAGTTACATTGGTCTATGTCTTTCATAGTGACAATTGAACATGTTTAAAAATATATATCGTTTTAGTCAGGAAAATGAAGTTTTATTCTTAGAGGATAAGTTAGAACAAGAGAATGATATATAAAACTAATGGTTTTATTCAAAAACAAATTTCAGAATAAAAATGCAAAATAGGGATCCATCTCTAGTGCTTGTCCCTCTTGATTATAATTCTCAATAAAATTGGACCATCGTTCAACCGATGCAGTATGTTCTATGAAGCATTGTTCTTCAGCTTCGGTTAATGACCATGAATCCCATACATTGGTTGCTGGTGTTGGTGTAACTTTCTCGACAATCCGAATTTTCCTATGTCGTTTAGCAACGGATTTGATTGAAGTGTCGGATGTAGTTAACCTGGACTAAATAAATCTCTGTAAGCAAAGAACTTTTTTCCCCTTCCATATCAACAATTAAAGTGCAATTAAAATGTTTGGATGATCCTTTTTAGGGCTCCGGGGGGACCTTTGGGGACTGGGAGCTTCCTTTGGAGTAGAAGGATTGGAGCTCTTTCGAGTTAGGAGTAGAGGACTTCACCAAATAGAACTTGTGTATTATATCGACCCTAGAGTTTCATTCTCAAATTCTTTTAAAATCATATTTTAAGAATCCTTTTTCTCGTGTTAATATCTTATCGAAGATAGACATCCGGTTATTTGAAAATCACTTTAGTAACGAATGATTAGCATTCGAATTTATACCTGTAGGATTAAAAATTCACCCTTCTCGATGGGACATTTGATAAACGGGTTAAATACGCACAAAAGATAACCTAGTTTAAGAATGATTGTTCAACTGTCAACAATGAAATAATAGTTATTTGTTTAATGAAATAATTGGATTTTTTGCATTAGAAAACATCTTAGTTAAAAGAGAAATTACAGGTAAAGTTTTATAAATCTATGATAAGCTATTTGCTACTTCTGTGTGTTATAACCACTCTTTTATATATTGCTAATTTGGTTAATGAAAGAAAATGAAATAGGATTATTATTATAGAATAGTTTAGAAACAAATTTAAGTTTTACTCATCAAAAGTTATGCAGTCGAGAAAAAAAAATTTGTCTTATTTTTGAAAAAAAAATACGGAAAAGAAAAAAAAAATATACATTTACAAGTTCTGGCTGCACTTGTACATCAGAAGTCCCTGACAAGGCGTGAAGAGGAGTGTTCCCTCCATCTTGATCAGATGAGGCTGACTCGAATTTCTTGCCAGGTTGCATAGAGACTCCTGGCTGGTCCAACGAACGTGTATTGGCATTAGCAAATCTGATTACTGTTGGCCTTGCAGCTTGCATTGATGTGATATCATCCCATCTTGGTCTCTTTTCGGAGGGAGGGCATGAATCCACCTCAACATTCTTAAAAAAGAAGAAAAATTTAGTAATGAAATAATAAGCCCTCTTTTACAGATAAATTGCCCTCTAAAGTTTATTCTGATGTTTGTAGCACTTTAGAAATATTTAAAAAGCTTTTAAAGTAAATTTGGAAAATTTTGAGTTTGGAGGGAAGGGGAGGCTAAGTCCCCCTGAAATTTGAATTTACTAGTAAAACGGGGCATTAGGCCTTCAATTCCATAGTAACAAACACGAAAAGTTGACAATTATATATTTTTTTTTTATATATGCAAAGTTTTTTTAAAAAACTTATATACCTAAATTACGAATATCATGGTACTAAACCGTCAAAATTTGAAAAAAAATGACAAAATTTAATTAGCTAGCTCAATTCTTACTTATTCAAAATATTAACAGAGGGCATTGGATCTTCAATTCCATTGTATCGAAACACAAAAAAAAAAGTTGACAATTATATGCAAAGCTCTTAAAAGTTATATACCTAAATTACGAAATACTTAAAATCACAGAAAAAGAGGAAGAAGAAGATTCCAGGACATAGCCAAAACTAAAAAATTATTAAGTATATAAGAAATTCACCCTCTAGCCTATATCTCACCCTATACGCTTATTTTTTTTTTTTTTTAGCATTTTCAAAAGATATATCTTAACCAACCTTTGTGATTCGAACGAAATTCGAACTTTAGTGTAAAGAGCAAGATATTGTGGAGGGGGGCGACCTTTCATATCCGCCGAAACTAATATGCAAATTCTATTTTAATTTTTCAAATACAATGAATCAAAATCAAAGTGAACATGCCTCTCTTTTTTGAATATTTACTAAAATTGAAATACATGGACTGTTTAATATTTAAAAGAAGGAAGCTTTTTAAAAAAGAGGTAACCACACAGTGTAAGGAAGGAATTTCTTCCTTAACTTAATGGCGAGGCAATTTCTTTTTATTATAATAATGAGAAAATTTTACTTACCAGAAGCTGCTTAGAATATTCCATATCTATGTAAATTTTTGCAAAAATATCGATACTGATATACTGATAGATTGAATGAACTATTCAAACTGTTGAAAATTATAATCTGAAACCTGAATATATACAAAAAATAATTGAATATATTAACAGCTAAACAAGACGCGTTGGTTTTCTAACACAGGTTTTACCCCAAAAAGACATGTATATACCTTGAATTAGAAATCGGGTAAATTGCGTCAGAACAACTTGCCCTTCATCAAAGTGAAAGACAAGTCCTCAAAGTATAAGACCATGTCCGGTTGGCCTAGAAACATATCTGGTTGGCCCGGATTGAAATTGCTATAGCTTCGCGCAAAATAGTACCTTGGTTACTACTCACACACACACACACACACACACACACACACACAATATATATATATATATATATATATATATATATATATATATATATATATATATATATATATATATATATATATATATATATATATATGTATATATATATATATATATACATATATATACATATATATATATATATATATATATATATATATATATATATATATATATATATATATATATATATATATATATATATATATATATACATATATGTATATATGTATATATATATATACATATATATACATATATATATATATATATATATATATATATATATATATATATGTATATACCCCGGCGAATCGACCGAAAGTCATCAACGAGAGGCCCGGTTGACCACCGCTGAAGTGTCGCTACGGCGCCGGCGCGCCGCAGGCGCGTCGCCGCCAGCAGAGGCGGCGGCGTTTGGCTGATTTTGAATTAATTTTGCGGCAATTCTTTATTGCGCCAACCGCAAAGTCGGTGCTTTTCTTTCTCGCGTAGTTTAGTATTTCGATTTTCCTGATTAGAAATCAGGCAGGGCTTGCACTATCCCCGAATTTTTGGGTGTTTTCCCCGAATTTTTTTCAAAAAAAAGTATCGTCTTTATGAAATGAGATTGATTCATTTCGAATGCAGTTTCCCCATTGCTATTTCTTACATCATTTGTAGTCAAGAATTTTATTTTAAAGTTGAATAGACCGCATTCACTACTATACAGCTTCAGTTGGATTTTGAAATTGATAAGTCGACAGATTGTTCCTACAGCTGAATCGCAAGTTTGCAGAATTTTGTTTTCTTTTGCTGTTTTTTTAGATTTTTTTTTAAATGTTTAATACACAATTGTTGAACGCCTGATAGATTGAAGAATCTGAAAAAATGTTATCCCCCCCCCCCAAAAAAACCTTCTATTGAGACAAAATTTAGCTATAGACCAAGCTATGTACAAGGTTGGGGAATTAAAGGTTGAAAGGGAAGTTACCCCAAAAAT